>CM021771.1:30404398-30598244 GCA_011076525.1 Nettapus auritus
TCCCCTTACTATTTTCTGTATACTGGCATTCTAAACTATCCCACAATAGGCATTGCTAATCATTGCCAATTGAGAAGCTGAAATTAATGCTTCTTTTACAAACTTTTGTTCTTTAAAACAACAACAATAGAGACAACAACAAAAAAAAACAGAACATGTAATATGACAAACAATAAGCTGTCTATTTTTTTATTTTTGGTATAAGCTGAGCTTGTGCCCATACAATTTTTTTTTCTTACAGTGTAAAACAAGTTTTGATGTGGTAGCTTTGGAAAGATGCACTGAGATTTTTAAAATTGAATAAAAAAATTCAGTTTACCTGAAACTAATGTATTTATTTTGCTAATGTTTCAACAATTCATCAATCAAGCCATGCTTTGTACAGTTTTGTCACACAAACGAATTCGTTGTTTTGTTAAATTACCACCAAAGGCCATCCAATGAATTTACAAACTATTTATTACAAATATATTGTGTTTCAGTTAGGAGAAGGGGGAATTGTTTGCTAGTTCCTGTTTTAACTAAGAGATAATTGACAACACACTTTCATGACAGAGCTTTTCAGTTGTTTCTCATTAATACAAATGGAAACAGTGGTTTATGAATATCTATTTATTTTGCAGATTAATCATTTTTAGTATTAGTGTGTGAAAGTTTTAAAAAGAAAATCAATTGTACAAAATGGAAAAAAAAAAAAAAAAAGCACAAAGCATCTAAAATCTGATCTTATTTTTTGTCTACATTCTGCACAGCAAGAATTGTTTGCCCTGTAAATATAACACTTCAGAAGTCACTTGGTAATACCTTTTTTTATTACCGTTATTGCAGTACGATAATAGCGTTTAGCAGTATAAAGTTCCTCTGCATTTTCTTCCTTTCACACATTTAATATTGTCAGCCTTAAATACATACCAAAATACCAGCGTTACAGTGGCATGCTGGGAGGGTTAAACCTCCAGTATTTTTCCTGGGGAGTAGAAGTTGGAAAGTAGTCCTTGGAAAAAAAGAAATTTGTTGCCTGTCTGCAGGATGAGCAAGGGCTTTGCACCACCTCCTGGTGCACGGGGGAAACGCCAGAAAACAAAGGCTCACCACTGACTTCTCCCTTTTCTCTCTCTCTCTTTTTTTTTTTTTTTTTGGTTTGGCTGTGTTTTGGTGGTGGTGTTTGTTTGTTTGTTTTTGTCCCTCACTTTCTCCCCTAATTTTTTAACCTCTCTTAAAAACTTAGTTCCCCAGTAGTGCCAGAAGCCCTCATAGCTCTGCTGTCCCCAGCCCCCTTAAACACATGGATGGAGCAAAGGGTTTTTGCATCCATCCATCCTTGCCACACCTCCACAGACAAACCAACAATATGCTCACTGCTGATTTAACACAGCCCCTGGTCTGGAAAGCATGGGGACCCTGGAGAGACAGACCCTCCAAGCCTGCACAGAGAGGTGTGGTCAGGACTGGCAGTTCTGGACTGGGAGCATGAGGCCCTGGGTGCCAAGAGCCCCCCAGGTGCCACATCTAGGCAGGAGCATTTGTGCTGTCCCTTTGTCACAGCCCTGTCTCCTCTTCCATAGCTGCTCTCAAGGTTTTATCATCCTGAGCTTTTCTCATGAGCCCCAACCACGGCCTGGTCTGAAGGCTTGCAAAAATGGAGATTGGCTCATCCTGAGTCCTGTTATGTTGGTTGAACAGCACCCTGGATGGGCCTGTGGGGTTTCTGCCACAGAAAATGATTCAAACAGAACAAAATGGAAAAAAATAAAATAAAATAAAATAAAATAAAAAAATAAAATCCCAGAGTGCTCAAACTGAATCCTCTCTTGCACTGACAGAGCCACTGTGTGATGGGGACTTGGCCCCATAAGTCTAGTCACAGTCTAGAGCAAAACAAAAGAGCTAATAAAGGGGTTTCATCATCTGTTTGGCTTCGCGCTCTCAGCTTTAAAACAAAACAAGACGCTACCACCATAATACCAGAAAAATAAATGCTTTTCTTTCTTAGGTTCATAAAACACTCATTACCCATAATTAATCATAATGACATGCTGTATTCAGGCCTCTAGCAAGGTTCTGGCTGGAAGTGTAACAAATTGGCTTCTCATAGCTTCCAGTACTTTACCCAGGATGTTCTTCAGGACGCAAAATTGATTATCCAAAATAGAAATCTCTTCGTTTCCTTTGTTTTGGTTGTTGTTGAAAAACCTATTGGTTTTTAAGTCTCTGCATTTTCCACTTCCCTTAAACTATAGCTATTAAATCCAGTGAAGTTAATGGGTTTGCACTACAGTGAAGTTAACCTAGCAGCTACAAAGTCATTAAAACCTTGACCAAAGCTTGACCAAAACTTGACCTGATCCTCACTGAATACTCTGGGCCACTACTGAGATCGTTAATAAATTATGTATGTCTTATTACTATTTGCCCACAACAGACTCCAGGTTATAATATATTATATTGACTGTAATGCAAGCTCTCCATGTAAAAACAGCTGTTGATAATATTTATAAATATGATTCTTAGATTTTCAATGAAAAAAAAAAAAAAAAAAACAACACCAAAAAACACTTTTTTTTTGGGGGTGCGTATAAAAAAATATAAACATCTTTGACTCTAAAATTAAGAGGGGAGGGAAAACGAAAGTTTTTTTATATCCCCCCCACCCCCCCCCCCCCCCCAGCAGACTGTGACATTTAAACTAGTACAATTTTGCTGAAGAGATTTTGTTCATCCTCATATCACTTGCACTGAACTCTGACAACAGGAGGTTGGTGCTTGATCCAAGGTCTATTTAGTCAGCAGTGTTCTACTCTCCTCATTTCAGCCTACAGGTTGAATTGGATCAACCCCCCGGAGGGATCTTGCCTGTTAGCTTCCTCTGTTCCATGTGTGATATCAGGTCAGCAACAGAAAAACACCCACTGGCTATTGGGAGCAAATTCTACCTACTTCAGCCTGGCTCCACACAAAGCATATATAACTGTACCAACTTGCTCTTGCCAGCATCCCCTTCCCTTCCTCGGAGTCTGGATCATCAGCCTGGCCAAAACAAATTTTGAGCATCCTTGATATGAAGCAGCTTATTTTCCAAAGCCCAGGGAAATGAAAAGACAACAGCTCCTCGTGGACTGAACACAAGCACTTTGCTTTCTTACTTGACAAACTTGGCCATGAGGTGGTTTTGATGTTGCAGGAGTAATCACTACTGACTGCTCCTCAACAGGGCACTTACACAACATCAGCAGGGCACATCCTGCTCACAAGCTTCAGAAAATGGGTTTGTTCAGACAAAAGTAGCAAACCTACAGAAACCTTCCCAAGTCAGCGTGGACGTCACTGTGATTTCCCCATAGAGATGGTCCTCAGAGTTTAATAACAATAACTTTGGATGAGTGTGCCAAGCCAGAAGAAAGATTGTGTAAGGGATTATGGATTTGCTGTAGAAATCTAAAGCAGATTTAGAAAGAAAAACTACAAAGAAAAATTCTCAGTACAATTCTGTGGACCAGACTTTGTTCACTTTCTACTGAGCTTAGTAGAGTGTCAGTTTATGGCTCCCTAATACATCCCAATGGGCTGCTCTAGCTTTCACCAGATGGCAGTGGTGCCTCAGGGACTATCCATCAGAAGAGGTTAACAGCAAGCTCTCCTCCTCTCTCCTGACATGCCTACCAAATGTGGGACTTTGGGGAGAAAGCATTGCACCTTCATTATCTTGTTCAAAATTCTCCCATTTTCTGTGGTATCTACAGCAGAACATGATAAGAAATCTCTAAATTCATAGGATGACCTGAACAACAATCTTCTCTTTGTTGTTCAACAACTCAGAAAAATAAGGAAGGGGTCCTGGCAATTTCTGTATTTACATCTACAAAGTTTTGTGAGATTCCAGAGATCTCGTCTGTTCTTAAACTCTAAAGGACTCTTTTATAAATGCAAGGACAAAGAACAGCAACCTGGAATCTGAGCTTATGAATTCGGTTTTGCTACAAGCCCTGTATTTGTGCTTAGTCATCTCAACTTTCCTTTTTTCAGTCCACATGATGATCATAGTAATGCTTCCTTGACTCATGTAGCATGGGGGTTAATTCAGTCATCATCTGCAGGGTGCTAAGGTTGGTGGCTACCATGGAAATACCTATCTGAATGTTTGTGCAGAGTGTACATTCTTGGAGTCCAGGCAATGTTTTTGTATGTGAGTGTGGAAACAGAATGGGGTTTCCAGCAAGAGATTTCCATTCGCTTCTCCTCCCAGCCTTTCCACAGCCCCCTTCACACTCCACAATCATTCATAAAAGCATGTTTATTTTTGTTACAATGAATACTGTATGGTCCCTCCTATATAGCAATCTGTGCGATTTCTCCAGTTCCATTCTCATTTTCTTCCACTAGCTAGAGATTGGGGCAGGTGAGAGTTTTCCCTCAGTAAATCCTCACTTTGCCACTAAAATTGTTTTTTAAAAAATACTTCTTAGGAGAACTAGATGTGTATTAAATCCATCCTGACAGATGGAAGATACCAACTCTGAAACATATATTTGAGAAAACCTCTTGTTGCCTACAAGTCTCTTGGCAAATAAGCATTCTGGTTCTGTGCCCTTGTGAGCGAGTATTACAGCATAGTAATGAAGTCAGTTTTCAGGTTTGGTTCTCTTCTCCTCAAATTTACACTTGCTTCATTGACTTCAACTGCAGAGACATCTCAGTGTCGTATTAGGGCTCTTTAGCACTGTTCAGAACCTCTGATGCTGACTGCAGACAGTTTTCACCAGGTGACAATGGTTTCTGCGGGAAAGTTAGTAAGAAAAGCTCACATTTAATGTGCTGAATAGCCAATACTATATGTCAAGGCTTTGCATTTTGAGCATCTCTATATGCCCCAATAATCCTAAAGCACTTTGTGCCTCATCAGATGGTTAATTTCATGTGTAATTTCACTGAAATCAACAAGACAGATATCTACATAAGGGTTTAGTACCATTTGAGATCTGGATCTTGATAACACATGAACCTAATCTCTTCTGAAACAAACAAACAAAAATATTGGAATCCAGAAGTTAAAACCTCTGAGAAAGGCTTGAAGTTATATTTTCTGAAATAATGCCATACTTCCTACAGTTTCTGTCAAACACCTTTCCTAAGCAGTAGACAGGATGATGACATAATTGAATATTTAAAGAATTATATGCATCATTCACAAGCAACACTCCACAAGGCAACAACCCCTATTAGCAGTGGTGGAATTTTGGACCCCAGTAGATCACACATTTTCCTTTTTGATGTCATCAACCAGCTTACCCAGGGACCTGGAGCTGCTGAGGGCCAGATGATCTGCTCCAGAACTAAGCCCACATTCAAGGCTCAGCACTTACACAGCAGTCTAGTGCAAAATGGTTTGAAGCACAACTAGCATATGGAAGAGTTAATCTATCAAATAATATTAGCTTATAGATGTACATACCTGGGGACAGGGGATCATGTATATGACTGAGCACACATACTGTAGGTGCACCCAGCAGCAGTACTTGTGTAATCTTCTACAAAGATCTCTTGTTTCTGGTACAATCCTGTCAAAAGCTGAAGGCTTTCCCTGCTTAGATAAAACTATTTCATTGTTGAAAGAAATGATTCCAGCAGTACTTCTGTTTCTCTAAGTGGTCAAAGAACTGCCTCTGTTATGTGGACTGAGACTTGGTAGCACCTCAACCCTCCTGAGATGTGAGGAAAGCATATTCTCTTCTGCAGAGTGAAATATGTTCTGAGACACAGAAGAAGTCTTGTCTGTTATACAGAAGCACAAAGCAAAAGGAAAGAGCTGGTTGGTACATATTCTGTTGATATGCTGAATTTATATTCTTGCAATGCTGAATTTTGAGCCACAGCTTCATCCCCACCTAGCCACAATCCTGCAGCTGTGCAGGAGTACACGCTGAACTGCACGAGCAGGGAAGAGACACATTTTTAATAAGTTGTTCTGACATTTCTACACTATGGCATTTGTATTTATTACAGCAGACCATCACAGTGCACATTGCAAATCAATAAAGTGAATGCGAAGCCGTTCGTAGCACTCAAAGCCCTGTCCATTACTGTAATATCCAGTTGTTTACAGTGCAGTAATGAGGCACTCGTAGGCCTCGCTCAAATATGGCTTTCATTCTCCAGCATGATCAAATGCCAACATGTGGTACAATGGTTCCTTTGTGGATCAGGTATATCCTGATTTAGGCCTCGGATAACACTGCAGAAGTCAACAGGGTTATAGTTCACTCACATCATCAGGTAAAGATAAATTAAGTCAAAACCTCAGACCCAAGCAGTTTCCAGAATTAGAGAACTTTTGGCTCAGATCCGTTTATATCAGGAAGAAGAATTTAAAGAGGAGAAAGGGATCACAAGGAGAAAGGGGGTGTGGAGACAGGAAAAATATGCCATCTCAGCCATGAGCTGGCAGCTTCCAGAAGAGAGGACTTGAGCACAGCTCAAAAAGCTATTTCACAGCTTCTTTGGCTGAGACAAAGTCTGAGCAAATGTCTGTATTTTATTTCCTAACATTTCAGTCGGGTTCCACATGGGACAAGCTGCAGAGACAGTCTGTTCTCTTTGCCACATCCTTTCACACATCCTTGGTGTGGGCTAGTCAGTGGTCATTTAGCAAGTACCCTGGAGAGCTTAGCTCCATCTCTATGGAAACAGGTAAACATTCAATTGAGAAGTTAGTTATTATTATTATTCCTTATTTTCATGTCAGAGACATTAACCCATGTGGGGAAAGGCTTGCTGACTGCAAGCAGAGTGATTACATCCCAGCTTTCCAAGGAAGGAAGCTTTTATCCTTTTCCCATCAGCAAGACAAATGATCTGTAATAGATATGACCTTAGAACAGCCACAGGTTTGGGGGCAACCTGGTGTTGCACAGGAAACTCAAAACCCAAAGAAGTGATTTGCTTGCAGATCAGATAGATTTCAACAAGAGGCTACGAGCAGTGCAAGCTAACATAAAATAGGTCTGCACCTGGCTGAGAGCTGCAAGACAGGCAGGCTCAAGGCTCCCTGTGACGTTTGAGAAGGGACAGTAATGCATATAACATGGCAGCAGAGCAGATCTGTAAACCAATATATCTATGGAAATGGCCAAAAGCTTAACAAACAAACAAAAATGAAAATGAAATGAAATGAAATGAAATGAAATGAAATGAAATAAAATAAAATAAAATAAAATAAAATAGCAGTTTTGCTAGGATAGCCATGGACTCAGATTTATTATTTTGTTTTTAAAAGTGATCCCACTGTCTATTTTTTACCAGCTCATGGCTTTCAGACATGCAATAGCCATAATGCCATAACAGTATTTGATTTGATATTTGAACTATGCAGACTGATTTTGTGAATCCAACCTAAACCACCAAAAAAAGCCAATTATCTTGTTTATTTTTTTGCATTAAAAATAAATAAATAAATAATAAAGCTCATATATATGCATAATTCTGTAAAAGCACCCTTAATACCCAGAGCTCTCTTAGTTAAACCCCTTTTTCTCTCTCCAGTCCTTTCTGGAAAAGCATCTGAGGCCCAACACAAGTCAATACCAGGGCAAACCTCAAGTTTGCCTAAATAAGTAGCAAGACTTGAGCTGATTTTGAGATGATGTGTGCATGGTCAGATTTAATGTGTTCCTGCAGACCATCTGCTTAGCACCCAGACAGTAGGCCTGGTATATCCCACATGAAAGTAGTTTCACGTGTATCCCCAGCTGCCCAAGGTTTCCAGCAGTCTAGACAGAAGGGTAGCAAGATCCTCAAGCTATGCTCAAGCTAAAGTAGGAAGAGGATATGGCCTTGGCAGAAAGCTTCTATCTGCTGAGCTTTCGTTCAGCTTCATAGAGCTGCCATAAAGCACAAGGGTAGTGATAACCTTCATCTCCGGCTCCTCCAGACAGCCTGTGCCAATTGAAGCTATGACTGGCACAAAAACTGTTCAAGTACATGTAAAAGCAAAAAGGTCCTTTTTGCAGGTCTCCAGCATTTCTTTTAAATGCACATAAACTTTTGAATTTACATTTTAGTCGGCAGCTCCTATCGACCTCTTGCAACTCGTGTTTGAAGTGAAACTTATTTCAGGCATTGCAGAAGCTGGGTTCTGAACGTGCAAACTTGGTGTATCAGATGGGAAGCAGCAAATCCACCACTTAATGGGTTCCTTGTTACATCTGCCCTGACTTAGCATGGTGACATTAGAAGCAGCATTGCTGCTTTAGAGACTTGCCATTCTGTTTCACAAATCCACACTCCTCTAGTGTGTACAAATAACAAACTCCCTCGCTACTGCTCCAAAAAATATTTAACAGCAGCGGCTCCAGGGATCATTCACATTACTGAAATGTAATTAGTCTTACAAGAAGTACAGGAACATTTACTAGCCCATTATATTAGCATAAAGAATAATTACACTACCTTCATTTTTTAACAGAGCTGTAGAAGTACATTTTCTGCACTGTCAGCACATGGGAAGGCAGAGAGGTTTGGTAAGCCCACAGGCAAGTGTTTATTTTACTCATGGGAAGACCAAAATATCCAGGGTTTCTAAGTATCCTGGAAAAGGGACAAATGCACTGCAGCAATTTAACAAAGTGCTTATTCTAATCCTTATAAATATGCACCACATGTAGCTTTTATAACTGTTATGTTTTGCGCTATTTAGGCAATAGCCAGTATTGAAGGCTTTGTCAGCTATGCTTCAATGGACTTATAAAAGCACGTCCATTTAAAGAAAGAGGATTTCATAGTAATGGGCAAAATTGTAAGTGCTGTCAATGGCTACATTTCATCTCATTGATTTACACTGTGTAGGATGATTGCCTGATTTAAATCACATATGCCGGAGATGTACTACATTTGGTGCAAAACAACCAGATTTCACAAAAGAAATGAGCTAGGAAAATCTGCTAATTCTCAGTGTGGCGACTCTGTCTGTGGAAATCTCGCAGGGTTATGCTGAGACACTCCCAGCAGTGTAGCAGTGAGTGGAAGCTAGCAAGTTATGAGTCTTCAGATGGTGTCTTAAGAATGTCCAGGGCAAAAATACGCCTACTTAATTAGCAGGTGTTGAGTTTTGATGCAGAACACTATTACTGAAATGTCACCTTGGACTGGGAGAATCTCTAGCTATGGCTAAGCAGAGGGTATTTTGAGATAAAACTTGCAGATTAGGGTTGTTGGCCCTGTTGGCAAAACACTACCCAAACCTGCCTGCTGATGTTTGCTGAGGCTTGCTCCTGCCCCAGATGAATTGTCTGTGATGGGGAGGAGGCAATTGCTGGGTTACAACCTGTACTGTATATACGAAGTTGTTCATGCACCAAGGCAAGAGTGCTGGTTTGCACAGCAGGACTGGTGCTAGCCCAGTGTCTTGGTAGATATACTTCAACTTTCTTTTTTCCTCCCCTCTGGAACCCCCCAGTATAATAATATGTGTTAAAAGGTCCATGCCTTTGGGGCCTTTAATAGCTTAGGGTTGGATGCTGAATGCGATAAGCTATGCTTGTCACATACCTTACCTAGACTTTGTTACGGTCTTCGCAACCAGTGATAAGAGGTAACACCCTGGCAAATCTGTGCTCCGCCTCAGCTGTGCTAGCAGCCGTAAATCAGAAGGTAGACACAGGGTTTGCTTTCCAATGCACACCAGAAATCAGGTGCAGAGGGAGACCAAGTTTTGTCTCCTGACCTATTTCATTTTAGGCCCAAGAAGTTACACTTCTGTTCTTCTTTATCAGTAGATGAAATAAGAGCATGGTCTGGATACAAGCAATGCTGATTTTTTCTTTTTTCTCTCAAACAGGGCTTGAGTTTGTGCTCTCATATAAACACACACAACTTTCCCCTATGTACAACATCAGGGCAAGCACAGTGAGGCTTTGTGATCACTCGTCATAGCTTAAAATTGCAGCTTAGAGATGGGCATTATTTAAAATGTGCAATGCACAACAAACTTTCCACAAACCTAACATATCATAACTATGGGACACAAAATATTTCCTGCATAACCAAAATATTTAGCTTAGGAGAAACTTGAAAAGTTGGCCTGGATTTAAAATATAGGATATCAGCCTAAGCAGACAAGAGGTAACTCAGAGAACAGAACAGGACAAAGAAGCCAGAGCAAGGTCAGAGGAAGGTAAAACCTCTGTGCAGCGTGGCAGGGAACCATGCAGAGTTGGAGTCCCAGAGGCAATACAGATGCACCAGTGCACATGTTAATAAGCTTCATCTCAGTAAAAACTATTAGCATGGGCACAGCCCCCTGCTACACCAATTATTCTGCTTTTAAACTAGTTTAGTTTCTTCAAGGTGCTCCATCGCAAACAACCACCATGCCCTCTGCTCCCATTCCCTACACAGCTACTTTGCTATCACATAGATCTACCTTCTGATGGGAAGAAGCTGCCTCATTTCAGTACCTCAAAAATCTTTGCCCTCTGCCCCACAGGGTGTGGAGAGGGAAGAATGTGAGTTCTGAAGCCAGAGAAAATAAAGGTCTAGTCATAATTACAAGGTTATTGCATGGCATTGCAAGAGATCTTGGGGAAGTTTCCAGTGTCTTTTTCTTAGGAGCTATTCGGGAGTTCAGCCAAGGCCTAGTACTGACACTACAGAGCACAACAGGCTCAGCATTTGGAGAACTTAGTGAGAGAAACTGGTTAATACAGGGCAAGGAGGGACACAAGTTGTGCATTTCCTGCACCCCTTTATAAACTTCTTTTCATTATTTTTGCAGCACATCAGTGCCTAGGTGCCACAACTGTAAACTAAGACACCACTGCGCTGAGCAAAAAAATCCCAGTCTCCTTTGACCTGACCACAGGTACAATGGCACAAGTGCTTGCAATACCCTGCATAGCTGGGACCAGCTGGCAGGCTAAGAGCTACCCCCATCAGCACGGAGCAGGATGGTGTTATCACCTGCCCACTACCGTAGTACAGATGCTGGAGAATTGAGGCTCACACAAATCCAGAGGCAGCCTCAAGTCAAGCTGCAAAAACCACTCCCCATCAATCTGTGACTTCTTCCGTCCATGATCTCTCCCTAATGAGGTGTTCTGCCTTTTGAGTTTTGGCTCTGTTGAGCCTTTTGACTTTGGCCATCCTGGAAAGAAAAGCTAAATTATCTTTCTGCTTTTAATTCATAGTCCTTTTCACTGTTTAGGACCCTGTGGATTACAGCACTACTGTTTTTTTTTGTTTGTTTGTTTGTTTGTTTTTTGTTTGTTTGTTTGTTTGTTTGTTTTCCTTAGCCCTTACTGTGATAAAGGAAGAGTCATTTATATAACCTACTCTGCTTGGAGTACAGATGGTCTTCTGCCCTGCTCAGCAAAGTGTGGCAGGAGTCAAATGCAACTGCATGAGGAAAAATATAGAAAACACTAGATATTTCCAAAAAGATCTCCGTGCTAGTATGGAGAGGAGTAGTGATGAGATAAATATTAACAGGAGAGAGGAAAGCCTGTCTAACAATTGGAACACTAATAACCAGAGTACAATATTCAGGGACTGGGTGCCAGTTTCTTATCTGCCACATACTTTCTTATGTCCTAGGGCAAATTACTTCAGATCCCACCATCTGAAGTATTAGGCATTTAAGGAGCTTTTATTTAGGCATTTAATGAGCCTTCATGCCTCAATGTCCCTTCTGTGACAGAGAGGAGTACCATTTTCTTATCTCTTGAGCAAGCTACAAGAACAAATAAAGCAAGGGCTGTAAGGAGCACTAACAAATGCTGTAGACCAGCAAATGCATCAGGGCTTTTCTTGTTGAGAAGCACTCATGCCATAAGCACGTGTGATGCACATAGCCCGTGTGCTCTGTCAGAGTGCGTGGGGGAGCGGCAGCCACAGCACAGGGCATGTAGGCTGGGGCTGGCTCCACAGAGCCGCCCTTGTGCATACAAGTGCTCACTGCACCCACAGGGCTCTTAATTCACATCCCAGAACTGCATGTAATATTTTTTTCCAGAGACAAGCCCCAGGACAGACATAAGAGTGGCAACTGACTGCAGAGGAGGAATTAAGGCCAGCTGGAGCAACACCGTGGAGCAAGGAGGGCTGCATACCCTTGTCCTTTGCCACGTGCAGGACTAGCAGGGACTCCTGCAGACCCTTCAGCACTCTCTCCTCCCTCAAAAAACTGTGCCTGAATATGTCAGGGAGCCAAATCTTATGAAACTTTCATGAATCAGTGTAGGCAACATGGAAAGAGATGGAAGGGTCTGTTTTCTCCTGGCTTCTTAACGCAGACAAAGCTGAGGATGGCTGTGTGACTGAGCGGTTTGCCACAGCCTAGGCCAGTGGACTCACACAAAGCCCAAGGCCAGAGGGAGGGAAAGTGGGGAAGCGCGAGGAGGAGATACAGAATAGGAGCATACCGAGAAAAATGTATATGAGGGGAAGAGAAAAGCAGGCATGCCTGCTGGGAGCGAGCATGCGGCTGTGGAACAGGACATGTGTGAGACAGAAAGGGAGAGGGAGAGCAGATGAGGGACCTGCCAGCAGCAAGTGTGAAGATGAACACCCAGTAGTGACAATGATGTTCTGGCCAATCAATGATGCTTGATGCATGGGGGACAGGATAGATGTCATTATTCTACAAAACCATATACAAGCAAAAACAAAGCCATCTTTTTAAAATAAAAATGAAAGAGAAGTGGCAGGGGAAAAGGAAAATATTTGTGAAATGATTTAAACAAAAAGAAGTAAATCCAAGGAATATATTTTTTCCCCACTGATATGATGTACTGTATAGTTTACAAGAGAAGAAAGAAAAAAATCAATCCATGGCAATATCTGATGTGCCTCTGTGTAATAAACTGCTCTGCAATTATATGAACAAGGTGGTGGTGGTGACGAGAGGTAGGGGATTTTGTGTCTCCAAATGTGCTGGGTTTGTATCATCCTGTCACCAATTGTTCAATATTGTGATACCGGACAATCTCCAGTGTTTTTCCCAGTAGGTCAGTGAACTTATTTTCTTATCAAGCCTTAAGGCAGGTGCAGACATGAGGAAGGCATTTGCCTTTGTTTTTCTCCTTCAGCCCAGCCCAGCAGCTCCTTAGTATGCGAGGCCAGTGATTCAGCCACACAAGTTTCCTCCTCCCAGTATTTTCTTTGCAAGGATTGCAGCGAAAAGCACAATGGGGAGAAGTTTCATCTCCCCCAGTATGATGCGAATGAGAGAAATGTCTAATACTTCTTATAAAAGGTGGCATTTTAATTATCGTACTGCACTCCAGCAACCACAAGCACACATCTGCGTACGTGCACAAGCACGAACACACACATGCACATGCACACCCGCTGCACCTCTCTCACCCCCCCCCCCCCCCCCCAGTACGAAGAAGGTCTTCCTCCTCCTCCTCCTCCTCCTCCTCCCCCTTCCTCGCCTTTATGCAACCCGGGGAACGCGGGCTGATTGGAAAGGTCTCCTTCCTTGATAACAACAATTCAATGTGCCTTGACATTTTAATAGCCTGCCGTCCTAGTGAACACAATCGAGCTGAGCAGTGAAGCAAAAATCATTAGGTAAGCAAGATAATCTAAACGAAAAATCAGCCTCAACTGGCTTCCCACATCTGGGGTACATCTGGGCAGAGGCTGCCCTTTCCCGCCTGCTTCCTAACAGGAATCCTCTCCTGGGAAGGGTGTCAGGGGAAAGATGGGCGTCTGTGGATTTATTGCCGGGGGGGGTGGGGGGTGGGGGGGGGGGAACCACCCCGCTCTCATCCCCCTCAGCCCAGGAACCACCCTGCTCTCATCCCCCTCAGCCCGCAGCCCCTTCCCTCTGCTCAGCCTTTCCCCTCCCCTCCCACCGCCTTTGCCATTGGAGTGAGATGCTGACTTTGCAAGCCGTTCGCTTTATGAATATGACCCTCAAAGGGAAGCAGTCCTCTCGCAAGCCCAGAACTATGTTATCATCGTTATTAAGGAGCTTAAAAAGGAGCCAGGAAGAGGAGACACCGGTGGAATTGCAGCCTGATTGTGATTGATGTGTTCCTATTAGCTCCTCACTGTTATCTCTCTGGATGGCAAGAACAGCCAGTGGCTTGTAACACAACAGATTACCTGAGTTTTCAGCCCCAGACGGATGTTTAAATAAAATATAGTCCCTTTTAGCGAGAAGCTCATTTTCTCTCCGAGGCTCCCAGACTATTTCATGTCAGCTGTGATTCGCTGTGACTCTCCTCAGTAAACATGTCTTATCATTAATAATTCTTTACAAGCACAATTTCATGGAGGCTTTCTGTCTGCCTGCGTGGGGGAGGAGGGGGTGTGCATGCGCAAATGTTGGGCTCAGCCTCATCGTGATACAGTTTGGGAACCAAGGTGCTTCTCTTCAGAATTTCACCTGCCTTGCCAAAAATGATTGATTACCCTGAGCAGACTGGGTGTCCGGCAATACCCAACAAATGACTTTGGCCCCTAACAACAGGCCTTGGCCAGATAGAAATCAATATTTCACCATTAAAATCTATCAAAGAAGAGTTAAGGCACCATCTGTCCCTGCCGCCTTTCCATGGTGTGTGAACATTAAATCCGACACTTGTAGTACATGAGTAATCAATATATAGTAGTTCACAGATCATTTGTGGTCCCCTTTTAGCAGTGATGGATGCTTGGAATAGTTGTGATTCATTTTGTCACACCATTAAACAAGATTCTGTCCAGTTCCTTCCTGATTTCATTTAGAGGATCATTCTTCACAGTTCATAAGAGAGAAACGGTTTTACCAATCTGCTTCTATTTCAATAAGTCACTTTATAGAGATTTTGTGTCCTGCAGACTGTAAAAATTCTGGAGAGATAGTACAAACATACCTCTAAAACTATTCACTGCATGACATATGCATAAAGTGTGAAAAACTGAATGTAAATATGTTTACCTCTTTATCTACAAATATTGGTTTTAACCCTCCCCATACTAGAGGGGTCTCAAGGCAGAAGTACATGTAAATGCAGCCCTGCCTAGGGCAGATGTCATCAAGTTTGGAAACGGGCTGTAATTGAAAACATGAATAAAACAACTGGAAACTCAATGACAGAGCTTTACTTCTGAAATTAAAATGGAGAGGCCTTGGTAAAATAAACACCTTTCTTAATTGGTTCTGCTGATACTCACCCAGCTTTGTCTAAATTGTTCATTTTATGCTGACAATAAATATGTAATTGCTGAACATGTTTAAATAATTACAAAGAAATTGCCTTCTTTTTTAAAACTTTTAATTGTCATTATTATGCATAGTCTTTTTCTTTTTGGAGGAGGGAATAGAATTACATATTAATGTTCCATAGATTATTTATCTTGTAAAAAACCTGCTCCTTCAGTCCTTAAATCATTCAACCAGATCCTCAGATGATGGTGTAATTGGGCATCATGATGGAGCTTCTTGGATTTAAATACTTTAGGAATTGGCCCTGTATGTGCTTCTCAAAAGAAATATAAGCAGCAGATGTGAATGAAGAGACAAAGTCAGAGGTAGTACTGAAGATCTGTCACAACACATATTCCAAGTCCTGTGTTGTACAGCAGCTTATTTTCCTAATTAAAGAACATAAATAGCAGTGATTCATGCAACTAGCAGTGCTTGCCTGTCCCATGGAGCACTTTATGCAGTAATTTTTAATGAGGTTGATCGTTTCTAACCCATACATTTTTAAGACTCTATTTGGCTGCTGGAGCACGCTGACTCACTCAACACAGCGGTGGAGGAGCAGAAGGCAGAAGCCCAACCCTGGCTGCTTGTAGCTCCCAAAGCCTTCCTGGTGGTAGACCAGATCCCACAGACATTTAATTCCATTTTATCTACTGGGAGAGCATATTTTTAAGAGTTCAAACGACCCAAACTGGTGTGTCCCCCCTTCTGTATGGGGCTGTGTCCAGCAGTGCCTGGTGGGTCAAGGTAGATAGGAAAGACAGGAGAAGGGCAGAGCTCTTCAGTGGGCTACATGGAGACCACCAGGAGTGGGAAATGCAGTAAGCTGATGAGTTCATACCCTGGAAAAGTCTCCAGGCCAATATATCACTCCCTGGGTGGCTGGGTTCAGGTACCTAAAACTGTTCCAGTCAGGAAAAAGCTCCCCAGCCCCACGTGCTGCTGGGCTAATGTCCCCGGAGAACCTCCTGCAGCTCTTCTTTTGCCTCCTGTTCCATGCGTGCCATGAGCGTGGTGCATGGAATGCAGGGAACCCACATCTGAGACTATGGCTCAGGCTGCAGTTGTGCCTTTAATTCCTTCTTCTATATACCCGCCATTCATTAAGTTCTTAAAAATGGTTGTGCTCCTGGGACATAACAAATGTAAAGAATTACTGCTAAAAATGTGCTGTGTAAGAAAATAAGGCCAGACAAATCTTCAGCACAAATCAAATATCTGCATAGATTTCAGGGAAGCCGTGCCAATTTGCACACATGGAAGCCTGAATCCCGTATGTTTAGACTTACAGTATTTCAGAGAACAGAGATGGCAAAATACTTACTATTTTCCAGAAAAAAAAAAAAAAACATACATGGAATCATCAGGTGAAGGTAGTTCCTAACTTCAGGCAGCTGCCTGCCATCCCGGTGCTGGGGCGTGCTGAAGGTACCCCGGTTCTCACGTCACCACCAAGCAGCTCCTCAGGTTCAGGGCAAAAGCCAAAGCAAGAAAACAAAGATGCAAAAAGAAATCCAGCAAGAACCCTGAGTTATTACCTGTGAAAGTTCAGTGTGGTGAAAAGAACAGATGAAAACATGGATCATCTCTACCCTTCAAATGCTATGCAAAGCACCCCCTGTTTGGCTAAGCCTTTAGTACATGTAAATATGAATTGATTTTTTTTTTTTTTTTTTTTTTTTTTTTTCTAACAAACTGCATAGCTGTGATTCCCTTCTTATAAATCTTTTCCTAAGCACAAAAGTGGGCAAAGGGAGGGGGAAAGGGCTGTAGGGTAACAAGACTAATCAGGACTTCACCATCAAAGCAAATACATCCAATTAACAGCTATTAAAGAAGAATTTTATGGCACTGTGCACAGTGAAGGCCATTATATCCAGTGGAATTAATCTTAATTATTTGTACCTGTGTACATACATGCAAAGGAAAGCAACTCACATTAATCTACATTAAACTTAATACACAGTTGGTGTATTATCTTCTGAGTCAAAATTGACTGCTGGTTTCTGCATATGTATCCGTGATGCTATCTTCAGTAATTACAGTACAGCATGGTTAAAGACACAATTTGCTTCATACAGTACAACTCGGGAGTTAAAATCTTTTCTGTGATTTTTAAGAAGCCAAAAAATGGAATGGCATAGGCAAATATTATCTTCTCAGAAGTCTTTCTTAAAAAAAAAAAAAAAAAAAAAAAAGACACTAAAAGCCCAGAAGAAGCCGTACAGATTTATTATCCAGCTTAAAGGGAAACCGAACAAATATAAATCTGCGGCTTTCTGAGGTTTAAATAACGGCAATTACTACCCCCAAAATATTGCATTTCATGCACTGTGGACAACGTTTTTAAAACCACCCACAATATTTTGGCCTTTCAGGTTTTTGCAGAAGTTGACAGTAAATTATGTTGGTTGTTTGTTAACTTGGTTTGCATTATACGATAGGGCTTGTTGTGGAGGTCTGTGCTGTGATAAGAATACTGAATGGTGTACTTTTTACTTTAAATCCTTACCTAATGAACACAGACATAGGCGAACAGCTACTTAGGGTTCCAAAATATAACTAACCACAACGCAGAACTCCAGCTGGTCATCTCTCCCAGTGCATTGTTCAAGGGTGTTTTCCTTATCAAGAAACAGCTTCTGAGTCCTAAGAAGAAAAAAAAAAAAAAAAAAAAAAAAAAAAAAAATTAATTTCTGTTCTGTCCAGCAAAAACATTTCTGAATTTCTGATGTGATTCATGACTGCTTAATAGTCTTATAAATGTTTACACCTTACAGCTTACAGTGGGTTTTATTTAGATCATAATAAGCAAAATCCTGACTGTGCCAAGGTCTGTACGTCCCGGTTTCATGCAGTGTCTCAGGTCAGGATCCCCAAAGCAGATGGTACTTTGGTAAACATAGGTCCATGCCTTCTCCTATGCAAAAACCTAACCATTGTATTTTAGTTATGTTTTAATATATGTTAATTAACCTTCGCTAGCTATCAAGATTTTAAAATTTTGCAGAGACATTATAAAAAAATATTTCTCTTAGGACTCATCAGAGCTAGCAGATAGTCCTTTCATCAGCAGCATTTGCAGATGTGTCAAAATATGCAGATGTGTCAAAGTGCTATGGTGCCTTTCGGTTCTTTATAAGGAGAATCTTTAGTTAATGTAACTATGAACACCTACTAAAAAAAAATAAAAAATCAGTAAATTAACAAAGATATAAAGAAAGGTCTTGAAAATTTATATCTCGTGCAGCAAAACCATTTTTACTCCTTCAGCAACATTTAATCTGTTTCCAAATTTTTTGGAGATGTTATATTTCACCCTATGCTTCTTAAATATTGGTGCCTGTTCAGCAGCTTATTAAACCATTACGGCTGCAGTGATTTCTCTCACCAAAGATCTCCAGGGGCTCCCTGCAAGTGAAGCCGTGCAGGGCACACAGCGCTGTGCAGAGCCTGGCATTTCAGCATGAAATCAAATTCTGATGTCAGTCAGTTTTTGCACTGTCAGGGAATGTTCAGAGAGGTTGTGTCACTGCATTTGTTTTAATTCAGGTGTTTACCAAAACCCAAAACTATGATTATTTATGTCTGCTTGTACAACAAACTTGAGGCTTTACCCCCAAGCCCACCCGCTTTCCTTTCTTTGCACAGTAACCATAAGCAGACACCATAAAAAGTGTGTCACAGCATGAGTGCTACAAACCAGGCAGTCCCCCAGCCCAAGGGGCACCCAGGCAGCAAGGAGGTTTGATGGAGACATTCCCCCAAAGGCATCAACAGAAGATTAACAGGCAGGAAAAGGGGACAACCTTAGAAGAAAAAAATAAAATAAAATAAAATAAAATAAAATAAAATAAAATAAAAATGGGGGAGTCACCTGCCAAAGCCCTGCATGCTCAGAATGGCCTCAGGGATTCTCATTGGGAGGACATTAGCAGAGAAACCACCACTGCTTAAAAAGGGTGAGAGCTCTGCAGCTCTTCAGAGCAGATCTGCAGTGGGGTGAGTTTGCAGGGCAAGGGTGGTATGAGCCTGGGATCAAGCCAGTGGACAGCGTGTAGGACGAAGAGCTGTGGAGGCAGGTGAAGCATGTGTCAGGACAAAAAACACAGTTATCCACATTTCTGAGATCTGTGAAGTACGACCTCATACTTCTGTTAGTGCAAAAAAGTTGTTAGCAAGCCTCAAACCACCAAACAAGCGGGTGGGGATGGAGAAAAGATTTGTATACAAAGCTATGTCTTCCGGAGTAAATTAAAGAATAAACTACGAGTGAATGTTTCTGAAAATATCTCAATCCTGAAAGATTAGCCTCAGCAGAAGTGTCACTGCAAAAACCATCTGCATGCCAAAGAGGCTGCCTAGCAAGACTTTTTCCTCATTATTATTTTCTACTTAGATTGCTCAGAAAAGGTCTCTCAGGAGAAATAACAGCAGGACCTTAAAAATAGTTCCAAACCCGCGATTAAAAATTCAACGCAGATATTGTCTAAGCCATTTGCTCTCCTGCTGTTCTGATGCCGTGACTGGAAACGTGCTGAAATTCTCTGCTGGGCTTGTTTGTAACACTCAACACCCACCCCAGTGTTTCTTCGAATGAGATGCCAAAGGGTACGGCGATGCTTGGGGAGATGCCACAGGGCTGAAGGGGTGTGAGGTCATGGGGTCTGCCTGACACAGTAAGTGGGTGAAGAATTGGGCTGGGGCGGTCCAGAGGGGCTGCCCCGAGAAGCCCCAGCAATATTAGCAGTGAGGGAATGGGCTAAAACCTGATGTTTTCTGAGCTTCTCCTCTACGCTGTGATATGTATGATACATACTGTGACCCTCACTGTTGCTCTTCTCCCTTTTCCAGAAGCAAATTAATAATTCTTGCCTTGTCCTATTTTTCCTTTCATCTTTTTCCCCTCTGGAAACTGGCTGTTCTCTGTACAAATTAGCCTTAACTCCATCTAATCTTCCTCTCCCTGCTCTTCTCCTTTCCCACTGTCCATCCCATCAGTGGCCTGCCTTGCTCCCTGCCCTCCCCTGGATCCTCTCCTCGTCTCGCAGGATCACAAGAACCACAGACTTTAGTGAAGAGCACCCTCATCATGAAAACAGGAGGGTAAAAGAGATAGCAAGTTGTGTAGGCTGTTGCTCTTGTGCAGACTCTTGCTCCATATATGTAGTTTATATTTTAAACTTCTTTCTACTATAATGTAGTGGCTGGACGATGGCCAGCAGCAGAAGCCCTGAGGGCAGAAACACCCTGTTATTCTGCTTCTGCCATGTCATGTCCATCTGGACCAAACATTTTGTTGATCCCCTGTCATTGTTCTCCTAGACAAGCACTCGTCTGTGGCACAGATGTTTATTTTGTGAGAGTCCTGTGTGCTCAGTTTTGGGTTGGTTTATGATGCCTGCAAATACATCAGGATTTTTACTGACCGGTGAACAAATGGGACATGTAAGTGGCTGGTAGCATCACAGGATGTAAAAGCCTGTGGATATGGGTGATATTTTTTGGCATTTAAATACGGGAAAAATCCTCATAACTTCCTCCTGGGCGTGTCTTGTTGAAAGTTAAAACTAGATGTCATTAGTTTGGAAACTAAGTGAGGCAAATATTACTCATACATTTACTGAGGATGAAGGTGGCAAGCAGGCAGCTGTGTTAAATTGTAAATGTTTGAATTTGGAGGAGAGCAAGTAAAATATTGACATTTGTTAAGAATTTTCATAATTCATCTGATCGTGTAGAATAAAAACGGATGTGGGTAAAACCTCAACTCTGTTGAAGGCAATACAAAGCTACTATCAAATCTTTAAGAAATCCAGCAGAAGCCATAATTTTAGGTGGATAGGAAAGTCTCCTAAGAGAACTTAGGAGATTTATTGTCTCCTAAGTTCCCCATCACTACAGTCTGTAAGCCCTTCCCAAATAACATGTCTCATTGTTTCTCTTGACTTTCCCCCAGGGAGAGCTGGGGCCGCACCACAAAATGGTTTCCTTGCCCCACTTGGAACTTGGGGATGCACTTTATGCAGATCCGTGTTGTTCCTCTGGCAGAGAAGGCAACACCTAAGAAGCCTGCACCTTGTACCTGCTAGGAGAGATTTTGCACCTTTGATGACCGCCTGTTCCCCGAGGACTTCACCTCCCAGCCAACCCCAGCCCTGCAAAGGGAGAGCTAGGGGCTGTGGGAGATGCCCTGAAGTGTGGCTGAGCAGGTCCCCAGGCTTTGGCCAGCCTGTCCCCCAGCCAGGTCACCAAGCACTTTCAAGCCTAGGACCTGTGTAATAGCAATAGTGAGTGCATAAAACCTTATTTTTTTGCAATCCTGCAGAATAATTAAACTTCCATCAGTGCTGCTGCTGCTGCTGCCAGTGTAACAATACCAGCTACCACATGCCAAAACAATAAAAGAGCTGCTTCCACGAGCAGCCAAATGTAATTTGAACTCTTTGGTTCTTTCCAGTTATTTACAAGCATTATATTTCATAAACAGACCACCTCTTTTGTAACATTCTTTAGGAAAGCTGTATATTATAGTGGCATAATAGTCCTCTTCAGGGAGAGCATTTTGTTTTAATAAAGTGTGTGCCACCATATTTAATCAATCAGATTGATTGACACCAGCAATAGCCAAGTCTCCCAGCAGATGCTGCTGCTACCTCATTCTTATTCCAGTTTCATTTCTCAATCAAATCCATGTGTAAAAAAACATAATGTGCTGCCAACATAATGTAATAAAACTTCAACTGAAAAGCACACCACCACAACTGAAACAGATAAGTCAAAGTATGGGAAAAGTTAACTTTAGGAAAATCATTTTTGACACAAAAATATTAAAGTTTTACAGTTCAGATATGCCGAGACAAACCCTAACATGAATTAAAAAAGTTTCACTTCTGAGTATTGAAAAATCCTAAGGAAAGAAACCTTCCTAAGTTACCTAGCTGTTAGCTTGCTGCCAGTGTTTTGTAATCTTCAGCTTTTTTTGAGCCACTTCAGCCAGATTAAAGCACATGCTGCCCAAGTAAGATGAATTATAACTTTTATCCAAAGAGCTCTACTGCTCTGTTGAGGTGAGCACCAGCTAGCAGTGAT
Organism: Nettapus auritus; assembly: GCA_011076525.1. NCBI lineage: Eukaryota > Metazoa > Chordata > Aves > Anseriformes > Anatidae > Nettapus > Nettapus auritus. Next base: position 30,426,681 of record CM021771.1, read on the forward strand.
GCATGGCTCTGTGTCAGAGGCTGAACTAGCAGGTTTGGAAGTTAATGATTCATACAGGCATACCGAGTACCCTAATTGTTAGATGTCACACACAGTGAGAAAGTGCTCTCAACTCTATTAAAGTTCATTCTAAATAATCTGCACACCTAACTGTACGCACGCGGTACATGCGGCTCACAGGGCATTTTCCTGGAGACTTTCCCTTACTGTGCTTGTAGGATTTGGCTTTAGACCACTGAAGGTGTGACCCTTCATGATATAGATGGATCCATCAAATGTCAGAGATGGTGATGCCTCAAACCCCCATGGTTAACCTCCAGCGTGCCAGCAGTCCCCCAAACCAAGGAGGGGTGAAAGCTAAACACATGGGTGCTTGCCAGGCTGTATACTTCATGCATAATGTTTTTATGTGTAATTACTGAAGGAGATGTGAACAGATCTCCAGACCACTTTTTTGAAGGTACCACAATAAATGACTACCCCTTCACTTATTGTGCACTTCTCCCAGTGATGATATTATAGGAAACACATGCCATGAATTCACATGCCAGAAATTTCCATGCTTCTCTTAAAAAGGAGAACAGAGGTTTGAATTGGAGAAAATGTCTTGCTTTTTTCTCCCATCTCCCATCTTCAAATAAAAAGGTTTCACTAAATGCAGTCATGCTGGACAGTGCTTTGGGCAGCTTATGTGGGAGCTGTGGTTATAAGAAGAGTGTGAGATCTGGAAATTTTAGGATTTAAGGAAATTGCTGATTTTGCTCATCTTTCTCTTTTCTTGTTTTTAAGAAATAATGAGTTTCCAAAGAAGAATCCTTTAATACAGCCAAATGTCTGGGGCTGTCCCAATCTCATAGCACATTGGAAATCACATACAGACTCCGTAAAACAGGGCTAAGGACTGTGGTGGGGGCTTTCAAGCAGACCTCAAAGCCAAAGCTGAGAGGCATGGGGGCTGCCTGGTGGATGCTTGAGGTGGGTGGATGTTTTCCCTCGACAGCCTGTCCCAAACTGGCATTCTCCCCAGCAGTGCCTCCTGTTCCTCCTGTGCCTGCCCAGAGAGGGAAGGGGGGCTCCTGCCTGCCAGACTAAGCAGGACCATTTTGGGCAGCCTGAAAGTGACTCCAAAAGAGAGCCATGGAAATGATCCAGTGTTTGGAGAACCTTTTTTTGTAGCAATGAGTTCAGTCTATGTAATTTAGTAACATCAATAATAAGCAATAGTTTAGCTATTGTCTACACAATATAAGGGGAGGGAAATTGTGACAGTAGAGGGCTCTTTAAACTCTCTCTTTAAGGCTGAGATACAGAAATGCCTGGTAACTCCAAGCTGAAGCAATATACAATTGGACTAAAAATAAGCTGGAAATTATTAGCGATGAAAATAATAATAATAATAATAATAATCCCTGGGACTTCCTGGCTTTAGAAATGAGTTGGATTCCATTGCATTTGACAGCAGACTAAATTGGGGTGGATAGGAACAGGTTGTTCCAGTTGGATTGTGGAGATGATTTTCATTTAAATTGCATAGACTTTTTTAGAGAAATAAACTTCTTTAAAATTGCATTGGTTACTATAATGAGCTATAGTAAAACATAGGCTTACTGTTATCTTGAAATAATTCAGATTCACAAAACAACTCATTGCATCATTGAGATAAAATTTATTTAAATTCAACAATATCTGTACGTATATATATATTTAACACAGGGTCTGAGGAAACAATTAGAACTTTCAAAAACAGCTGAGGATATACAAACTTGTAATAAAACCAGGCATCGCCTGCATTACAGAATCACAGAATCACAGAATTTTTAGGTTGGAAGAGACCTCAAGATCATCAAGTCCAGCCTCTGACCTAACACTAACAGTCCCCACTAAACCATATCCCTAAGCTCTACATCTAAACGTCTTTTAAAGACCTCCAGGGATGGTGACTCCACCACTTCCCTGGGCAGCCCGTTCCAATGTCTAACAACCTTTTCGGTAAAGAAGTTCTTCCTAAGATCCAACCTAAAATTCCCCTGCATTATGTATCTGAAAGTTTGAAATTACTCAAAGTTCAATATTTGCCCCCAGTCCATTGCAAGCCCCCTAATGGTCCTCTCCGAAGGCCTCGTCCCTATTCATCAGGTCTAGGCAGACATTCCTGCCAGGAAAAACAAAGAAAACTGCCCATTTTGTGAGCAAGACACCCTGACAGCATATGATGTATTGCATATTTGAGGAAAGGTAGAGCTAAACAGAGCTGGAGTTGAGCTTTTTGGAGATGGTACAATGAAAACACTCCCATGTGGAAAAAGGAGAAGCCTTTCTAAGAAGTGTTCCTTGGCCCTGCTGCTGAAAGGAGCGTTGTGCCCAGTGGAGCAGGGTTTTTCATGACGTTTCATCCTTGCCTCAAGCAGAATCTGGTGTTCAAAGTGGCTTCAGGGGAAAGAACTGAGAGCCAGATCCCCGGGAGAAACAGCTCTATTAAAACACCAGTGAGAGAGAAAACATAGGAACACAACTCTTGAACCTGAAATATTTAGATTAAATTTCACCCAAATCTGTGCCGAGTTTTTTCCTGGCACAGCCCTAATGATGTCCTTTCAGGTAGTCCCATTACATGTTATTCTGGATAATACCAAAGGAATGCAATTACATCCAGACTCAAAACTGCCCTGTTTGGACTAGGAAGACAGCCACATATCCTAGCATCTGGGCATGTTGTCTTCTCTTAAGGACTGTATTTTGCCCTGAAGACCATAAAGCCTTTCCTCTCTGCTACTGAATTACCACCCCCCACAGAAGCTTTCCAAGCAAGGTACAGTTTGCCAATGTGTATGTGGAGGAATTAGAGCCTGAGGTGAAGCTCAGCTGCTGAAACATAAGTCTCCAGTGCCTTGTGGGATGCTCTGGGGAACCTAAGGAGATATCAATAAGGGGTTGGCAGATAGGAGAGGAGCCTTACATGAGGAGGGCTTCTCCATTTCCTTTAGCGGAGGCCAGGACTGGCAGCTGAGCAAGTCTGAAGGAGCATGAGGCACGTGTGTTACGGTATCTCCTCAGAAGCTGCTAAAACTTCTCCAAGATCTCCTATGGTATGAAAACTATTAATATGACAGGAGGCTGTTCTGCAGCAGTCTTCCAGAGCAGAAGCTCGACTTGAACCCCAGTCCTGGTGTGCATATGCCCCTAAACATCTCCGGTATGGTGGACCCTCAAAACAGTGAAGGAGAATCAGCTTCCTCTGTAGGAGGGACAGGCAACTTCTCTGACCCTGAAGCCCTGGAGTCTCTGCCACCTCTTCATAAAGATGCTTGTTTCACTAATAACTTTTCCATGAATGTGTCCATGACCTTTTTGTTGTTTTTGTTTGTTTGTTTGTTTGTTTTGTTTAAAAGACGTAACCACTGAAGTGTGATTTTGTGTGTACTATTGTCTCTGAGAAACCAAGCTCTCATGCGTTGCAATCCTCCTTGTGCTTTCTGGTCTTTTTATTTGGATCTTTTTATTCTTTTAATAAGAAATATGGGGGAAAAACAACAACAACAACAACAACAACAAACAAACAAACAGAAAAGAGAGTCGGCACAACTTCTTACAAGGGCAACTTCTTACTGAAACAAGTGTGACAGTGCTTCTCCCTTCCATGTGCATTTATGCCCTGCAGTGGCAGGCTGTGTTACTGCTATGCTAATGGTCTTGTTTTTATAGTGCAAGGGAGTGGATATTGAACAGAAGGTGAGTTGATCTGTGTTCAGGATGCCTGTGGTCAAGGGGAAGGAGAAACTTCCTCTGTCTTCCCTTGTCACTCCCTCTCCTTCCCTTCCCTGCCATTCTGGTGCTGGGCCTTGAGCTTAGCAACTGTTGGCTCCTTTTCCCCAAAACTCCAAGCTCTCCTGCCCCATGATTTGACTCTGGATGACAGAAAAGAAAAACATGAACCATAAAGAGCAGGGAGAAAGAAAGGGCTCTGTTGCTGCTCCTCTCCCCACAGCTGGTCGGGCAGCCCAGCCTGTTCCTGCTGCCTGGGCTGCAGCGCTCTTCCACTGGACTTTTGCTTTGGATTGCTTTTGGCCAGCATCCAAAGTTTCCCTCAGGAATGCGAATGGAAGAAGGGAAATGGCAATTTTTAACACTTCATATTTCATCCAAAGCGGGATGAAATTTTAGCACAGCAAAAACATGGTGGTTGAGCACCCCAGGCCTAGCCTGGGACTGTCTGGTTGCCAAACGCTGCCGGCATGCCACAGTCAAAATGTTGAAGTTGTGAAGGGAGAAGGCATAGGACATTTTTGTGAGTGGAGGTGTTGCAAAGGCTAGAAAAAATGGACATTGCACATCCTCCTCTAATACGTCCTGGGGAAGTCCAAAAACTTTGGGCATTCTTTTGAAAGTTTTGAATGCTGATACTGATATAAATATCCCCAGACTTTTGGAATTTTTTAATTCTTATTCACGATCTGTGGCCTGACTGCACTTCTAATATATTTGTTATATGTATGACATTAAATGCCCCATCCTGTTTGTTTGCTGTGCTGAGACCCCCCTCCTACACACAGTGTTTTGTAGTTGACCTGCCCCTTAGGCTCGTGCTGTTCACCCGCAGTTTGGCTGCGGGGTTATTTACAGCCCTCCACATGGTACGAGGCAGGGTGGCTGTTGCCAGCTGTGCTGGTGGCTTTTGTGACAAGGAAATTCAATGCTCTGAATTTGGCTGGAAACCTGTAATTCATTGCACATTAAAAAAAAAATAATAAAAAAAAAATTAAAAAAAGGCAGCAAATGTGAATGCTCCTTTTAAATGTCCCACTCCTTGACACAAATCTCGCCTACATTTACATGAAGAAGCTGTTGCATGTCGTGGGACTGTGGAGAGGCTGGGATGGCAGCTCTCATCATGCTGGAAATTTGCTTGATTTGACATTAAATTCACAAATATTTTGGCAAAGTATAAAGAGAAGGGTATCTAGCCAACCTTGGGAACAATCCCGTCTAGGAGAAACTCTTCAGGCTAAGGTGCTGAGGTTGAATTAAGTTGATTTTATGCAGAGTTGAGTTTTCCCAAACTACTCAAGAAACAGTTGAGTAGTACTAGGAAAAGGCAGGGATCAGGGGTTATACTGAAGCATCCCCATGGACAGATGGGGATTGTGTGGCCAGCTTATACTAAAAGTTCTCACTGGTTTGGTTTTCTCTCATCCAAGGGAATTATTCTGACGTTTTCCTTGTTTCACCCTTTTGGTGTGGTTTATCTTTTATACTGGCAGATTGTTTGTGACTTACATATGCATAAAAATGGCAGTGGAACAGAGCCATGATTTGGATAAAAATGACAGGTGCTGCCATGACATAAAAAATCAGAATTTTCTCAGTCATGTCTAGAACAGTAGAATATTTTGGCCAGTAAACCTCACTGTGAAGCACAAGAAATTCCTCTCCATGACATTACAGTCTCTAGAATGGCCCAGCTGACTTGATTCCTTTGCTCCACAAAAGTAACCAGATGGACTGGGGCTTGATGAGAGCAATAAAAGGACTCACCTCCACTCAGTTATCCTGACATTTGAACAGCATCTCCAGGAGAACTCAAGGCAGAAGGATCAACACTTCATCAGATCCAGGACTTCATTTGCCTTGGACTAACAGCTGTGGAATCCGTTTTAGTTTCTTCTGTGAGAAAAGTAAGATAAATGATGTGTACATGTCTATCAGCTAAAACATTTGATCACTTACCTTCTCAGTCATCACTGATTTTTAATCGCTTATTATGTAACATTAATCCTAATACAGATTGCTCTGGGGGGAAAAATCACAACCATGCAGCCAGCAGGAACAAGACAGTAATTTGTCTGTAGGAGGAAGGTTGCTCTTTTCTGTGCACCCTGTTTACAGCATCATTTATCATGGATGAGAATCGCCTGGAGGCAGCAGAACAATGCTTTGCTGAAGTCACACAAGGCCAGCTGCCTTCTTACGGGCTCCTGTCCTGTTAGCAGCCCAGCCCTAAGACATTCCCAGGGCAAAGACCTCTAAAGTGATGCCAAATCAGTCAGCCCAAGTAGACCTACAGGACTTTTTAAACTCTTGGCCACTGCCTTAGCAAAGAATGGTCTTTTTCAGGCTACCTCTGTGACAGTGCCGTGTTCAGAGACCTATTGTACTTGCAGATTGAAGACAGCTCTATTTGGTAATAACAAAAGAAGAAAGGGAAAAAGAAAAAAAAGAAAAAAGAAAAAGAAACCCAAAGCTAAACCCTACAAACAAATTATTTCCTAGCAAAGAAACTTCTCTGATCCTATGAAACCTAGCTACACTTTGGCATCTTTTCCCAAACACAGCATGCAAAAGTTGTAATATTTTATGTTGTGATTATAGGACACTGTGGGCTGCAGCCATCTGCTAAGGGAGGGACATTCTGCTCCCTGAACATCCTGGCTGTAATCTGCACAGGATTTGAGTTTCTGAGACTTACCACAAGCTGTGGTATGGTGTGGTTGCCCATCAGCACCAACAGCACATAAAACATGGGAGAGCTGACTCGGGGCTGACAGTGAATTTTGGCACCTTCAGATTTTTCCCTAGGCAGTGGAAAATGTTCCAGCATGAAATAAACATGTAAAAAGATTTCCCTAAAGCACGTGCTGCCCCTGTGGCAAACAGAAAGCACAGAGATGTCTCATGCAGTCACACTATTTCCTTTTTTCAGAGTTACAGTTGGGTTCAATTTTCTATTATGACCGAGGTTTTGGGTGGGATTTTTTTGAAGCATTGAAGACTTGGCCTAAATCCTCTCCTGTTGGGAACAATGAGCCCCCTTCTCCCCCACGGCTTTAATGGCAGAAGAGTGAAGCCAACACAGAGCGCTTCGGGAAATCCCTGCCCTTGCGCCGCATCCTTCACAGTGGGTCAAACCTTTCATCCGCGTGTGAAGTCTGAATGAGCAGCATTGCACAAGGAGCCATGGTGGGGAGCTGAAGGCGCTCTGCCAAGGGCCGGCACAACCACTACGACCTCTTGGTGTTAGCTGTGGCTGCTTGTGGACCAGCGTAATTTTTGAGAATGTTGCTGCCCCCCTGGGGGAGCCTGGACTTCTACAGGTGGTCATTTGACCGATGTCCGCATAGCTCTGCAAGAGTAGGCTTGTGAGATGGGAATGGCTAGGACGTGGTTCGTACTTCTGTCCCCTCATACAGCCGACACAGATCCTCACTTCTGAATTTCAAGGCTGTGGAGATGGGAAAAACCAAACTATTGTACAGTGAATTTTGGTCCCCTCATTGCAAATTTTGATGCAAGGTAGTATTTTTGACAATCAACGCATTGCATTCATTGATGGAAATGGCCACAAAATGTCACCTATGTCCTTCAGAAGGAGAAGAATTTACTGCTGGTTGGAAATAGCTGTCACTACTTGTTATCACTCAAATATTAATTTGGTTAATATTGTTAATAGCTGTTATCACTCAAAGAAAAACTATATTTGGAGATAAGGCTGGAGTGAAAGAGATGTCTATTTGCCACATCAGCCACACTTAGCAATTTTTTGACAAAAAATGTCTGGGAGCCAGCTTGATCTCAGCCAGGTATCAAAGGCAATCTGTGCTGAAAGACCTGCAAAATTCACCCGTTTTTCTCCTTTGACTGACAAGCAGGACAAAGATTGTGAATGGCAACTTGCATTCCCACTGCTTCCTCACCCATGGGCAACCTCCCAGGAGAAGTAAATATGCCTATATATGCCTTGAGCCTATTCCTATAGCACCCCAGCCAGAGAACAATCTTGGGTTGGGTGAAGAGTATTAGTTTGCTGCTAATACTCACTTTTACATAATTATTTCTTACTTATCTGGGATGTTTCTATGTGGTTCATCAATATTTTGCACAAAATTTTAGTCTGTGTTGCTGTAGGCCAAAAGGAAAAAATAGATTTTTCTTCCACATTAGTTAAACAAGCACAGTAAATGGACTCTCCCGTTTTACGCTGGTTGAGGATCTGTCCCATCCCCTTCAATGCCAAGATATCCAAGCATGTGTTATCGTTCTTCTATTGAGATGACTACAGCAAAGGCATAAAAAGCTTTCTTCAGGCAGCCCTGTGAATATGTGCTCATTTAAGATATAAGTAAAGAAGACCACCTCTGGTTACGTGTCCTCTGGTAGCAATCAATGCACAGCATACACTTTTGATGAGGTTAGATAACAAGCCTCACATGGAGAGAGGAGTACCACGCGCACACACCCTTCTGAATATGTCAGCAATAAAATGAGAACTACAAAGGCAAGCAGTAGCTGCCCACTGTAGGATGTCTCATCCAGCTCAAGTTCAGCTGTGCAGTACAAGTCTAGCTCTCTGTAGTTTGATTTAAAAAAGGCTATTACAGAAATCCACCATCTAGTGCTCCGAAGGATCAGCACAAGGATATATCTTTGTTCACAGAGACCTTTTTATTTCTGAAAAAGGAGTTTCTTATATCAAAAATAGAGAATTCTTTCATGTTACCGTCAGCTTTGTAGCCCACCTAACATTGTGTTATTACCACTGACAGAAAGACAGGTGTTAACAGCTGGAGAGAAAACAAATATAGAGAGCTGTGGCAAAATCTGAGGAGAAACAGATGTGTGAGCAACTTTGTCTTTGATATTTATTTTAATAGTGCTTCTCAAATGCATTTAATATTTATGTGGCTATCGTCTCAGTTTTCAGTGGCATACTGCAGCCAGTATAGTGCGCTGCTCACCTCTGCCACCACTTCTTCTTTTCTTTTCCTCCTTTCTTGTTGCCATAAAACAGCATCTGTTAATCTCTCAGGAAATGCCAGTTTATTCCTCTCCCCTCCCCCAGTATGAAATGGATAGAGTTTTTTGGCAGTGGGAGCTCAGTGTGATTAGTATGCTAATATAGGAGAGAGAAAAGGAAATGGAGATGAGAGATATGGTCCTTTAGCAAAGAAAAGCGGGAACAACTGAAAGGAGGATCTCTGCTAATCAATTAACCTACAATGGACCTAATGCCATAAGAAGCTATTGTGCATAAAGGGACGAAATTCTCTGTGACAGATGGCACTTGGGCGCATGATATTGCAGGGTTCCTGCTCCAAAGCTTGTTTACCTCCCATACAGGGGTAAGCAATAAAGCAATAAAATTGCTTATTTATTTTAAAGAGAGAAGTTGAAATGCTTATTTACCAAATCAATCAAGGTTTACTAAGGCAGAACAGCCACAGTCCTCGCGGCCCTAAAATGCTGGATACTTCACTGATTTCGAATAGCAATTATCTATTGCAGTTTCTTGAACCTGCTCTGACTGCAAAGAGACATTTAATTTGCAAATTTTGATGAAAATTGTCATTTTTTTTTAATTGCCTATTTCACCAATTTGAATTTTAAAACAAACGATTAACTAGAATCTCATTTTTTACTTGCCTTGGGCAAGCCAGGAAAATATTTGTCAAGACCCAAGTCTGTCTGCTTAGCATTTGAGTTGAGAAATGCACAACTGCCTTCAAGTCAACATTAGCTATGACAGAAGCAAGACTATTATTTAACAGTAGCTGGAAATGTCAAAAACAAGCGGCGCCTGGCATTTTGACAAGGCAGCGTTGAAAAGAAACCACTTTTTTTCACCACTCGGTAACTGTAAAGCAAAACTGTACAATTATCACGTGGCTCAAAGTGAGGCTCTGGATGTGCCCTTTGAAGTGGTGGGGAACGAAGTTCAGGCGGGTCCATCCCCATCTCCTCCTGCCCACAGCAGCCTTTGGGACCCAACCACAGCCAGACCTTGGCATCAGCTTCTTCTCTCCTGGCAGCACGATGCCATCCTCCCACCAACGCAGCCAGCATCATCTAACGACTTGTGTCAGACCCTGGGCTCATCGGCTCGATGAAGACATCCTGAGAACTAAGGACATATGTAAATATTTGGAGGTGTACGTGTTAGATGTTGGCTGGCTGGCAGGGTGAAATTCAGGCGCTTTGAGAAGCGGGTAGTGCGTCTGGGCATCAGTCAGTGTGTTTTACATCAGAACTGACAAAAGAAAAAGGGTTGGCAGATTTAATTGGAAGTAGTATTGTGATGAAGAGAAGTCTGATACTGAAGTAGTATGTGAAAACTTGTACCTAAACTACTTTCCTCCCCCGGGAAGTTTAAGTTGGAAGCTACCATTTTAATCAACTGTAAGATGTGAGTATTTACAACAAACAGTATTGGGAACCATCTCAGGGAACAGTGCAACAGGTGCTAAGATATTGTTCTTGAGAATTTTAGATAGAAGAATGGATAGGTCTTAATAATCTAAGTGATGCCAACGTGACAAATATATGCCAGTCTTCATTGCAGACACCAAATACTCAGCACTACTTATCTCTGCTTATGTGACAAGAACTGCTTTTAGCATTTTTCCTACCCATTAAGTCCCTTTATCATCAGAGAGCATCAGGTAGGGTATCAAATCCCATAACAATTAATCTGTACAAGCATCAGTTGTCTGTGTCCTCCTGCAGTGAAATATCTGCATGCACCTCATAGCAGCTGTGCAAGAGACATCAGGGGATGTGTACATGGTCCCTTTTCCAGCTCGCATCTCTGATATTCTGACGTGTAGCAGCCACACCACCCACTTCACCCCATCTCTCTTCATGTTACCCCTACCTTAGAAACCACAGATGGATGATCAAAGTTTGACAGTATTCCACCAAAAGCTGATTTAGATGAAAACCCACCAGAAAGCACATGCTGTGCCCCGTGGCTTTGAAACTTCCCTGATGAGACAGTGTGGAGTTTTCTGGCAGCAACTGGGTCCCTTCCTCATTGTGCAGTTTCTCTGGTGCCTTGGTTTTATGGCCTGTTGAAGTTAGGACATGACAATATAGCTTCCCCTTTGCACTGACAAGTGTGTTGGTGCTGCTATAGGCAGGAGACCGTGGAACTGCTCCTGTTTAAATTTAGTGGTTTTTATTTGCTTGGGGCCAGCTTTCCATGCGTCCCTTCTTCCCACTGCCCTCTGCTGCTGCAGCAGTGCCACGGCCAAAGCTTGCAGAGCAAACCTGAGCAAACTGCCCAGCAATGCATGCATACCTTCTTCTACCAGCTTCACGGTTTCTTACACTACACTTCTACATTTATTACATACATAACACTACATTTCTATCATCTCTTGTACTACTTATCACTACAGTGGATACATCACTACATTGATTCACGTCCTTGTAACATCAGTCTTCAGGAGACTCCAATTTATCTTCCTTAAGCCACTTCTCACGTTGTATTTTTGCTTGTTACACTGGTTTGAGGAAAGTGGTTGGTAAGAGGGGCCTGAAACCCCACAAAGCAGGATTATTTCACCCTCTGCCATTTAATCAGAACAGGCACAGGTCCAAAACAAATCATCAGCTGAATTTCCTACAAGTGAAATACTGGACACAACATGCAGGATTGTGGCAAGCCTTTATGACAACAAGCCCATCAGTGGCCAACATTTTGCATTTGCATCATTATTAATCTGATCTGCCAGATCTGATTCTTGTAAGTCTGTCCCCCTGAAGAGCTGATATACCATATAAAAGGCACACAGTGTAAATCACAGAAAATGACACTTTTCATCAGCAGTGAAAGAAAAGAGGGACAGGCAGATTCTGCTGTGCACTCGCACTTGCTGCACAATGCAAGACTTTTTTTTTTTTGACCTGTGGCACATTAAGAAAGGAGCTCAAAACAATTTCATCCCTTTCAAACACAGTGGGCCAAATTCCTGGCTAGCACGAAACACCACATATCCACTAAAATTGGTGGAGCTCCGCCAGTTCAGCTGAGAACTTGGCTTTGCTTGTCAGTTCATTCAGCAGTGATTGCACTTGACGTGCAGCACAGAACAAGCATTTGTTTTTAAAAGAAAACAGTAGAGTCTTTCAGTGCTAACCCAGCCTATAAATAGTCCCGATTCCAAGAACGGGATTAACTGTCCTTAACTCAGACTCCTATGCATTAGTGCAAAGGGAGAGGAGGAGGAGGAGGAAAAGAAAGCGTATTCTTCCATCCTTGGCACAATGACGGCATATCTCAGCACCCCAGACAAGAAATGACGATCTGTAGAGCAAGGAAACTTTGCTTTTTGTTAGAACCTATAATTGAATCTATGCCCGTAATGCCCTTGCAGGGATTTTCATCCCCCCTGAACTCCTTGTAGTCCTATTCCCTCAGCTCTAACTCATTTTTACCAACTGAAGCACCCAGGGCCACTTCACAGGTTTCTCACAGTCTGAAAGGACTGCGCCAATCTCAGCTAGACCTTGCTAAAAACATTTCTTATGCAGTGCCTGGTGGCACAGCCAGGCTCACGCTGGGGTTTGGGATTGTTTTCTAGACACTGAGCCAAAAACTGGCATAGCTGGGTTAGAAGAAAACAGACAAGCCAAAACATGGCCCAGTGGCTGTGGCCAGCAACGCGATGCCTTTGGACAGCAGCTCAAGATCAGAACAAGTCACTACAAATGCACTGCATTTGTAAAGCTCCCCTTCCCCTCTTGTTTTGAAACGCAGCATGGAAAATTGAAATGATCACTTATTGTCCTTTACTTTCTTGCAGCATTATGCCAAGTGTTGGAGCTACCCCTTGCATAAGTTTTAGCCTGCAAGTTAAGTTGCAGCACTTTTCCTCCCAGCCTTTTTTCATACACGTTCACTGCAATTGGATGAACCAAATCTTGTTTGAGATTTGATTGAAAAAAAGAATATATATATATATATAAGTGAAATTCTGGTTTATCATGTAATGCAAGCCACACATTGAACTAATCAGAGATCAGAAGAAACAGAACTACGCTCATTGTGAATTCCAACATTTATAAATACAGATTTCTTTTCAACTAGCATTTAGCCATATTTGCTTAAAATGTACCATTTCAGGATTTCTATCAACAAATTCATAAAAAGCAGACCCTACAGCCATCCCATATAGCCACCCCATATCCCTGAACTTTGCAATTGAGAATACTGGGCAATGTGTGCAAATATCCCTGCATAACCACATGGCATCAGGTTATTCCCCACACAGAGGTTTTTAAGTGCAAAAGTCCAGGCAGACCTGCTGCTAGTACAGAAACTAATCCCATGGACGTGAATCCGGGAACGCTGCAGGTCGTGAGTCAGACACTGACATGCACGCCATGCTGTATGCTGAGCTCCCAGGTCACTTACCTGGGGGAAAGCATAATAAAAAGCCCTTTTCCGTTATAATCTTTCCCGTATATTTTGTTTCCTACATGCTGTAGTGCTGGGCAGGGCAGAAAAGTGTGACAGTGAAGGAGCTGCTAAACTTTGGCACTTTAAAAATGATGAGCAAGAAAGCCTCAAAAAAAAAAAAAGCAAATTACTCTTAAACCTGGATTTTGGCTTCAGTCTGATCAAGAAATGTCCCCCACCTCTTCCTCAGAGTGGCTTTTAAGCATTCAAAGCACAACCCCCCAATATGCTGCCTGAAAAGCCCCAGTTTAGCCTTTAATTTGAGGCTTTGTCATTTGCCCGGGAGGAAGGTAATCAAGGACGAGGCTTTGGACCACACTGCTCAAAACATGACACCAGACACACCAAAAGTCCAGGCTGATTGTATGAAGCAATTAAAGTAGTGTTTACTATTCCCTGACAGTTAACATGTTGGACTGACCTTTCATTTACTGTTTAGTACTGAACATTAAGCCGCAAAATTACTTACGCTTTGCGTTTAGTACTGGCATCAAAACTAACAGCATTAGATAGCTATTCCCCCTGCGAGACACACGTTCCCTCCGCCAGCTGTGCCTGTACTTTTATAAGCATTGTTTTTCACATTTAACCTCAATTCCATAGGTTGCGTTCATCCCTTAACATCACCATTAGGAATTATTGGTAACACTGCTCCAAAATGTAAAAAAACATACGCAAAATGTCTAGGGTGGTGCTGTTGGTAGAATTATATTCCTTCCTTACATGCTGGGAGAGATTAAAAGTAAAGCCTGGCATGCCCACAGCTCTCCGCAGCAGATCCCAGCCAGATGGCAGAAGGGAAGTACAGGAGCTATGGAGGAAAACTTTGTTTACTCTCTCTCCTTCTAGCTACATGCATCAGCCCTGTTATAAAAGGAGGCACAGGATGCTTTTCAAGAGAGCCTGGCAGCCGGGTGGTTGGAATATTCTCTCTGAAACAGGCAAGTTCCCATTCACAGCCACAGGCTGAAGGCAGGCAGGGAGGACCTACATTTTCCATTCCCCAGGGCAGCGCTCTCACAGGGCAGGGAGAGGTAAACACGTCAGCAAAGCAGCTTTGCCAACGTGCTTCTGAATGAACGTAGTGCTCCGACTGTGTAAAATTATAGTTATCTTTGCCTGCAATTTGGTCAGACACTTGGTACGCCCATGACTCTCTGCTTTCTGACAACAAACTTAGGTTTTTGGGTCACAGCTTGCCTCATCCAACACAAACCTGGGGCTTTTCCATTTGCCTCCGTGTTCTCTCCAGCTTTCAGTCACAGTGCAGTCCTGCTCCAAGATGGCTGTAGGACGTACATCTCAAATACTGATGAACCACCCTTCCATCAGATCTGCCGAGATTTTTTTTTTTTTTTTGCATTACACATCTTTAAACCTCTACTTGTCACATCTTTTCTGAGACAGGGAGGGGTAATGTGAATATAAAGTTAGTGAATAACTAGCATTCAGCTCGTATCCAGGACCAGAACATTAATAAATACAAATATTTTGTTATGGGATTTCCTGTCATCACTTTTTTTTTGTTTTTCATATTCTCAAGGACTATTTAAATCTAAATCTCTATATTTTGCATTGCAACTCAAGTTATCGAGTTTATTTTCCCCTGGTTCAAACACTTCCATTGCAGATTCAAAAGGGCAAATTTCCAAAATTTTCAAAGGCAGCTGAGCATGCTAACTGACAAAATCACTGCTGATTTGATTGTGCCTTTTTTTTTTTTCCTTTTTAACTATTTCCAGAGAGGTGTTTTGTGCAACCAATATGCCAGTTCAAAATTATTATCAGACTGCTGATAGAAGACAATTCACTGTATTTCATAAAAAAAAAAAAAAAAAAAAAAGAAGAAACCTTTCAAACAAGGTTGCAATTGTATTTAATGCACATTTTGCTTTTAACAGCAATTTGCCAGTTTAAACAGCATAGAGCTTACAATGCTTAATTAGTGAAGAGGTTATAGTGCTTATAAAGTTGTATCTAAAATATACCTTATTCATTCTCTATTGAACAACATTTTTAAGACAGTCTAATAGTATAATTACATGCTATACAGTAGCAGCATGTTCACACCACTACAGTTAAGGCCGTGTCAGCATTCTTGTGAACCTGTCAGGGTTTGAACACATCAGCCACAAAATTACAATGCAGTTTGAAAAAAATGAGACATCCAAGATCTCATTCAGTCAAATAAGAATAAAAAAGTAAAACACATGTAATAAAGGACTCCACCCAAATTTATTTTGGATGATTACTGTCTTTGCAAGATGTGCTCAAAATTTCCAAAAAGAAATTTAAAAGAAGTTAGTTAAGTTGCCAGCGCAGTCTAATCAGGTTTAGATGAATCCGAGTGCAAACTGCTGTAAAGTGGGTGCCACGAATGCACAATAACCACTTCTCACATACTGCACACATTTTCACATACACAAGGCTGCTTCTGTGTAAATATTTAGACTGGCAGGTAAAAGCAGTTCCACCACCAAGTGAATAATAAAAACTATTCATCTTGAGTTGTACACACTTACTGGTCACAATGAAAGTAAATTGTTTGCCAAGTCAGCACACTGGCTACTGAGGTACCATATTATTTCCTACAGTTAGGATAAGAAACACCAGTATCTGAATTTTTATGCCATTCATGCCTTGATAATTCAAGACCGACTCCTCATTCCGCCCACCAAGCTGAAACCATTTGTTGAAGTAAAGAAGGCAGATCAGGCCAAATACTGTACAGAAAGCACAACAGGTTCTTTCGTGGGATGCCACAGCCTGCCTAAGGAAACTCACCCTTAGCTCATGCCCAAATGGTCTCTCCTGGCGTTACTAATTAAAAGCTTTATATTGCCACATGATTTGATCAAAAGAAATCTCTAGTCAGGGATTTACATAAACATGGTCTACCTCCGTTGAGAAGAACATGGTAAAAAACATCTGCAAATGCTTTCTTGAAACATTACCAAATGAAAATGTGCTTTAGATGCTGAATTGCCGTAGAACTGTAATAAGCTAATGAAACTGTGGAGCTGCGGAACCAAGCTCTTTACACATCACTCACTTATTTATTGTTTCTACACTTTCCCATTCAAGACATTTTCCTTCTTGTGACCATCATTTTTGGAAGCGCTCCTTTGCATACTTTTCAGACTTAGATATAACTTCGTAAGACTGAAAAAGAGTTGCCTATTTCAAGCTTCATGTACAATGCATATACGCATTTATTAATAAAAACTTGTCTAAACATCTATTTGTTCTTTGGACCAACTCCAGTCTCCTTAGGTGACTGCGACATTTCTTATAAACCTTTCATGGAAGATTTAAAAAGTACTTCAAGACAAACAAACAAAAAGAATACAACAATTAAAACAACATCAACACAGAAAGAGGAAAACAAAGTAGAGTCATTCCACACCAAATTCACTCCTGGCACAGGCTGGCAGAGTCCTCTTCAAGTCTGTTTTCTGCCTTCTTGCACAGTTTCCTTTGTTTCGTGCTCTTAAAAGGGAGCTGTAAAGCCAACATGAAGGAATTCCATGTATGCCCATGAATATGGGTCACACTAAAATTCTTCTTCTTAAGAAGGGAAACAAATAATATATGGCCTTTTTCAGCTCTGTCCTATCAGACTTTCTGTGCACACACACCTGTAAAACAAGGATAACAGGACTTCTCTACTTCAGAAAGTTGCGATGAGAACAAATGCATTTATGAGTGCCTGGACCAAGGTCACAGAAATAAGGGCTACACATCAGTACCTAAAACACAGCCTTGCCTTCTCCTGCCAATCCCTGCAAACACAACAGGGAGAAGACAAGAACAATCATGAGTAACATCGGTAATGGAGGTCTTTCTGACACTATATGGTAGTGGCTGATTTTGTTCAGAAGAATTAAATTTCATTTAAAACAAAACAAAACAACAAAAAAAAACTTTTTAAAAGGGATCAACATAAGTCAGCTTAAGGAGTTGTACAATATTGACCCAAATTGTATCCTGGTACTCAATACAAGCAGTTTCAGAATTTGTCCACATCCAATGACTGTCCACATAAATCCATATCTAAGCATGTATATTGGTTTTACAAGGGGGAAAAATAATGAAGCCTCAGTTTCCATTTCTATGTTATGAATACAGGAAACTGGCCACGGATCACAGACAAATGAAGTGATACAGCAATAACCCACGCAATCCATATTAAGTTTCCTCACCTGTGATGAAGAATGATACAGCATGTTAATAGGCAAAAATCAGTTACTTATTGCATCAAGGCTCACCTGTAATCCAGGAATTTCTTAAAGGTATTACTAGCTATCATCATGTAAAAAGATCTTCATTCCTAACTTTGAATCCCTTGTCTTTCATTGCGCTATTAAGAACAAATTCCTCAAAACTTTCAAGATAAAGTGAAGCAGAAGTTTCAGCTACAGAAATGTAGTGCAAAAGGTTCAGTTTGGCACTGCAACATTATGGACAGACAGTAATTTATGGTAAACTCTGTTTAGATTTGGAAAAAAAATAATCCTATAATTGAACCAATATTGTCAAATGTATTGCATTCTATTGTAACTTCACAGTAATCAAAAATCAGACATCAAAGTTTCTATAGAAGCAGCAATCACAGATTGCAGTAAGGTATACCACTGAAGGGAAAAAAAATTGCATTTTGGCAATTTCATAGTCAAGTGTTCCTTATGCTCCTCCGACAGTCATTTGTCAGATATTTTCCTGTTTAAAAGGTGCATATTGTTTCTCCTCAGTCCTCGTGAGACTTCTCTGCAATGACTTTGCATTCATACTGAAAAACAGAAGTTGACAAAAACAATAGTAATTTACATAAATAATGAAAAAGACTATGAAGGAGAATTTTTCTACAAAATGAGTGGTAAGATAACTCATTGCACACTTCACCCAGATAAGTTTGGTCTCCCTAGGTTCTGTGTACATGCTGTTGGCTGCAATTTCTGCCTCTGTGAGCAGCAGACTTAGGGCATGGCTCGATTTGTCCCCATACCTGGTGTTCTTATTTAGCTCCTAGTCTTGAAATGACTAAAAGAATGCAACTGAGTGTACAGAGCAAAACGATGGGCTGACTAACAGTGTTAATGGCTCACTAACTAGATCAAAAAGCAAAGATTACCAGTTACTACTGGTTACTCCACCTCCTCAATTCAAATAACTGACTATCTCTGAAGGAAACAATTGACATGTGGATTACATCTACTACTAGAAGGCAGTCAATGCTCCCCTCCAAACTTACCATTGCCAGCTGCCTGCCAATATTGCCCATAGTTATTCCACCAGCAAAAAATATACATGGCAACCAGGAACGAACATAAAGGAAATCTGGAGATGTGTATCTGGAAAAAATACATTTTTTAGTTCAACCTTGTGCAATATGTAGAGTCCTCCAACCACAGGACACAAATCCACAGATTTAAAATTCAACTTTAAAAGCTACTATTATAGAAACTTAATTGCTTACAGCAAATAACAAATGAGGCTTCTTACTGATTATAATCCCATTTGTTAAACTAAAAAAGAAGTTGCATTGTTGGTAAAGGCAGCAATTTTATTGAAATAACTCCCAACTAAGAAAAACTCACCTTCAAACACAAAGCTTTCACAAATTTATTTTACGCTCCAAATTAAGTGCTGGCAGCTCTGGAAATCGTGCTAAGTTCTGCCCCTTCAGTTATTCTGATTTTATCTTATAATTTAAGGATACTGTAATTTAGCCTTAAAAAATTAAAATACTTACTGATAAACTCCATTGTAGACCAGAAACTGTGACACTAATGTGGCCAGGAAAGCAATTCCTACTCCAAGACCAAAGCCACTTCGTGATCTATCGAATGTCCACCACAATCCAATTGACAGGGCTGCTAATGTAAGAGACAGCTGGATATTGTTGGCAAAATCCACTTTCTGGGTTAATTGTTAAGGAGAAGCTTGGAAATATCAAATACAAATGTAGTTTTCTTAATCCCTTTTATCATATTCTGGCACAACAGACAGTGCTGTATTTTTTATTGTGAGACAGACTAACTGTATTGGCTACCATACAGCTATCAGGTATAAAGCAAAAAGTTATTTGTCACTCTTACTTCAATTGCAATTATGTTTAATTTACACGCTAGTTTACATTCAGCAAAACGTTAAAAAAAAAGAATGCTTTCTATAAAACAAAACGTAAATAATATCAATGTGAAAATATTCAACACTGAAATTCAGTTTTTATCAAACTGTAATAAAACTGTGAGTTGCTTGAGGTATCTTTGCAGTACCTCACCTTCTTCAAAATGTTTTGGAAATACTAACTCATTCTCACTAGTCCTTTCCAAAACAGATTATTAAAAAGGAGCCTGTCAAGTTTCATAAGCCTTAAAGAAAATTTATAGGATGACAACGTAAAACCACTGTCTTATTTTCTCACACAGGCCTGGAGAGAGACCTACAGGAAATTAGAAAAGTTCAACTAGCAAATAAATTAATTAATTAAAGGATAAAAATCAATAGCATCAGAAAAAAAAGTCAAACGAACAAAACCCACACCAAATATGGCAATGTGCAGAACGAGTAATAAACTGAAAAGAAAGCTGTCTGGAGAGCTGTCAAGGAAGAAACACAGACAGTACATTAATGATATTCTGGAGTATGTGTAACAGCTGTTAGAAAACTGCAAGATGGTTTGCTGCAAATAATCTGACCCATGAAGAGGGAAGCTGTCAACTCTCCTGCATTCTTAAAAGAAGCAAAGTTGTATGTGCTTACAGATCAGGTATGGTCCAAGGCTGGTGAGAACCACAGGACCACAATAATGAATCTTTGACAAAAAAGCAAGGTTTGTGTGGGACAGCGAGAGTGACTTTGAACCTCAACAACTCCAGCTCATCTGGAGTTGATGATGGCTTCCAGGAACAAAACCATAAAATAAAAACTGTTTAAGGGCCAAGTCACCTCAGTAAGAATTCAGCCAGCCCTTACATTGCTCACTTAACTTGTGCTCTTCTTCTGGAATTGAGGAGATTCAGTAGCACATAATCAGAAACTTCTTAGCACGCCCCCCCACAAATTTCTGGTAACTGTGCCGGAGCTGATACTTGAAAGACAGTTCCAGAGGTGATACATTTTTTTTCTGATCCATTTATAAGAACACCATTTATACAGACTGACACCATTTTTACCTAGCAAAAGAGGCACTGGATATGACTACACAAAACCACTGGGACCATGCTGCCAGTAAGGTGCACCAATGCACATGACAAATGCCTTGTTGTGATCCAGCATGCCCCCAGCGCTACCAGCTGCTTCAGAGGGAAGGAATGCCAGTTTCCAGCACACTTGTGAACAGCTAAACAAACAGGAGGAAGATAATGTAATGAAACACACAGAGTGCCTTTTAATTGCTCTTAGTGAATGGCCACAGGAATGGTAACTACCATCTCAGCATCAAGGCCACGTTTGTATAATGGGGTAACAGCGGTATCCTTGGGAAGTGCTGTGTTAAGTCCTTGGTATTACCTGGTCCCCACTTTTCCCCATTCTCTGCAAAGTTCATGTGCTTCACGCATACCCTGTAAGTATTTCTTGCCTCCTGGGCTGCATCAGAGGAGCAGCCAGCAGCGAGAGAGGGAATTGTCCTCCTCTACTCTACCCTTGTGAGGCCCCACCTGGAGTCCTGCGTCCAGCTCTGGGGCCCCAGCACAAGAAAGATGCAGACCTGTTAGAGCGGGTCCAGAGGAGGGCCACCAAGTTGATCAGAGCGCTGGAATAGCTCTCCTATGAAAAAAAGCCTGAGAGAGCTGGGGATCTTCAGCCTGGAGAAGAGAAGACTCCGGGGAGACCTCATTGCAGCCTTTCAGTACTTAAAAGGGGCTTACAAAAAAGATGGAGAGGGACTCTGCTCTGTCAGATAATGACAGGACAATGGGGAATGGTTTTAAACTGAAAGAGGGGAGATGTAGATTAGATGTTAGGAGGAAATTCTTCACTTGGAGGGTGGTGAGGCACTGGGACAGGCCTCCCAGAGAAGCTGTGGGTGCTCCATCCCTGGAGGTGTGTGTGGGGGGGTGTGGAACTAGATGATCTTTACGGTCCCTTCCAACCCAAGCTGTTCTACGATTCTACGATTAATTTTTCAGAGGTAATAAAGATTAAAAGACAAAGCCCAGTATTGAAGCATTTCTAATGAAAAGCTTTTTCAGAACCAAAAAATGCAAGACTTACCACCTCCAATAATGCTATCACAGGTTAACAGTAAGGCATATTCCTTTGTAAACATGCTGCACATTATACTTTTAACAACAATTCACCATGACTATGTAAGCTTTGTTTTACTGGAAACCTATTCGTTATCACCAATTTCATTAGAATATAGGATACAGCGCTGGCATGATTTATTCCCACAAAGACTGCTACACATCGCATTACACTGGACCATTCTCTCTTAAATTTATGTGGCTCTCCCAGATGTCTGTCCATGCATGGGTACAATAACCCAATCACAGCTGTGGAAACATGAAAGAAAAAAAGGCCCAAAAGTTAAAAGTTCTGGCAATATTTAACTAAAACAAAGACTACCTAGACAATTACTGTAACCAAAACAAATATTTTAAGCATACATGGTACAAAACACACATAGCAACAAAACAGAATTTCAATCAATTTCATTATTTAACAAAGCCCTGTAGTATTGTTCAACAGCATTGTCAACCACAGCAGCAGTGACGTAGCAGAAGTAGTAAAACTGAGCTGATTTGAACTAAGGGCTGAGGCTCAAAGCACTCTGCACCCTACCAGAATCTGCACTCTCACAGCATAGTTCTAGAAGAGCAGTAATAGCTTGCAAGCTGGCACTTCTGAAAATCCCACGTATCAAACACACACATTAAAATAACTGCAACAAATACACCACAGTAAGGGCAAACCGTTCTCTATAACGTCAATATTTTCTGTCTTCTCTTGTTGTTGTTACAAGCAGTCTTTGTTTGGATAATGTTTTTATTTTCTTCAGTGCTACTATAAAGGCTCGCACAGAAGGAAAGCCAAGAACCTGCAGTAGCTGTTGAATACTAAAAGCAAACAGGACTTTCAACCCCAGGGAACTGCTATGCTCTTTGAACACTTCTTCATAAATTTATTCTCTACTGCAGCTGCAGTGAAAAAGACTGTTACCAACACAGCTGAGGATTAACGCTGCTGCTAGAAGTTAAAGTGGTGATGCAGGAGGGAGGCAGAGGCTGAGTAATTGGCATGGACCGTAGTACCCTCAGCTTGGCATGCTGCTGGAGGTATGTTATGGCAAATGCTCTTTATTCAGACAGAGAGGAACCTGATCTCCATGATTCGGGAAAATAAATCACCAGTAAGGCTAGAGAGGAAAAAAATCTTCCACGAGCAATTTTGTTGCCAAAGGCATTGGGCCAAACTGATGACTAATAACAGAGGTGGATGAAAGGACTACTCTGAAAGCAACCTCGATCACCACTAGTTATAAATATGCAAAACACCTTTATTCTGTTCATAATAATAAACAACACTGCAAAGAAATGTTTGTGTCAGTTCCAGAAAGGCTGTACAAGTACAAACGGTAAGAAAATGGGTAAATTATCAGCATGTACCATAGAGATTGCCTGTCTGCATGCTAGCAGAGAGGATAAGGAAGGTAAATGGAAAAGAGTGATAATAAAAGGGAAAGAACTCAAACTTTAGCAGGTGTCACTCCTGCTGGGAAAAGCCAATTAAGTAATATCTCTAAATTAGGTGTTTTAAAAGCAAGTAGTGCAAATATCTAACAGATGACTGTGTTTTACAAACAATATCCAGTCTTTCCATCAAAACCACTGACACATGAGAAGCCTTTTGACTTCCCTGTACACAGCTGCAGATGGTGTTCTCAAACAAACCAAGAGTGCCTAGGGTACAACCTGATGCAAACAGTTCACAGTTCAAACTTTACAGTGAACTTTACGTGTTGCTGCTGCAAGATGGGATTCTGTTGGTTTTAACCCCCTGAGAAACCTTGAATGAGAAAAAGAAAGTAGTACTGCTAAAACTGTGTGAGAACATGGTTTTAAAAGAACACAAAGTGTACTATTGGTCCTTCTGTCTCTTTTCAACCATGTCACCCTTCTCATATTGTATGCCTCACAGACATGGGACATCCATTTTCCAAGTAATAATTACAGACAGCTACATCCACATACTAAGAACCACAACACCCTAAATCATTCCTACATAGAAAGCCATAGAAAAACAGTTGACTAGCTGAACTCTGCCACAACTACAACACTATTCAAACCAAACTTCTCCATACATAAAAGACCCTTTCTTTACCAGATGTGTTGGTCTAGACAACCAATTTAAGGTTTAAAAGAAAAATGCAGAATACAATCCAAAAAACTAATCCACAAGCACAGCAAGACAAGAGAAAGAGGAGTAGGACAACCAGCAGGTAAGTAGGTATGCAACTTTGGCCGTAATATGCCAAATGCATTTCCATAGTAGAACAAAACTGATGGATTCAGAGAGCTATTTAAACAAGCTATCAAAAGGAAAGCACTTAGATGAGCAGAAATATAATTTTTAAAAGACTTAAATATTATCAGCAGCACGGCAGTAATATCAACTCAAAAACTCATTGACTCTCCTCATCTCCATGCCCATGGCTGGGGGTTGATGATCTTTAAGGTCCCTTTGAACCCAAACCATTCTACGATGCTATGATTAATATCCAGAAAAGTGAGCTTCTTAATCTCATTAAAACTATCTCTGAGAAGATGCTGCATTTTCTGTGAAGGTTTATTAAATCAGAATTCCTCCAGACCTCGCTGCTAAGGATATTCCCTTAGTGATGTGTAAAATCGACCCATGCGATCAACAATCCTCAAAGCCAAGTAGAAAGCCTAACTCCATCAAATTTGTACTTGATACTTGAAGATGAAAGAAATGGAAAAAGGGATATTTCTTACTACCTACAAGTAGACATCTCACTTAAACTAGTTCCCAAATCACACAAAAAAAGCTTCAACTCCCTACGTTGTTATGGGAGAAACAAAGCATGTTCACATCATCTGACTTGATATATGAATCTAACTGAGGTGCTCTGTTCTGTAACAGGCTTCTACAACTGCAAACTGCATATCTGGCCTTAACTCCCTGAGACACAGTCAGGTTTCTGAACTTTACACAGATAAAGCAATACTTCAAACTGGACTGAGGAACAAATGGAAAGCTGGACCACAAAACGGAGCATGACTGGGGGTGGTTCACTGTGCTCGAAAACAAGCTGCAGTGTGCAGCAACATCTGACGCTTCCAGGCTGTTTCCATGGGCTGCCTGTAGCGCATATTCCTGTAACCAGCCACAAAGTTACAAGTGGCACCACCTTCCCAGAAGAAAAAGCAAAGGTTATACTCTGCTAACAATATTAAAGTGTAATGAGTTGGCAAAACAGTATTTTTTGGACACATGCACGCTATTTGTGAACACCCAGTGCGATTTGGACAGCAATAGCTTAGAAAAGGCAACGTGACTGAAGAGAAATCTTTATTTTCCACACTTTTCAAATGAAGCTTTTTGCAACTATAACTACCTATCCAACCTTTCATCTCCATGCCAGGCATAAATACACAACTGAACTTACCTGACGCTGTGCCACAGCAAGGTGGCACCCACCAAGCTGAGGAGAAGATGCTTGTGATCACATCAGGGGGGAAGAGAGTAACGTTTCTCTGGATCTGAAGCAAGTTTAATACTAATGCAAGAAATACGCCAATAAAAAACAGCACTATACCACGAATTACCAAATTCATGCCACGACTGGTTACAGATGAAATGTATGGACCACACTTTTTTGGTAAGGTTGGCATTGCATCATTTTCTGCCATGACTCCTTATGCTCTCAGAGGCATCCGACAGGCTGGCTGAGGAGGATTCACTTGTAGTCAGTATTTTGATTCTCCTTAATTAGGAGACACCCAAACCCTGAAAAATAATAAAACGATGGTGAAAAATTCAGATGTAAAAAACATTATACATAGTTATCCTAAATAAATGAGAAACTGGTTTTTATATTTTTTTCTGAATTTTCTGAAGAGGCAGTTTGTCTTTTTAGAGCTGAAGCAACCACAGCTGCTAAAACGCCTTAGAAAGAAAACAGGTTTTACAAATAGCTTTATCTATTAGGAGACAAGGAAGAAAATATGGGATAGGACAGCTAGGAATGCAAAACCACAGAAATGAGAAAAATAAAACTGATATCAGATGGAAGAAAGGCTTGCTTCACAGTAACAGTAAATTTTGTCTTAATTCCCTCCTTTAAACAACTGCAGATTACGTAATACAGAAGTAAGACAGCCCTTGGTTTCAAGTTAGCCACAGGGGTTCACAGATCCTTCTTCCTGAAGAGAAGCCAGAAAACATTCCTCAACTGGAAAGTGAAATTTGAGAAATATTCTTCAGGATAGAGTCAAAATTTCAGCAATCCCAGAGTGCACCAATTTGCGTAATCCCAGATAAAGACCAAATAACTTGCTGAACCAGAAAAGTAACCTCGGTACAGAGAAAATGTTTACCAAAGGAACATTTTGTCAAAGCTACCATCCATTATGACAAATTATAATTGTAGACAGGCAGAAAAGAATCTGAGAGTGAAGGGAAAAAGGAGCTCCACCTGCCCGTGCCCTGGATGGCTTCCTACATGCATAGCTCTGCAGGCACTACGTGAATGGCAGAGTTCCCATCCCAATCACTCTTTTTAAAAAACAAAACTGTCAGTCAAGAGTCTTGTTATACACGGATTCGGTGCCACATTCGTGTATAACAACAGTTTTGATCGGCAGCTTAGCCACCTGGAACTCAAAAAAAAAAAAAAAAAAAAAGAAAAAGAAAAAACCCTGACATTGTTTTTAAATTTGAAACTGCCAGCTGGTGGCAGCTTCTGTTAACTCTTACTTATGGCCACGGGGATGGAAGGGGAGCCAAAACAGAGAGTGCATCCTTCCCTTCTGCTCAGGTTCAGCAGATCCAGAGGAGGCCCTCTGAGGACGTAAGGACAGTGCAGAGGCACCTGCCTTTCCTTTTGCTGACAGAATGCCAAAAGGCAAGAATGCCAGGCTAGCTAAGACACTGCAGGTACCTCCATCAACGACATGATGCCATGCTGAGGTATCCTCCAGCACTACAAAAAAGTTCCAAGAGGCAAAACAAAAGAAGAAGATTAAAATAAAGAAGTGTTCTTCTCACACCTAACTTCCCACTGGCAGCAGAGCCCTGCTGAACAGCGCCCAGCAGAACACAGGATTTCTTCTACGCAGCTGCTTCTGGGTGATATTTGTAATCAGGATCACGTCTTGGGGAGGCGGAGGGGGAAGACGGCAACCACAGTGTCTGGCTTCTTACTCAGCACCCTGACTCACACCGAGCATTGAGACGTCTGCATCAACGCTGGCACTGCAACACTTCCCTCCAGCAAAAAGGAGGTGCTCCAGATTTTTTTTTCCCCCTCCTCTGGATGGCATGGCAGTAGAGCTTGGATAATACATTTAGCCTCCAGGAAAGAAAGCAGGGAATCACAAATAAATCACGACTTGAGTTGAGAAACTTCTCTGCAGGCTGTGCCCACCTGGCGATGGCAGGAATATTCACAGTCTACGGGGGAGGTCTTAAACGGCACCAGAAACCGCAGGTCCCAACTATAAAAAAAGAACTCCACGAGAATACTGTACCTAATGGGGGAGGGAGAGGTGTTAAACCATTAGGTCCTTTCTTAGCTCTAGTTTTCCCAGGAAAACACACTAAACACTGGACTCTCCACTTACTTCATCATCCCAACAGCTCTTGGTACTTTTTTTTTTTTTTTTAATCTGACCAAAGCTGACATGTAAATTTCCAGATTTGGCTCTCCTTGTACGACAAAGTTCCTACTTTTGTGTGTCTATTCAGATGAGTTCTTCTGGGGCACCCCAAGGACGACATTTGCTTTTTTTCCACCGCCATAAAGCAGTTGCTCACATCTTGTGATCTGTTACTACATTCACGTCTTTCTTCTCTCCTGTTAGCAACCTCCTGTTTCTCAGTACCACCTTGCATGCCAAATTTTATCCAACAGGTATCACTCTGACACTGGATGCCATTCAATTCTTCCTGCAGCATACCTTTGTCCTCTTTAACATACAAACATTGCACAACTTTGGCTCATCAGCAAACACCATTACTACAATTCTATTTTGTGCACCAAGCTCATCAGTTCAAATATTAAGCAAGACCAACCCAACTCCCAATCTTTGAGGAAATCTATTAATAATTTCCCTGCAGCCATTATTTCCCCATGTTATACCATCTCTTGGTATCTCCCTCTAACAAGACTCTGCTTCTTGTAATTCTTTGAACACAATCATCTCCAACTTAATTAAGAAGCATCAGCTGTCCCACTGGGCACTACGTAAAATGTTTTACTGACGTAAAAATTGACCAGATCTTACTCTTTTTAAAAAAAACTAGAAATGCTGATGATCAAATTAAAGTCTGTTTTACTCTGGCATAAACCAGTTTCAGAAAATGAAAACTGTATTTACCTGATTTCACCCTGAATATACCCTTTGGCAAATACACGATACTTAACTGTTAAGGCTTATCAAAACATAACAGGACTTTTCTATGTCAGGGAATTGCTTGCTGCTTTTAGACAAGCCCTGCAGCTGCAAGTCATTCAAGGCACTGCAGACTCCAACAACATTTTTACTATGAGGCAAACAGCCCTACCCCAGCACAAGGACACTTTCAGTGGGTATATGTCAATGAATGTCTTTATAGCAAGCAATGCCAGATCTCAAATTAGTATGACGCGGTGGTTTCTGCCCTGGTTTCCCACCCTACACAGGCTGTTCCCATTTATTTTATTACAGTTCCCAAATTCTCTCTGCTGACTGGTTGCCAGCATGCCAGAAAAATGGCAGGTCAGAGTAAGGTAGATGTCCAAAACTAACGTCAGGACTCTTCAGTGTCTCTGACAGCCAGGGTTTAAGGTTCCCAGGCAAGACACGCTACTTGCATATCAAAGGTATTTACTACTGCTTCCTTTAATGAAAATGGAAATTAATATTTCCAAAGAAGACATCAACTCTTTCTCCTAGACTGGGAAGCTGGTGTACATGCAGATGATTGAGACAGCCTGTCTCCTTTCAAGCCTTGTATTTTATATGTAGGGTTTCCCTTCAGATGGAATAGTTCACACACTGAACCAACACAACTTCTACGCCTTCGTCTCTCGGGAACGAACACTCAAAGCTGCAAAAACATACAGAAAGCTACAGGCTTGGCACTGTAACAGAGTCACAACATCACTTTCCCTCTTCAGTGGCACAGGGCCTCAGCCCAAGCTTTTTAACATACCAAACGTACCATGTGAGAGAACCAGATACTATTCGCAAGGCAACCACACGATGCCTGGCCTTACGCAAAAAAGTTAACGAGCAAATTATCACTCCTGACATTTTCAAAACACTTAGTCACTTAACTGTCTTTTAATTAGATCTGTCCCGCCACTTCTCCCCAGTGCTCACCAAGCTAACGAAGAGCTCTGCTGTGTGAGTTTCACCGAACTTCTCACTTAATAAAATGTACTGTGAACAATTCGGCGTATGTAGGGGCCAAGAAAGAAGAGATTTATTTCAGTAAGACCAAGCAGGAGGTGAACGCAATGGCGAAACGAAGGGAAACCACCGGCGGGGAACCCCACAACACCGAGCCCTGACCTCCCCACTTCGGCGGGCAGGAGCCGGGCACTTCTGCGACTCGACAGCTGCCGGCCTGGGCACTGCCACCGCCGGGACACCGCCTGCGGCCACCTCGATGCCACCGAGGCTCAATACGGGGCGACCGCGGACAGCGGGCCCAGCCCTACCGGCGGTGCCCTCCGGGGACAGGGGGAGCCTCTCCCCGCGGCAGGTTCAGCCCTGCCCGGCGGCACAGAGCCCCGGAGAGCGGTGCCCGAGCCGCTGTCCACAGGGCAGGGCAGGGCAGGGCAAGGCAGGGTTGGCAGCAGGGCTGGCAGCCGGTACCAGCGGGGCCGCCCGTCCTGCCTGCGCGGCGCCGGAGCCCCGGACACCCCGGCCGCGGCGGAGGCTCTGCGCTATCCCAGCCCCGAGGCCCCAAGCCGGGGCTCCGCGAGCCGCCTCGTCCGCCTGGCTCAGCTCGGCCTGACCCGGCTCGGCTAGGTTCAGCCCGGCTTTAGGCCGGCCCAGCCACCCCCTCCGCCCGGGAGCCGCCGCCGCCCCTGGACTCACTCGGCCTCCGCCATCTTCTCCCTCCCGCGCCAGTCCCCGCCTCGCGCAGCCTCCGCAGCGCCCCGCCGGGCCGCTGGCGAGGTGGGCCGGGCACGGCCGGGCCGGGTGCTCCGGGGGACGGGGGGACAGGGACAGGAACGGGGGGACAGGGACAGGAACGAGGACGGCTACAGGCCTCTCCCTACGGAGCTCCCGGCCTCGTCCGGCCCGGCCCGCCAGGCGGAGGGGCAGCGAGCGTCCCTGAGACACCAGCGCCCTGCCCTCGAAGCACGGTGTTTGGCTGCTAAAACGCCCACGAATTAAAGACCGTTTTCATGTCTAAGTGTGTAATTCGTGTATTCTGTGCACTCTGCTGTCTCTTCAGGCCTGTCAGCGTCTGCACGCGTGTGTTAGGTTCAGCTGTACTTCAACGAGCTGAGCTGCCGGCCGTGCCCGCAGGATTGGGGTCTGAGAACTGGGGGTAAAAGGAGGGAAATGGGGAAAGAAGGGGTCACAACATCCTGTCTGCCAGGCCATGATTCACAGAACATAGGGAAACAGCTGCCGCCACTTCCTCAGCGAGTTTCAAAGAAAAAGGAGAAGTGAAAAGGTGAACGTTGTAAAATTAGAATTTACGCATGCTGGCCAAAAGCAACAGGTGTGCGGAATAAATGAAGGAATAGCTAGTACAAAAATCAGTAGGGTGCTGTTTAAACTGTACAACACTGCTCTGGAAATGGGGTTTGTTACCAAAGTGAAAGGGTATAGGCAGCTAGGCTTTTTGTAACGTGCTTGTGCTTCCAGCTTCCGTGGTTTTAGCAATGTACAGAGTGGAATATCCTTAGCAAATTTCAGTAACAGAAACACAGAAGATGAAATACTTGTTTCTCAGCTGAAACTGCTCACCTGAGTCCAGCTGTCTCAAGCACCACATTCTGCAGACTTTCACATGTGCTTAACTTTATTGATTAGGGCAAAAATGACACAGCTCATTACTCCAGAAACCACATTTTCATCACCAATTTGTGGCCTTTCAGGAAGAAAGTACAACACGAAGCAGAAAACCATTTGCTTTAACCTTTCTTTACAAGTAGTACAGGCGTAACAGTATTTACTACAGCAAGTAGTAAAGGATGCCGTATGCATTACTAAATTCATTTCTATGTTGTATAAATATTCATTACATCATGTTCATTATTGTTCCGCTGTTAATGAACTTTTTCTATTCTCATTGCACTGTTATTTAATACAATTTATTAAACAATGCTTATGCATTGCATTTATCCAAACTTACTATTTCAGTTCAAACACTGCTGAGCTATCCATATTCCAAGGCCCATTCACAGCGATTTGCTGCAGTGCAGTTCCTTTTACAAGTCCCAGGATAATGATTGGATAGCAGGAAATCTGTTACTCTATTTACTACAGCAGTATCTTTAGTGATAACTTTGGTTTCTTTGTGCTGATACGGATATGTTATGAAAAACACTTTTACCAAACATATATAAACTCAAAAGAGAGTGTAACAGATGTGTTAAGAATGGTAAAGTAAGAGATTTACAGCAACAGAAACCCATTGTGGTTTATATGAGCAATGCAAGAATTTTCAAATCATTCAGCTTTGGTTTTCTTCACACAGAAACAAAATTTTGTTTTCTCAGTAACCCCTAGCAAGCTACTTGTTTGTGATTTAGATAGTTACTTTTCTGTACTTTAAGTCTGGGATCCAGAAAGACAAACAAAAGGGCATTTTAATCAAATAAAATGGTCTTCCCCAATGTCAGATAAATTCCTTTGGACAGCCACATGCCCAAGGCAGAGCAAAGCAGACCAGAGCTGTCAGTTCATATGGGAAAGCCTGCAAACAGAAACTTTGTGTACATAAAGTGTGAGCATTAGAGGGGAAAGTGTGGCATAAGTGAATGGTGACTGCAAATGATTGCTGGATCTTTCTTTCTCTAGACACATATATAGTCGAGTGATGATTTGTCTGTCAATAAAGTCAGGTTACCTATAGTCACATCTATAAAATTACAATTCCTATAAAAAATAAGCTGATCATATCAGAAATACTACCTATATTAGTATAAGGGTATTAAAACCAATATGTGAGAAAGTAAATAACCAGGGTTGGTATAAATCATTGCCACTCCAATAACTTTATTGGCATTGGCAATTTACACCAGTTAAAGACTTAGTCCTTATAGCCATCTGGTTATGTTGGAGGGTACAATGTCTGATGGCACAAAAGTGGGATGAGCATGAGAGGAAAGCACAGGAAAAAGCCTGAAATGGAAATTGCCAAAATAAATACATCAACAGATAGTTTTGCAAACAAAGGAGATAAACATATGACCTGCAGAAAAATGTCATTTGTCCTGACTTTGACTGCAATTGCTATGAAACTTCATAGGAAAATTATCTTTTCTGGAAAGGAACACAGTTTTTTCATTACACTGGCTGCAGAACAAGACAATACAGAACATTCTGGATTTAGTTTGGGGAAATAAATATTTCTGTGGATATGATACATCTGAGAATGAAAATCTCAGCAAAGCTCACACAAAGCAGAGGAGCCTAGAGCAGCTACATGCCTACAGAAAAAATGGAATTGTTCCTGCATCCCTAAGAGCCACTTTTAAAAACTGGTATTTGTCAAGGCCATGGTAACTGCCTGACCCACTGGTTGTGTGGGCCAAGGCCAGCCTGCCTACCTGAGGGTGTGTGCACAGCAGGGCAATGAATGAAAGGTGACAAGACAATGGATAAGTAGACTGAGAAAGAAAGTAAGAGAGGCAATGAGAGAATAATAGGTAGAGCTCTACAAGTACAGCCAGCAGATCCTGAATATTTCTGGCAATCTTTTGAGCACTTTTCAAGAAGCCTGCATGGGAACTGCACTGAAGGATGGCTGATGAGCAACTGCAGTTTCACAACATGCAAAACCTGTCCCCTCCTCATTCCAAGTTCCAGACAACTACATCAATACTGCTGTACTGGGGGCCTTTTGCTATCATTGAAAAAAAAAAAAAAAACAGAAGAATAAAAAGATAAATTACAGATTTGTTATTTATCAAAATATTCTTCAGGAATATAAATCTCCTTCAGAGCCTTCCTGGAAGTTCTCCATGCATACAGAAGGCTTCTGGAAGGCCTTCAGAAATGAAGGATTATAGAACTGGGCACATTTTCCAGCAATGCCTTTTAATTCACCAGCTGAGGCTGCTGTCTTGTCTCTTTTATTATCTGCAAAAGAAGGCATAGTAGCCATCCTCGTTAGCACACAGCTGGGTCACAGGCGAAGATGAGAATGGCTGACAAGTCCTGCAACATATGGGAGGCTCGTTAGGCACAAAGGGGCAGTGTACTGTGAATGAGTCTGGGGTCTTGGCAAGAGCTGCAGATAAGTTCTATAAAACTGATTTTCGAATAGGGTTGGCATTTTAGAGAGGGAAGGAAAAAGAGACAGCAGCAATGTGAAACCGTGAGATCACATGCATTCTTATATATGAAAAAGGCTTGTGCTTATCTCAGGTTAACAACAGGATGCACAATTCTAGGGCTGATATCAAAGGCATTTTTTGTTTGCTCTATTTATTTAGCCACTTGCAAAAGATGCTGGGCTGTTAGCTCCAGAGGCTAAAGTCCTTTATTTATTTACTGAAAGGTGCTGCATGGATAAATGCAGCACGAGTTTCCCTATATCAGTGTGCCAGTGTGGCTCAGCCCTGATCTGGTTTCCACACTCATTCAGTACTTGCTAAAATAGTTACCTAGGGAGTAAACGCTGCCAGCCACAGCCGTGGTTTCTGTGATATGGAGCCCAGCCCAGTCAGAAGTTTACCAAGATAACCTCATTGCATCACATGCCAAAGAGCCACAAACAGCTGTAGTACTGAAGGAATATGGCATTTAAATAAAATATTGAAAATGTAAGGTAACTGTCATCATGTTAGAATCCATCCAACTATGGGATTTAGAAATTAAAGAACTCCTATCATATTATTATAGTGCCATACAACATCTTATTCAATAAACAGACTAAACAAAACTGAATAGCCAGGACACTGAACTTCATTAGGACATAATTTTTTTCAGAGAAGAATTCTGGTGGGAAGAAGAACAGTAAAGAAACTGAAGATACAGAGAATGTATATGGATGCAGTCCAGCTCTAGGTGTGTGCGTATGTGTCAGAAGCGTGTCACTTGCTAAGAGTGAAAATAAGGTCAATGCAGACGAATTAGTATATGGGAAAAGGACAAGAAGGAAATTCATGTCAAATCAAGCTAAAAATAGATGGCTGAGTGGATGAGAATGGCATAAGAAATGCAAACAGGAAAGCTACAGTGTATGAGAATGAAAGCAGTCTTGCACAGGAAGTTAAAATATTTTGTGAACATATTTTAAATATACGTGGCATTGAAGGTAGAAGAAAATGTTTTCCCTATTAATACATTTAAGGTTTGGGGGTTCACAATTTCTCTGCAGCTGTGAATTACAGATCCTCTTTCTTTCTCTCTCTCTCTCTTTTTTTTTTTTTTTTTTTTTTTTTTTTTTCCCTCTCCCTCTCTTGTTCTGTTTGTGGCATCTCAGATCCACAAGGAAGCTAAAGACTCTAGAAACTGTATTTGGAAAGCTCCTACCAAATATCACAAGTCTTGCTGTGTCATTAGCAAGAAATTGCAATGGCAACTGCATTGGGTAATACTGAACTTGTTTCAATCTGTTATATTTGTAGAGATACAGACCTTACATTTATGTCTAAAAATAAAAAATAAAAAAGTAGCAACAACTCATTTTAACTTATTTTGAGATATGACAATAGCATATAGCCCTATTTTGCTATTCACCGTGCAAATACATAAAGAGAACTGGTCTACCCTTGTGGACTTAAGGGACCTTAAGTAGGTTGCTCTGCAGGTGGTAGAGAGAAATAGCACATACTGAGTGACTCTTCCTGCTCATTTGGTGTATCTATTTTAAGTTAAAAAAATTATCTGCTGGAGAAGGCTGCTTCTTTCCTTCCCCTGTTGCTGATGGAAATTATCATAGATTCATAGAATTATGCCAAAATTCATATAGGCATGTAACTTTTAGGCCTCAGAATAAGGAGATAATGATGTTATCCTGTGTATTTTGTTCAACAGCACAGGTTATCTGGGTCAGCGCCGAGGAATGTTTGTATTGCAACTGCTTTCAGACATGGCTGCATTGGACAGCAATCACTTGCTGGCATTGACACTGCTGAGAAGGACACATTACAGAGCAGTTTGAAAAGTGTCGGTTTCTCTTAGCCAACAGAAATCTGTCCATTTACAGTGACAATTCAAATACTGAAAGATTTTTTGTTTCCAACAAATATTTCCATTTTGTGGCAATCCAGCTTCCTCTGAAGTTGACCTTTCCCTCAGAAAGAACCCAGTGCAAGATGCCAAAACAAGCAAACCAAGAACTCACTTAGAAACACCATTTTCCATTAAAAGCAGTTTTAATGAAATATATGCTGTCAACCTTAGCTGCTTTTGACCATAAGCGATACAGGTGCTTAAGCATAGGATTCAGGCTCCATTCTAAAAACACGTGAAGGCGTCCAGGTCAGCTGCGTAGAGCTAGGTGATGGGACATGAAAGGCCCTCACCTTCCTGAGGTGCAGCTGCAGCTGGGGAGGCACACTGAGGCATCTGGAATCATAAAATCATAGAATCATTACAGAATAGGCCTCTCTCAGATGGTTAGTCTGAATCTCTGCAGAACTACACGGTTTCATGCAATCAATCATCCCATCTGCTATTGTTATTAAAGGACTATCAGTCTGACAAAGGGGAGAGGCCTGTGCCATAGCACATTCAAGTCTCACCCAACACTCCTGACATCTCTTTGGCCCCACCCGGTTACATTACCACTGGAGCATCCAGAAATTCATGAGCGGGCAGCTCCATGCCAGGACCTCCACCAAGTACAGGGCAATGTGTACTTGGCTCACCCACCACCTGTGGTGCCAGGTCCTGAGGCAAGAGGCAGGTTGTGCTCCAGGCACCAGCAGCAAGGCACTGCCATGCTCTCCTGGGAGCTCTCCTAGCACATGACACGGAGCCTCACCAGCTTGGCCAGAAAAAGCTAGTTAGGCAAGGAAACTGGGATAAATGGAGCTGTAGCTAGCAAGCAACCCCATGTAACTCCCCCTGAAGCTATAAAAAGACAAGAAAGATTAATAGTTGTATGACTCAGCACTAAAGGGTTTTTCTGAGTCACAGAATCAGAGGCAACACTAGGAAAACGTGCTGGAGAAGGAAACAGACAGAAGAACGCAATACAAAATAATTTAAATGGAATTTGTATTCCAGAGTTCTCTGGCCTGAAAAATAGAAACCCATTTCCTCCTTATATTTTTACCATTTTGGCTATAATCTTTGTGGAAAAATAAATAAATAAATAAATAAATGTCTCTTCTATAGAGAACCACCAGTTATTGTCAGCAATGTTTTGTTAGGCTGTCCTATATTTCTGGGCTCTCTCTGTTCCTGCTTCAACTTGTCCTCATCTGATGATCACTGGGATTTAGCCGTGTTGTTTAAGATCTGATGTTGCAAGCAGAACATGAGGTATGAACCTTGTTAACTCAGATTTGAATGTGACAGCAAATGGATCTGATAAGAAAACGAGCTGCACTTTCTTCTGCATATTTTTTAAAGTGGATGATGATCTAATGGTTTAGTTTAAAGGTTGAATGAGTAAAGTTTAAGAAGGCTTAATGAGGAAGATTTTTTTACTTTCTATTTGTTTTAGTAGAAATCTTACACAAAAGGTAAACACATAACTTGTCCTACATAGGACTTTACATGTACTTACAGAAACTTACATACCAAGCTACCTTGCTGATGTGGGACACTGAGCCATACCAAGCTTAAACCATATACTGAAATTTGTCTTTGCTACAAATTTTGGACTCAGTTTATGCTGGCTTTGTAAATTTACCCCAGTGAAGAATTTGGCCTTCACATTACAGAGACATAAATAAAATCTCAGGTTTGTGTTTGTGTTTGGATTGTTCCTTGCATTTTTTTTAGTCTCAAGAAAAAACAAACAAACAAACAAACAAACAAAAAAAACAAAACACTTTTGTTAAAAAAAAGGTTTGGTTTTGTTTCGTTTTGTTTCTTCTTTTTGCTCTAGTGATTCATTTATGAAAAAGTTGATGAGATTCAGGCTTCTGATGGTATTTTCATTACCCAAGATTTGAAGTACTCTTAACAGGCCAAGACTTGCGTAAAGATAAACATAGATACTCAAAGTGAACACAAATACTTTAAACACAGAAAAGAATTAGAACTTGTGTCCCATGCTACTTACCCAGAAGACCTTCTGATGTGGATTTATGGCTGTGGTCAAAATACTTTCTTTTCTGGCTTTTCTCAGAAGAAAACTTTTTCAAGAATTAAATGAATTAAAATCATAGGGAGAGTTGAAGTCAAAATATTGTTCATACATCTAGATGCAAATACATCTTATATAGTATCTGCTAGTTCTTATAGAGGTCTGATCTAATTCCAGCAGATTAGGTTATTTGATATTTAGTTTGTCTTGAGTTTGGATCTCCAGGGTAGATGCTGGGCTCCAAATAACATAATTAGCTTGCAAAAGAGCACCAGCTTCTCAGCAGTTCACTGTCATTTTCTGAAATGTGTTTCCTGAGAGTCTTATGAAGATCTTCGACTTCCAATAAATTCAAAGCTGTGTGTCAGTTGCCAAATAAATTGTAAAAAGATGGGAGTTTCATGCATCAGTCTTTTTGAGAGTAATCTACTTCTGCAATTTCTTGACTCAGCTCAATATTTCTAACATTTTTGGTGCAACAGAATAAAGATCATATTTTATTCTGGTTACTAAATTTTGTCTATATATTATTAGACAGTTCAGTAGTAATTTGACATGCTTGTAACCAGAACATGGGCCAAAATGAGTAATGTTTTGTCATCACAGAATTTCTGCTGCTTCAGAAGAAGTGATCTCACCTGCATAGTCAGCAATGATCTTATATCTTATGTCTTCAGACAAAACTTGGTCTCCTGTGGCCACGCTAAGGAAGTGGCACATTTAGTATTTGCTCTTTAAGCAGAATCTCATTTGCCCTGGGTTTCTCTTTTGCTGCATAATAAAGAAGGACTGCATTCAGATTTTATTTTTCCTCTTCCTAAATTAGAAATCTCATTCTCATTTGGTGTAGAGACACTTCAGATGCTTTACTAACATTTTATTGTCTGCCTCAGTAACAAATATGTTGTCTATTCAGAAACACCGTGGCTTCCATTAGACCGTCCTATTCATTTGACTCGAGTGGACAATAAAACATGCTGAATGACAGAGTGTCACTGATGACTACAGAGCTTTAAAGAAAGAAACCATTCTGCCTCTTGCCTCTTCATTGGTTTTCCTATATCTCAGTCTACCCCCCACCATTGTATTTTAATGGAGGCATGGACCTTTTGGTATGTTTCTATTAATTTTTAGTGATTAGTTCAGTGTAAAGCCTTGTCAGATAAAGCTGATTACATTATTTTTCCAAAGGGAAATGTGGGTGCCAAGATATCAAGAATTAGAACCCTGCTGTTGGAAAATGTTGGTGAAATGTATTTTTGGTAAATTACTCTGCTGCTTTTGAAAAGCACTGGAAAACTGCATGGGGTTTTTAAATGAAGATATTCTGCTCTGGGAATAGATGGAAGAAGTGACTGCAAATGAGCATTGAGTGCTAAATCTGTGACTCAAATTAGGGGTATAAATTGGTGGGATGAGGCACCTGGTGTGGTAACAAAAGACATTGCTTCCTCTCATGTTGGAGCTTGCCATGTTGCAGCAGCCTGGTACAAGAGTATCATTACTTACAACCCTCTTCTTACTTACACAGTGCATAGGCCTCATATGCTGCACAGGGATAAGGTTCTATTTGAATTCATTTTTATTTTTTTTTCTGTCCTCCCAATCATGCAGAAGTTTAAGCAACTGTAATTCCTCTCCAGTAACTAGACTTGGCACTTCAGCAACTCCTGCCTGGCTTACATCTGGTTTTCTGAAGTCCATCAGAGGCCCCTTAACCTGAGGGATACCAATTGCCTTTCGGATATTAGGTATCAATTTGTGATTTTCAAGGAGACACGGGAAATATTTTTGATTCTGAGATGCAAATAGGTTGTTTTTTGTTGTTGTTGTTGTTGTTGTTGTTGTTTTTCCTCTCACTTATCACATATTTCTACTAAGAGGAAGGAATCAAATTCCAACTGTATTGAAAATACTCCCTCCCTTTGTCAATACTTACTTTTTGTTCCTTACTAAGAGAGTCAGCATGTGGCAAGAGACTGTAACGTGGATGCACTGGCCTATTTTCCAGAAATTGGTTCATGAAGAGCTGGCCACAAGCAATTTGTTAAGGAGGTTTTCATGTGAGTGTTTTTAAGATGGAAGACCTCGCACAACATTATTACAGAAACATAGAGTGCTCCAGCAAGCACATCCCTCACATCTCAGTGATGTCTACCTTGTGTTCAGCCGTGCCGACCACAGCCTCTACCTCGAGCAGGTAAGATCTATGAGACAGTAAGGTTTTTGGGAGAGGCAGCATCTTTTTGCTAAGTGTGAGTGCAAGACATAGCATAATCGTGACATCTAGAAGCAACATTTTGAGAACCCATCTGTGAATCTCCTAACTGTTGTAATAAGCCATTGCTTACCCAAATGACCCCTTTGAAAATGACATTTACAATACAGACCACAATAAACAGTGACAGAAATAAAAACAACAATGCATTTCTGTGGCTGCCTCCCTTTTCTCTTACACAGGAGCTGCTCAGGTACTACAAGATGGATACGACATATAATACAGATGTATTGTGTTTGGAAGTGGTAATAATGGCAGCACACACGAGGTAACTGTAAGTGAACCATCCCGCAGAGTGATGGTAGCGTGTGCTCAGAATGTTACATCTCCACCTTCGAAAATTACAGACTATTTACAACACCTCTTGGTCGAGTAGGGATTTATTTATGTTGCTACATGTCCAGCTAAATGTTAAATATGACGTCATGCCATACTGCTCCATCTCTGCTCGAAGTTACAAGTGGCAAGACATACAGAACTTTCTTTTGTGACATTCCCATCTACTGATACGTGTGAATTGATAGAAATAACCTTTTGTAATACCCACAATTTTCTGTAGTTCTAATTTTTATTGTGCCTGCTGCCTGAAAGATGATAAGACTTATTCATAGAATTCACACTCCAGTGGTTTGATAAATATATAACAGTCTGAAAAGGAGTTTCTTGGTGCAGTGCATGTTATTCATCAGGTCTTAGTTTTCCTTGGGTTTGGTTCTAAGGTTTATTCTTGTATTATTTTTATTTTTTTATTTGACATTTTTTGTCTGACTTCTCTGATCCTCTTCCTACCAGTATCTACAAGGAAAAATAGCACTTGGGACTACTAAAACTAAATACAGCGTGACAAAAAATATGTTTATATACCTTTATTATATTATCTCTTATTCTCTATCTGACAAATGAGGAGGAGAGAATATTGTAAAGTGATATTCTATAGCAGGCACAACGCTTATCAGTTATTTTCCTTTGACCTTCTGCCTCAGAAAATTAATTCACTTGAGCTGTTCATACGCTAGAACATTAGGGAAAAAATAATGTTAGCACTAGTGAATATAATCTCTGCAGGAAAGCTGGGCAATTATTCAATGGTCTAATCTTATCTCTTGTTTCATTTTTATATGGCAAGCCTACATTTAAAGTATTAGATATACTGTGGTTCTGCTCAGTACCTTCAAACCACAGTAAATAAACGCCGCTAAGTGCCACCATGAGTGAAAGAGCTTATAATGAGAAGTGTGAGTAGACATGTGCGCCATTCATCATCCTGCTCAGTCCGATATTGGGGCTCTTTTTATCAGCAGTATTCCTAGCAGTGTCATCACCTCTGGTATAAATCTTCTGTCAGTGTCTGTCGTCCCCGCGCCCTATTAAACTCATGCTCTCACATAATCACTGGACGACCTTTGGATGTCTTTCATTAACCTCTGACCTGAACCCTGCTGGCTTCTTGTTGGTAGGTAAATCTATAACATGACTTTTGCTTATGACCCAACCTTTATCCTTGCTTAATAGTCGTGCCTTTCAATTTTTGTTGTTGTTGTTGTTGTTCTGGAGCAAAAAGATAGTTATAATCTTAAACCACAGCTTGGGTTTCAAAGGTGGGAACACAATGTTCACCTCAGTGTCTGCTAATAGACTTACTCGTATTTTCCACAGCTGCTTATTGAAACTTACTAGTTGTGAATTGATGCAAGATGTTAGCCTTGAACATAATATGTATGTATGTATGTATACATATCTGGCAGGGGTTTGTTTTCTCTCAGATATTTTCTTCTTGCTATGTTTCCCTAATCAGGGATTAGGGATTGATTAATTAAAATTAAATTGCACAGCTGTGCCACAGCACAGCCTCAAATTCCTTGTGCCGGCAGTGACGGTAACTTTTTCACAGCAACAATAATAATAATAACAAAAATGTGGGATTTTATTCTTCTGAAGATCAATACGGACTGGAAAGGAGTTGCTCCAGAGCTCTGTGTTGGTAATGTCTTACTGCAGAGACTTGGTCAAGCTATTTGCTTTTTCTAAGACTCGTTCACCTCAGTTGTAAAGTGGGTCTTGGTAAAACTCCACTCTGCAGAGTGAAACATGAAAAATGGCTTCTATTTACCTAGCTATCATCTCGTGTGTGCTTGGGAATCACAGTGATACTCTTATTAACCCTGCTCAGCTAGGTGTGCGTACAGAGTTAAAAGTGGGCTGAATTACATTTCCCTTCCTTCATCCCCACCTCCCCCTGCGAATGTGGCCCTAATTACAGTTAACTATAATTAGTTCCAATTAATTGAAATTCCTGCAAACCCATTGATGAAACCGTTGTCAATGAGAGCAAATGGTTATGCTGGGGGGGGGGGGGGGGGACGGAAATGGATACAGGACCAGGGAGACTGAGGGATGCGATGGGATCCCTGGGAGGGAGACTGTGGGGGCATAACAGGAAGGATCATAATCAGGAAGGGGCATAACGGGCTGTCTGTGAGGAGCTGCTGTCCTAACCCAGTCTTTTGGTTGACCACGGAACAGAAAGGACCACAGAGGGAAAATTAATGTAAATGTTGGAATGAAAGTATGTAGGACAGCTTTTGCATTTTCTGCTAAGGTACTGTAATTCATCCTTCAGCAATGTTAAAATAAGAGATGACATTATCAACTTTGAATATACCTTCCATAAGCGTGTTTGAGAAAACTTGTGGATGTATAATTAATTCAACTAATGTGTGTAATGACAACAGTGTTTCCTAACCATATAATGCACACACATTCACAAAATCCGTGTCTTGATGATTTCACCATCTAGAAAGCTAAAGCAAAATGCCAATAGCTTTTTCATGAGTTTTTCTCTCTCCGTTTCTTTTTACTGTTTTCAAGTATGGTAAGTAAATTATGCTTCTATTTTCTGCTACAGTCAGAGACTGTCTCTTCACAGTTGGAGAGCCCATCTCCTCTCAGCTCATGACCAAGCACTATCAAAATGGGGAAATTTTCAGGGAATTGGGAATTAATGGATAAGAAGTTTGTCTCTTCTTTAATTTACTGCATTTGATATTTGATATAGCATTTACTTGTTTTTGCCTGTGGTGTCCTCCATTCTCCTTTCTCTCTGGCCTCATTTTCTTCTGTGCTTCGATATGGACTTCCTTTAAGATCATGTTTCGAACTCCTTGCTCAGTTCTTCCAAGATGGAGATCTGGGGCACAGCGATTATTAGTTATTGCTTTTGGTTTGTATGGGTGGTTCCACCAAGCCGGTGCAAAGAAAAGTGTGCAAATTCCCCACCGTGAGATAGATGGCTGGTAAGTAGGTGTACAAAGTGAGATGAATAAAATCACAAAAACATGGGAGTAGTATGGGAAATAAAGGATTGGAGATGGTTTTCAGGGTGGAATTTGGCTGAATGTAGTTGAGAACCTTGAGGGGAAAAAAAATGGATTTTGAGAAAAACCTTATAAAGACTCTGTCCCTTTGGTGGCTCAATCCCATAGATCTCAGTGGGCTTTTGATCTGGCTGGAGAGGAGCAGAAGTTTTTGATGATGACAACTGAGAGAACTTGGGATAACTGCGAGGAAACACAAGTGGGTGGTTAATTGTGTGACCTATGGGGAGCACTGCAAGACATTAATGGGTATAAAGAGGCCATATTTCCATAAATGACCATTAGTCTTCTGCAAATGTTCCTTGAAATGTAAAGGAATGATTTTCTCTCTAAAATTAATCATCCTGGAAATTCTCCTTCGTGTAATCTTGAAAACACGGGAGAGGACTTAGTATTAGCAAATGTTGCCAGATGTACAAAATGGCAGAGTAATGTGTTGTATAAAATGATTTTGGGTGGCAGAAACTGGATAGCAAGCCAAGAATATTGCACCAACATCTGAGCTTTTCTATGAGAGGCGTTGCCAGCCTCAGGAGGGAGCACTGGATAATTTATAGGTTAACATTTTCTTTTTATGTGAATAGCATTTTTTCTCATTTATAGTTAATTAGGTTAAGCATGCATGGGGAGCGAGGGAGGAAAGACTTTCAGAGAGAATCTAAACGATTAGTAATTTGAATGAAGTAAAAGAATCTGCTAAAAGATGTAGCTCTGGAATTAAATATGTTGCTATAACAAGTGTAAGTATCAGATAGGAATTTTAAAGGTTCTTAGATTAATTATAGCAGCAGCATAAAAAGAGGTAGAGCGTATTTACAGATTTGGCACATGGATTTTTTTCACAAACAGCTGCTGCTTTGTTTTACTAGAGGAGTAGAAGTTATTTGTCCCACCATTTCATAGATGTTTGCATCTTTTGCACACATTTCTTGCCTCAGAGATTTCGGCTCACCTATGGAATCAGACAAGGTAAGCTACAAAGTAAAAGGAACATCGACGTAACCACTATGTTTCTTTAAACCTTTCCCTCTGGATAATATTCTCTTGATGCTTCCTGATTAGCTGAACATTTTTTTTTTATTATTATTTTTTGTCTATCTATACACAGCAGCACAGTTTAAGTTCCTCCTTGGCAGCACTGGACCAGGGGCTCTGTCCTGTCCTGTGGCCTCATGTGCCAGGCACAGCATGTGATCCAGCTATCCCCTTCAAACACATCTATGATAACTGAGACAAAATTTTACAACACGGAGGATATTTCTGAAAAATTAACTAAAAATACATTTCCAGCTGGAATGCCTTCTACTGTACATTTTTTTGAAAGCTATCAGAACAGTTTTTAACTAATTTTTAATTTCCTTTGCAGATTACTGTTAAGCCCTGGGTGCAGTTTTCTGAAGTTCAAATTTGTACAGTTTATCTGAGGGGTCTGTTGTACAAGGTCTCCCAGCTGAAGAGTGTGCAATGCTTCAGAAAATCAGGCAGAACTTGGAGTTAGATACTAAATATAGATTTAACAGTTTATCCCCTGACACCCAAATAATTCAAGAAGTGAACGATTTATGATCTCAAGAATTGAATGATTATTTATACTGGAAAACACTTCCATTTTTATTGCACATGAGCAGTTCCACATGGAGAGTTATTCAAAGTAGTCAAATGCTTGTGCTATGCCCATAAAAGTCAGTTTCTTTTTCTAGACGGGGATCTTTAAAATAGCCTAAAGGAATTGAACACTGAGCACCAGAGAAAGTCAGGCGGAGATAAGCACCTAATTCCCTTACTCTTTCAGAAAATCCCAATGTTTATTGGCTTACCCCAGCTGCAATTTAAGCCCAAGTAAGGCTGAGGGTTGTGCAACAGTGGCACAGTCTGTAGCAATCTCTGCTGGGTGACTCAAAGGAAGACTCCCTG
This sequence comes from Nettapus auritus, assembly GCA_011076525.1. NCBI lineage: Eukaryota > Metazoa > Chordata > Aves > Anseriformes > Anatidae > Nettapus > Nettapus auritus. The sequence continues at coordinate 30,471,112 of CM021771.1, forward strand.
GTATGTTCAGATTTACTCTGTCCACATGCATTTGTATTTAAAAAATAAAAGAAAATAGAGTGGGTGCAGACTGCGTGTGGCTGCTTGGATGTGATCAGGGAGAGGCTGACCCCAGCCCATTACCAAGCCCAAGCCACAGGACCTGGATCTGGAGAGAGCAGAGCAAACAAGTGCAGCCCCAAATTGCATTGTGCTGACACAAGAGCCTCGCAGGAGCTCTTTCAGGTTCCTCTGCCACGACACGTGTACTGCAACAAGTTTAAATGCCTGGTCTAAGGTCATGCAGGAGCAGAGGCGGTGTGAGGGCAGAGGCATTTGACTCAGAGCCCAGCCACCTTCTGAACCACAGCCCTGCTGCTACAGGCCAAGGGGGAGCTTTCACACACACAGGGAGACAAGTCAGAGAAAACAAGTTTATCCAAGCTCATATAGTGAGCTCAGATAAATATGTTGTGGCCGAGCAGCCAGAGTTGAGGACTGGAGCCCAGAACTTGGAACTGTTCACAATGAACTGCACCCATGCCTCTGGTGGCTCCTGCAAGGCCTTCTCGTCCCCAGCAGCCTGCAAAGTAGAAATGACCTGTGGAGTAACTGTCAAAATTAGCTAATTAACACTTGGCTGCCTTCAGTGGAACAGAAGCGAAGTCTGCTCTGTCCAGGGGTTATAGACTGCTCTTGCAGGGTAGGATTTAATTGCACAAGGCCTCGTCTCTTGCTGATGTGATCACTGGGGAAAATTTTGACCCACCCTATAGCACGTGTATTTGCCCCACTGAGCAAAGATGTGACTGGTGCAGAGAGAGGTGAGTTTTGGCATTCTGGGTATCATCCAGCTCCCACAGAGCAGCTCAAAGAAGGATCTATGCAGAGCTGTGCTGAAACACCAAGGGAGGTCATTGGTGCCTGCAGGGTAGCCATGAAAGACCTGGATGAGCAGCATGAGCTTGGCCCTGGCTAATTGCTGCACCTCCAGAGCATGTCCACAGCTCTCCATGAAGTCATTCCAGCACAGCTAGGAAGTTGATATGACCTGTCCCTCTGAACACATCCTGGTTCCTACACATGCATGGCAGGAAGGGCCACAGCAGGAAGAGCCTGGCAGAGAGCCACGAGACTATTCATTTCCTAATATCCCTTTGGTTCAGGGAGCTGGGCTTGTTCACAGGGGAGCAGCTGTAGTCTTCATTCCTTTCAAGACCAGAAACATGCCTTTATCATGTGAAACACTTCTCCTTGGGCCAGCTGTTTTTCCCATCTCTGGGAAGGGCTCCTTCCTTTGCAGCATCTCCTCACCACCCCTGGAGGTGACTGCCAGGTGCTGGGAGGTGCTGGGCCACAGAAATGTCCTGCCTGGAAAGCTGTGTAGCTCTGCACAGCTTCTACTACTTCCTGGTGGCATCAGTCCTGGAGTCTGTGCTAATGGAAGCACCAAGGCTTGGCTCATAGCAATGTTCCTCCAGAAATAGTGGTTTCTCTGGAAGAAAGTGATAAAGTTTTAAAAATGTAAGAAGGACAGCATTTTTGATGCAAACACTTGCTGTCAAGATGGATAACGAGCTATCTGCTGCTCGTTTCCTTCTTTTTTGGGTGGGAGGCAAAGGAGAATTGGACTTTATGCCAAATGGATGGCTGTGGGCAGCGGGTGCTATTCAGTCATTTGCGAGCAGTTTGCAGACATTGGGAGTGAAGGTTCGTTACATCTCTAATTTTTTTCTTCCTTGGGGCAGGTGGCCTAACAGCCCAGCAGCTGATCCTACTTTTTAAATTTAATTTTAATTGAATGCACCGCTAGAGATGCCTTAAATTGACTCTTTTTGTTTAAATTTCCTAAGGGAGTTTGCCCCAAGGCCTCTATCCTAGTGATAACTTATTCTGGCCAATGGACCAGTGTGTATTTATTGTATATCTCTCTGTCCCTTCTCTGGCTTCTGCTACCGTGAACACTGCAGTTGCTGATGACTAGAAAATTACTCAAGTGTGAACTGTTTCACTGTCTCTTTCCTCATTAGGCTAGTGAGAAAATGTATCTACGACTCTGTCACAGACAGCCCTCATTAGGTGTGCAGCACATTGAGATCATTGCCTTTTTTAAAGATGGCTGCAGGAAAATGGCTGTGTAGTTTGATGCTACTCAGTAATAAGTGGAAGTAGCAAAACTAGGGCTCACTGCACTCTCCTCTGAAATAATTGCATTGTTTGCAGAGGCTGATCAATGGAATGAGCTGCTGCTGCTGGGGAAGTCGGCTGGCAGTGCACAATCCCATTTCTCACTAAGCAGAGGGGGCAGAAGATGCTCAGGGTAAGAGTAACTCACTGTGCAAAAGAGATTTAGGACAAGAACACTACCCATTTTTGGCATCCGCTTTTCCTTTTGCCTGTTAAACTGGCAAAGGCAGTGTATTTTCTTTTGTGTGTCAGTAACAGCAAATTCAGGTCTATAAGGTGTAGCTGTAGCTGGTGGCAATGAGGGACCAGTGTGTTGTAAGCCTAATTCCTACCTCAGAGCCATTAGCCAAAGGAGCGCTAATCAATATGCACCTGTTTTGGCCATTGACAGAAGGCTGACTTTAGACAGTATCACTGCCAAATGTTCATGCTGAGTTTCTGCTAGAAAAGATGTGCTAAATAGCTGCATGCTCTCTAACTAGTGCTTTCTTTTTAGCTTACTTTTCCTAAGCAAAGTGAATAGTGCCACAGCCTTCCACTTTATCTCCCTTGAAATCAGTCCATTAACTCCTATATGCTCTAGAAGGATAGGTAACTTTTCACTCCAGGATTTCTTTATCTGAAAAGGAAAATAAAAAAAGAGCAGCAGTAGCTACTGATGAACATGTATCAACCACCAGAGCAGCTACATAATCTTATGTGCAATAGGGCTAAAGTGTTGGATGGGACCATTGTGTTGGCAGGAACTTCTGCTTGCTTCACATGGAAGCGTACTCCTGAAAATTACAGTGCAGCCGAACCATTTATAAATACATTGAAAAGACATTTATAATGTATTTTTACTGTGATCCTGAAGACCTGAAAAGCAATTTGCACAAAACCTTCTGTACTGAATCTTGGTAGCAATGTGTAGGGCAGTGTTTGGTTGCCACATCCACTCCCCGGACTGATGATCCACCTCTGTCCTGCCATGTCAATGTTTGTTCATTAGCATTGGCGCAGAGGACCACTGATGTACTGGAGTTGATTAGGTTCATAGCAGATGTACATCCCCTGAGGAAAGATGATGAAAAAAACATAGGGCCTTTTTTGATTATTTAAAGTTGATATAAAACTCCACATTAAATTGGATATGAAGTACTTGCCTTGCTCTGCATATATTCTCTTCAATTCCATATACATATGAGTCTTCTCATTATCTACGCTTACAAAGTCAAAGGCAATTAGCCCAGAAATTGCTAGAAATGCAGAGAAAGTAATGTTTGAATTTTCATTTCCCATAAAGTTCCTATTTCCTATCTTCATTTAAGCGGAACTGTAATTTCTTTTGAAGAACAGAAGACAAATGTAAAAAGAAAGTCCCTCATGGGACTGGAGGCTGAGGAGGACCATTATCATGAAATGGAGTATTTTCTTCCTAGGCTGGTGATTCAGACATTTTTTGAGGGGCTGAGTCCATACAGGCAGGTAGAAAGTGGGCCCTGACCTGCAGCCCCTGGGTCCATGCTGCCAGGCGGAGGCGGCCTAGCTCAGGTATTTTTGTTCTTTCTTCTCCCTGGGCAGCTCAAGCTTGGGCTGTGGGCAGAACTGAGTATTTCTAGGAGTGAGCCTAACTCGTCTGCTTGATTATCAGCTTGCAATGTCTCTGCAGAGCACTGACAAACCGTGCCTGGCCTGGCTGTGCAGCAGGCTAGCAGGAAGTGGTGCTACAGACAGCAAGATAGGTGTAGGAGCTAAAATTTTCATCCAAGCCTAGCTTCAGAGCTATGTATACATGAGCACTGTGTTCAGCCAGTTGCTGACTGGATGCTAGGGAACACGTGAACTCAATAAAGGTTCCAACTGGCATTTAAAAGGTGATCCAGGTGTAGCCTATGTGAAATGAGCCATTCCAGTGCCAAAGGAATAGGTGTCCTCACACGAAGAGTTGGAAGACCAAGAAGGATTGGCCCTCAATATCCAGTGACCGAGCAGCCATAGGATAGGATCCAATGTCTGTCCCTTTCTGTCAGATACAAACCTCTCTGGTCAATATGAGAGCTGGAGTTATGACTGCAGTGACTGGTAAGGGGGAGAGCTCTGGGCAACTCTCTCCAGCTTTCATCTCCATCCCTGAAAACCAGACCTATACCTTACACCTCAAACCTGATGGTGCTCCACAGGGCTTGTGGAGCTTACCAGTCTGAGTAACAGGTTCCCACTCTGTGTTAACTTCATAATTGCCTTCAATTTTATGTTAGCAATTAGTTTGCTTTTCCACACATAACTCAGCTTCAGACACACCAACTTTCAGGAAAAAAAAAAAAAAAATCATTTACAGCAATATTACTTAGTTCATCCCGCTTGCTGGTTGTGTCTTATTAATGCCTAGGTAGAAAAGACTGTTTTTTTCCTTCATTCTGACAGGGATTCTTGGAGTCTCAATGAACAATCAGTATAAAATAGCTGTTCTGGGGAGACAGAATTAATAAAATAAAAATCCAAGCCCAAACTTGTGAATCTTCAATGTCTGGAAATTTACATATTTTTTTATTCATTAAAAGATACATTATTAACTAACAATCTTCCCCAAAATACATGTCAGCTATTAAATAAAAGACTAATAGCTTTTCCTTAAAGGTTTCACAAGTTAATTTTAATATATTTTTCAAGTAGGAGAATAATGTCATATTCCAGGAGATCAAAGACTATCCTGTTTCACATAGGATGCTCCAAGAGTTGATTCTTCTCCTTTCTCCCAATCCCCCCGTTTATTTTATTTTGTAGAACAGCATTTTCATAAAAAGGTACCATTTTTGAGAGCATAATTATTGCTGGAGTTCCCATTTGGACCTTCAAAAGACTGTTGGCAGCATCATTTCATCTTCTTTTTGTTGGAGCTTGTGTAACGTGAAAAGTATGCAATACTTTCTGCAGTAGGAAAAAAAAATAAGTAAGAAATGCATGAAGACATTATATGTAACATGGCCCAAACTGGTATTTCACTAATGTGTGTATAACCTGCTTTATAGAACCATATCTTAACCAGGCTTAATTGTTATTGATTAGTTCTGCCCACTGTTCCAATATCAGTCGTTATTGAAATAATCTCCATATCCCTCATTAAACGTGCATCTGTTTCCATGGGAATGCATTTTTAAATAAGAAATGCTATTTGAATATTATTGGTTTTACTGGTTGTTCAGACACTTGGTACTGTGGTTGCCCAATCTGTCATAGTTAATCAACTCTCATCTCTTAACACTGGCTGCAGTTATCAATGAGTTGAGGATTAATATTCTGGGCGAAGCAGATGATAAATCATTTGTATATAATTAGTGTACAGCAAGGTTACAGCTGACATGAATTTTTATCTTAATTATGAGAGAAATTTGTTCCATTAATTTAATTTAGTTTGCATGAGTGGCTAGACACCTAACAAAGTTAATCTTACACCTGTCATTACAACATTAAGGAGAGTCTCATTTTCAAGCTGTAGACACAGATACTCTGGCATATAAGGATAATGTTGCTCATTCTGATGTGAAAATAGATGATCGTAGACAGAAGATATAGAGCCTACTCTTTTTAAAGTCTTCCCAGAGGATTTATGTGAGAATATTACAGAGATTCAAATCCTGTTGCCACTGTACTGAGTAGACTAATTTTTCTTCAGTCTCCCTTCTGTACTTCCTCATGAAAAAAGCTTGCAGTACTTACAAACAAAGGAAGACATTTTTGTCTTATTTTTATAGATATGTATTTTAATTACTTTGACTATGTACATACAGTTAGCAGAAGACATGTGACAATGCCATACACTTGTATGACATGATATCTGCATTAATAGCAATGGATGAGGAAATATGCACTGCCTGCAATGCAGCCTTCATATTTATGTGAAAAAGAATTATTCATAACTTCATCTTCTACACAAATGGCAATTATGCAGGCATTTCTGAGGTTTCAGCACACTGAGTAAACCTAAATTCTGTGTTAATTATCCAAGCAATTATAAAGTCTGATAAATCATACATGATTGATAGATAAGGTGGGGCTGTTTGGGTAACAGGATATGGTGTTACTTATTTTGCTGATAATTAACCAAGCACCTAAATGAAAGAAGACCATTTGTGGCATCCCTTATAAAAATGTTTATCTGTATAGATTTGTTGATTATAGTTATTTTATTCTGGTAGGATGACTTTTGAAAAAGAAAAGCCAATACCTGAGTCTTTTTACAGCTAATGAGATGAGACTGAATACAGTGGAGACAGAAATGTAACTGAAAATTGCATTCTGTGCTAGCTCAAGTCCAAATACATATTTGTAATACAAGCCAGTCTCCTTCACATTTGCAGCATAAAAATAACCCTTGAACAGAAACATTAATTGAACAGTAACTCAGATTAATGTTTTGTAATATTAGTTCACAATTATTACTCCCAGCTAGGGTCAAGAAGTATATAGTTGGATATTCACAAAGAAATGACTGATTTAAAAACAAAGAGCTCTAATGGAATTCAATAGTGCTTTTCAGTCATTCCAGTTGGCATCTCTATTACCTGAAATGATTCACAGTCCATTATGGGAGCTTCCATGCTAATAGAATGTCTATCTTCTGTAATACAGACACATCAGGGCACTAACTGAGAATCTGTCACAATGAATTTCATCTAGATTTCACTTCATCTCTTCATGGACTGTAAAATTTGCTCTTGTACAATGCCTAAATTTACTGTGGGTAATTGAGGGAGATCTATAGATGCAGCACATGGTAAAAAGAGGCTTTCCAAAGATCTATTGTAAATTGTGCAGATTTGGTTCAGTTGGGAAAAGATTATGAAGTGCTGAACATCAGTCTTTGCTAATTAAATGTTTTTGGTGAGCTGTGAAAATATTGTGAATGGATCACAGTGAATAAGAAAGTGGAAAAAGGCAGCCTGCTTAAAATATCTCTCTTGCAGCTGGAACAGCAATGAAAAAGCTTTTGAAATATAAGAAACCCAAAAAAGAGGAAGGCAAATGAGTAAAAGTAGGCCCCATGACCCCTCACATGACTTATGGATCATATCAAGTAGACCTATGATATTTTTTATCTGCCTTGTGTTTACATAGTGTAAAGTGGGATATTACCCAGTTAATCTGACTTCCTCTAGTCCTTTAGAAAATCATCCTTAAACAGTGCAGGTAACTCCATTTTATTTTTCCAGCTGAGATTATTCATCCTAACTTAAAATGCTGCTGCTAAGTTCTATGCATGGACTGTTGATAAAAAATTAAAATAACGTTTAATGCGTGGATCATTTTTTTTTTTCCCAACTGAATACTTACTGCTCTGCTCATGATACCGATATACTGGGCATTTTCAACCTTTTTTTTTTTTTTTTTTTTTTTTTTTTTTTTTTTTTTTAATTTTACTTGTTCCTGTTAAAAGCTAAATGAAATTATTGGTATCACGGACTTTAATATTTGTTGGCCAATTACGATTGTGATATATTCTATAGCTTTTTTCCTAAGCCACAAACTGAATAATAGCATCATGCTCCACTGCAACTGAAGTGATCTCAGCCTTTACATTAGAAGAAAATCAGAATGGTATGACTGCAGTTCATTACTGAAATAGGTAACTGATGAACTGAAAAGACAAAGGGCATTGTTAAATGAAATGTCATTATTAGAGCTGCTCATGTTTAACAAATGTACTGTAAGTTAATTCAGTTGTGTTTTCTCCAAAGTTCTCTGGAGGAGGTTCACCATTCATGCTTATGTTCTTTACATGTTCAACATATTTTTATTTTCCTCAAGGAAACAATGCTTACTAAGCCTTAAATAAACACCAGTGAAACTGTTGAAAAAAAAAAAAATGTTTCATCAACTTTTATCTCCATCAAGGTTTACCTCCAGAGCTCACCGAGTGATATCTGAAAGACAAGACTTTAAAAATGTTTTTAAATGTTTATTGATATTTTGTTTGAATAAATGCCTTGTTTTCCTTGAAAGAAACTGGAAGGTAAATTCTGTGTTTCATGAGAAAAGGGTTTAGCCTTTAGGCTCCAATTCAGCCAATATGACTATGCAACAAAGCACTTTGGCACGTGTTTAATGTCAGGAACTGAAGTATCTGTTTTAATATGTTGCTGAATTGGGGCTTTAAAACAAAAGCAGAATCTTGGACCTCATATTTTAAGAGCTGTGTAAAAGTGGTGTTCTGATATTAAAGAAAAAACATATCATACTTTCAGCATCTGTGGGAAACTGTTTGCATTGCCCCAGAGGTGATAAAAATAATTTATAGACCTCAGTATTTTTCACAACAAGGAAATGACCTCAGCTTTGGCAATCTGAGGTAGTTAGTGAAGCTTTTCTGCTACATTTATGGATATACTTGAGTTACATATTCTTTGACCTGTATTTTAGATTTATTGGCAGATACATAAGTCACAGTAAATAACCTAAAAAGCAATTGATGCTCCGTGCGTTTTGTGCATGGACTGATTGACAGATTAAGAATGCTGCTGCTTCACAAGTGATTGAAACTTGTGCCCTTGCTTGCTATAAATTTGTCTACTGGGGTGTTATGCACATTTTTTTAACAAAAATTCTAAAAAACTGGAAGATTAAAAGCATATTCAAACTATGGTATGTGTAAATATGAGCTTGAGAAGAAAATATGTAGTTATGCATGCTAAGATAAGGGCAATCAAACGCTGAGCAGCCCTGAAGCCCTCTCTTCTGCAAGCAGTCCCACTGGCTTGATTCCTCTCTTAGGAACAGAGCTACAGAGTCCAACTCTGTGTTGCAGAGCATTAATGGCCCAAAAGAGGGGCACAAGAAGGGATCCTCTCCTGCTACCACGGCATTTATGTACAGCTTAGCGCTGTCAATAGCTGAGGACTTCAGCCAAAACTTATTAATGTCTCAAACAGGTTTTGAAATGAAGATTTGGGCCTTGACTGCCCTAGTCTCCTCAAGCATCTTGCGTAATCATAGAGGGCTGTGTAATCTCCATGGTGTGTGATGGAGGCAGAGTTGTGTTGGGTTTCCCTAGGTGGAACAAGCACTGGGCACTAAGTAAGGGAGATGAATATTGCATATGATGGTCTAGCATCTTATTGGAAAGCACAAACCCTGCAAGCATGGTCTTTCATGATACCGCTATGGAGCTAACACATTAAACGCATTAAGTAGACATCCTTAGTATCTGTCCATCCATTTTTCACTTCAGGCAAGGAATTTAAAAGTTGCAGTCAAACATCTCTCCTGACATCTCCATCATTTGCCTGCTGGAAGCTGGAAAACAAACATTCCCTTCTACCATCCTTCTGCCAGAAGTGAGATTAATTGAAAGTGTGAAGCAGGGCTGAAAAAGTTTTTATCTTAATCATTTTGTTGTTGGGGTTTTAAACCAAGTTATTTTTAACCCTTTCATGCAGCTTTTGTATGGTGAAAAAAAATGGCATTATAAAAGTTGTAAAGCAACCCCTGGTGATATATCCTCATTCTCTTGAAAGTAGCACAAGACACTAAATAAATAATAATAAAGAATAAAAGTTTACTCACTTGCAATTGAGCTTCATCCTCATCTGTGCAGATATACATAGACTTTAAATACATATTTAAGAAAGGAAAGATAGCAGAGTCTGTTTGTTCTACTGTTTCTCTGACCAAAACCATGACAAACATAATAAACATGACTTGGATTACGAACAGCAGTGGATGAATTAACATTTTCTGCTACCTCGATGTACCTAAGTCATCCCACGGGTGATCTGTGCACTGGAAGTGAACCTTGCAGGCTGTGACTATGTGTGGAGCTCTCAGCTCTCTGCAGCAGCTCCAGCCTGCAGGAAAAGCGCACGGGCTCGGTCACTGCCACCCATTTGTTGAACTTGGCTGCCATCTGCTGGTGCACAGGGGAACCTGTCCCAGGGCCGGGAAATGGCCGAGGTGGTGCCACATCACCTCCAAGGCGCCAAAGCCCTGCAAAGGACAAGAGGGAAGTATTTGCCCATAAGGCTTATGGCCCATGGGACACCAGGCTACCGCTACCACTCTCAGGAGGTCTTCTGACAGACCAGGAGATGCTGTGTGCCCACCGAAGTGTTAAAATGGGCAGTGAAGATTAAATCAGAAACAATCCTGGTACATGATGCCATCCTCTGCACACTCGTACCCCACCCAGGGCAGCTTTTCATCCCAGCCACGTCTTGCCAAGGCTCCAGCAAAACCAGGCTAAGTAATGGCATCGCTCTCTCTGTTCATGTCCTCTTCTGCATCTTCCTCCCACAAGGGGAAACCTTCCTCAGGGGCCTTTTCTATTGCCCTATCTGCGCTCAAACAGATCCTGAAAAATCCTATTTTTCCAACTGAAAAGAACCTAGAAGAAAAGCTTGGACAGTAACCAGTAACTCCAACATGTATTATTGTGTGCAATGGAAACACAGCCAGTTTATCAGGCAGAGAGGGCCAGCCCAGACGATCATCAACTCATGTCATTCAGCGTGTCAAGTAGTTCTGTCCAGCCCAATTATCACCTGATGCTGGCATTTTCGCTGTATTTAACAAACAGAAGTATCCTCAGGGCTAATTGGGGGCATTCAGAAAAATAAGTAAATAAATAAATAAATAAATGAACAAACAGGACCGTATGCAAAGACTATGACTTCATACAATAGAGTTGTTTTATGGAAAAATGTGAAGAGTACAAAATATTTTATCACTGCTGAGTGCAGTTAGAGATAGGAGGTCTGTAAAAAGAAATGACAATTTGTTTGCTTGGTTCAGTACAAAGCAACAGAAATTTTTACTTTGACCTCAGCAGGCTTTGCATGAGACTGTCAGTAAAACTGCTGTGCAAGCCGAAGAGATTCTTGAAGATTAACCTAAATATTGTGTTTAGATAGTTAATCTGATGGTCTTGAAAGTTAAATGATGATATTACATTTACTACAAATGCTTAGTTTTCCTCTGCAGTGTCAGGGATATACTCTTGTCAGAAGCAGGTTACTACTCTAGTATTAACTCTTTCCCCATAGCAACACCTCCAACTCCTTGCTTTTCTGATTTTTTTTTAATTACTATAAAGCTTGATAATCAATAGAACTGCAGGAAAAAAAAATAAAAAAAAAAATACAGCCTATCTCCCCTTATGCCTTAGCAATAAAATTGCAGTTCCATCCCGATCTCAGAATATCAGTTGCTAACAGAGCTAAGTTATGAACTACAAGGCATTAAAAAATGTATCTCGATTTTCAGATACTCTGTTAAGTGCAGAGCTGGCAGTTAGAAAAATCTTGTTTTGCCTTATAAATGGGGTGAATTTGATAGGGAATTCAGTGGAAAAGCATCAGAACACAACAGCAGCACAGCAGTTCCCAACTGCAACAACAACCTTTGGGGCAACCAGACTTGCATGAGAGTTCTCCAGCACTGGGTTGCCTGCTAGCACCAGAGTGTGTTCTGGTGGACCGACTCAGGTCTTTAGCCTTTCTTAAAAAGCTCTGGATGAGGCATGGAACAAAATTCTCATCTTCCACCTCTTAAATGAAAGTTAATAGGAAAATTTTATAAAGAATGTGGTCTAGAGTTGAACAAGATCAAAGCCTAGAGATTTTTTCTTTCTTTCTTTCTTACTTCTGCATAAAGTGTTAGAAATAATAGTTCTGACTCTAACCCTCATTTCTTCTAACAACTCATTTCTTCTCTTTGGTTTCTCCTATGTGAACAGCCAGGCTTTTGCACAGCCAACCAGCATATATGCAGGCAGCCTTTCACTCTTTCAGAAGCTCTTTAGAACCATCCTAACACTGGAAATTCTGCCTCTGCTGGCATGTCCGTGGCACATCACTGGCATTTCTGACATTGCACAGCATGACAGCCCGTTTGCCATTTTATTTTGTACCCCGTTTCACTTCTTACCAAAAGCAGACTTGTTTTTTTCTCTCTCTTACAGCTCAGCACAGACCTGTTTTCTGTGAGCATCTCAACATTTTGACCCTCACTAAGAACAGCTGCAACTTTTCTCCTGTTTGTGCTGACTTCTCCACCTCTCGCTGCTCTACAGCATGCTGCCTCACTTCATATACACCTCCAGAAATAAAGACAGGCAAGTCTTGCTGTGATGTTCTGATACAGCATATGCAGCTTATTCAAAAAAAAAAAAAAAAAAAAAAAAAAAAAAAAAAAAAAAGGTTATTTTCTGCTATACAAAGGTACAAAGGGAAACTATAGCAGAAGGACTGACTACAGAGGAGAGAGCTAGGGAAGGAGAAAATGACAAAAAAGAAAAGGCATTGCCAGGTTTCTCTTTAATCTGCAATAGAAAGGGAGCTGAGAGAGAACCTAGCCAGAAGAGATGAAGACAGAAGTGTCCTTGAGCTCAGTAGAACAATATAACAAATTTAAAATTTTAACAAATTTTACCAAAATTTTAACAAAAGTATAAACTAAGCCAGTCACTTCTGCTCCATGCCGACCGTGCTGAACTGCCAGCTTGCAGCAAGGCTGGGTGCTGCCTGCTCAGTTTCCCACCAGCCCCAGTCTTCCCACAGTGAAAGGAAATAATTTCTGCTGGATCCATCTGCAGGAATGGGTGGCTTCTGAGGACAGGATTCTACTTTGCAAAAGGTCTGAAAAACAGCCGTACGGTGTCTCTGCAGTTACAGTAGTATTAGCCAGGGATATGGTGCAAAAGGAGCGTGAGTAAGCTCTGCAAACAGTTCCAAGAGACAGAAAGCTGGAAGAGGTGATTATATTCCCTACACAGAAGCTGATTTAGGAGATAAGAGGTAGTTGCACATCTACTGCTTACACTAAGCAAAAGTAGCACAGATCCCAAGTAAGAGGGCAGCAGTAACGGGAAGCAGAGTTTGCTGCAGGCACTTTTTAATGCTTGCTTTGTGAATGAGCCATGCTCTGAATTGCCATTTGGACCTGACTAGACTGGACAGCCTCCAACATAACCCAACTGTTAGTGTGTCTGTACGAATGTTTTTGCAAGTTGTGAAGTCACAGAAGTTACAAGGCATCCCCTCCCATCTGTTTCTACGAGTAGTCACTGATAAGAAGGCATGCTTTGGGGATGCACAGTATAACTCCAAACATATTACCTCCAGCTTTTCAAACTCACAGGAAAATGAACTGCTGGAGACAGCAGAGAAATTGCTAGGAGAATTCTACAACAAAAAGACCTCATTAGTTCTGAACTACAAAAAAAATCCAACACATTCACTGGAGTCAACCAAACTGCTGCTTATGAGTTGACTGATAAGAAAAATGCTAACAATCTTAGAGGTAAATCTTTGTCCTAAGTGGCCCTGCTTAAAAGATGTGAGGCTGTGCAATAAGGTATTGCCAGTTCTCCCTATTTTTGCTATGGGCTCTGCAATATTCAGTGTTTGTCTAAAGCCCCGCTCCTGGAATCAAGAGATTAGGTGAAAGTCTCTGTTTTAATTAAGAAACAAACAAGAAAGGTTTTCTTCATTTTGTCATTGCTGGAAAAATAAAAGGGGGGTGGGGGGGGAGAAAAAGAAGAAGAAGAAAAAAAGCTCTCCAAGGGTTCAAAAGCCAAAAAGCAGATAGAAAAATCTTCATATTGATATATAATTTAGATATATTAAATCACCTGATTAAAGTCAATTATGTTATTTATGAGATTGAATTTAAGTCACTTACATTATTTATGGAGATTGAATTTTTAATGTTCATTGTTTAGTAACACTGACGATGCCGTATCCATGAGGCATCAGGTTTCTTTATTAAACAACCCATCCTTTAATCAGCAGCAAAACAGCTTCAGAGAGATCCACGCTCAAGCCAGCTGATTCCTTTCTGATATCACTGGTGAAGGAAAAATAGCAGGTAGCACCGATACCTGCTGCTACCTGTATGCCTGTGACTAAGCAGGAGAGAATATGGAGCATGCATCCAGGGCTGTTTCCAAATCGACCTGGCACATGACCGCTGTCAGATGCACAGCATGATGGCAATGCTGCCCTGTGGCATGTGGAAAAGGAAATAACCGCATGTGGAATGCTTGCAGAGCTGTTGAAGAGGGATCTTCCCCTTCTGGCATGTGACTGTTGGCAAGACTGAATCACAAATATCTGAGCTAAAAGGAAGAACTTCTGCTGAAGCTGACCCTCAGTTGCAAGCAGTTCGTGCCTTTCTGGCTGCAATATGCACGTGGTCTTGCCATTAGGTGGGACTGTGAATGAGCGTAGGCTGCTTACTCTCTCTGCATGAGAGAGTTTCTTCCAAGCTTCAGAGACAGCTGAATGTAAAGAACTTTAACTGTTAATGGAACCCTACTAGGTCGGTTTTTAGCAACTGAGCTAGAACCTGGGTCTTCTGGGCTTGGGGCTCTCTTTCTGTTTTTGAATTTTGTCCTCTAAGGAGTCTTAGAGCCCTTGTATGCATTTGCAGCTGAGGCTTATAGAGCTGTAACATTTTTCTTCCCCACTCTTTTGGAAACTGATGGACCTGATTTCTAACTTATTTTTTTAATAAAGTGATTTTTCTCCAACTCATCGACTGCTCCAACCTTCTTCAGTATTCCTCCCTGCACAAAACCGTAGGCTTACCGGTTGGGTGTCTCTGCCACAGCCTGATCAACACCGAAACAAGGTTGAGATTTTTAGGTGTCATCACAGGCTGGAGATTTATCATCCCACTAATGTGAGGTGGTGGGAGGAAGCAAGGCGTATCCCTTCTCTTTCAGGATAACAGCCATATGCTATACACAGACTTCCTCAGACATGCGGCACAGTTTTATGCCAGGTGACATTCTGATGATAATCCTTACACTTTGGAGAGGATAATGCTTTACTATCTTATTAAGTGAATGATTAGGTTAATATTATGTGGATCGGGATAATGTGATAAATTAAAAAATAACTTGGTAATTATGTGAGCATGAATTTTTCATGAATCATATGCTTAGCAGTCCTGCGTAACAGGTAAGAATTTCCATGGTTTCCACGTTCTTGACCTTTACCTAATTTTTGGCAAGATTCCCTGATCTTTAGGGGTTTTGTACAGCCTTTAAAGTATGAGAGAGTTAGGCTGCACAAACCAAAGCCTTATAAAACCAGTTCTTTGCAGACTAAAATTCCAGAAGGTGTTTTCTAAGCTTAGCATAATTACTAATTGCTTTTATTGATTTCTAATTAAATTCACTTTAATTTGCCCTTGAATGTAAAGGAAATAGGGGTGATCACCATTGTGAAAAAGAATCTATTTAGAAAAAAAAAAAAAAAAAAAAAAAAGTATTTTATTTGATAACTTTGAGGTTCAGTTTGTGCTGAAATTAGCTATGATTTGCAAATAATAGGCTACAATCCATATTTTTTCTCGACCTCAGAATATCTAGAATGGCAAAAGTTAATTCATTTTTCATAATAATCACTTCTGTGGAAACAGAAAATCTTTGTAAAGACAGTTAAGTCAAGTTTCTTGAATACCGAAGGAAAAAAAAAAAAAATGCTTGGATCACACACAGAAAATCCTTGAAATGTCTGGTGCAATAAAACTTGGTACCGCATTTCATGGGGCCTATAAAATGTGCTCCAAAGCCACGTAAAAAATGTCTCAGAACAACTCAGAGAATGCTTGATTTAAATTATGAGAACTTCTTGTGATTTAATGGACAGAAGAGATACGGTCACCATCAGCTTAGATTTTTTTTTTTTTTTAGCACGCTCAATCTTGTACTCGTTATGCATAATTGAATAATGTGTTAAAGCATATTAAACTAGTGAGACAGCCTTTCCAAAATGCAGGCTCTAACTGAGCACCACAAATATTTCCTAATAGCAGAAGAATATGGTGTTGTGCCTGGTGTCACCAGATGGTGCTCTTCCACCATTTGTCAAAGTGTTTGCCTTAGCGTCAGCAAGTTTCGACTCTTAAAAATGTGTTGTTCTAATGTCAGTTTTGGATTGTGCCAGAATCTGCTTGGAAGTAGTTTGAAGACGGGGGCAATGGAGTGAAGGTAGCCAAGTCTGCTTTTCATTTAGGGCTTAGTTGCTGTCTCCTAAAAGACATTGCTCTGTGGGACTGCTTCATTTCAGAATGCATACATGTACAAGTTAATCAACTTAAATCTACCCAGATGCTAAATAGCTCATTTCTTCTGCAGGGAAGCTGTGTTGTAATGTAGCTTACAGATGGTGCTGGATAAGGTGTGCTATTAGTGGCACAATGAGATAATAGTATCAGAAGAAAATGGAGGATTTGTTAACATTTTTGATCTGTTTTTCTCACCAGAAAAGGTTGTTTTAGAATTCAACAAATTGAAATAATTCTCAATACAATGATTGTAAATCACAGAAAGGGAAAAGTCCTATTTATTTCAATAAAACCAGAATCAGGTAAGAAGTGGGGCTCTTTGTTTGACACCTCACAAGCCTTTCCGTTCAGCCTTTAGCCTATTTTCATTTTTGCTTAACTCTGTTCAAGGCTGCACTTCGAGTGCTTGCCTTGCATCTCTACTTTCCTGTCTTTTCTACTGCTACATCGCTGATATTTTCTCTTGTTTGTCTTACTACTTCTCCCTTTTCAATTGTCTTTCACAAAAACTGACATGGGAGAGAAAACTCCTCCACCTTAAACAGTCTTTCTTGTGGCAGAGAGGTGCACCTGTGAGGTCTGTTACTGTTCCAGATTATCTGGCTGCACAGGGGAACTTAGTTGCTCACTCTTACAACTATTTTAAGGGAAGGATGTGCCATACTATCATGACATGTAGAAGATAAAGTCTAAATCCATATATTTTGCCTAAAAAAAAAAAAGCAAAGGTGAAAATATACAACTCTACACCCCGTTGCAAAGATTTGTCCAAGACAGTCAGTGATCCAACAACCTGTGTTCTTTAGTTCTTTGAACAACAAATAAATCTTAAGGCTTGATTCTATTTGGAAAAGTTTCACCTGTTAAAAGCATAATATAAGTTCTGCTTTTTGTTCCAACAATTCCAAATCAGATTTTCTCAGTCTAAATATAAAAATGAACAAAACATTTCTCCCCGGTGCTAGCTTCACAGACACAGCTGTGATCTGACTGAAATTTAATATCCTGGCCCAAACCGAAGACTACGTGATGCATTTACAGTGCAATTGTTCTCATTTGCTTTGTACCTTCTCAGGTAAGGACTCTATGACTCAGACTTAATTAGGTGTTCCGTGGATGACACATGAGTCAGGAAAAGCCCACTGCATTCTCCCATAGATGTATTTCTCCCAACAGTAACAGCTACAGATGCCCTGAGACTTTCAAAAGAGAAGATGTGTAACAGCATTGTCCTGAACAGGCTTCACTATGGATAATTGCTCCGTATTGGTCTGTGCTGTGCCTGTCCCTGCCTGGACTTTGCAATGTGTACCCATGTAGAAACAGAGCTGTCCCTGTGGTATTCATCCTCCCCATGAACCAGAAGAGCCCCTATGCCATCACAACTCTGGAAAGAAAGGCAGAGAGGAAGGTGAAAGGTTTAAACCAGGTGATTTGCTGCTTTTCAGTGCAGCTTTTCTGCCTGCCTGCATGTGTTCCGGGCTTCTAGCAGG
This sequence comes from Nettapus auritus, assembly GCA_011076525.1. Classification (NCBI taxonomy): domain Eukaryota; kingdom Metazoa; phylum Chordata; class Aves; order Anseriformes; family Anatidae; genus Nettapus; species Nettapus auritus. The sequence goes on from CM021771.1 coordinate 30,488,820, forward strand.
AATCTCCACGAATCTCCCTTATTAACTCCAATTTCTTCTTAGCAGCTCCTACTCCAGAGCCAAAAATGTCCTGGATGAGAACCACAATTGTTGTTTGAGGGATGTTGTATTGACAGGTTTTAAGTCCTTAATATAAATAATTCCAGACTAATTAACATTAGAGGAAAGAGATCATTAGGGCCAGAAGAGGCTTCTGAATGCATTTCTCTCCCTTGTGCCACTATGAAAACTATGCCCCTATGTACCGGTTATAAGAGAACAAACTACTTTCTGTCTTTGTGAGGATGTTGTCCATGGAAGGGGACTCCTTGGTAGCCTGATATTCAAGGTGGGCCCAGTAGGCACTCTGAAAAGGAAGTTTCTTATCAAGTTTCTCCAAAATCGAAGAATCCAAAATGACCAGTTATTCGAATGTTTTGACCGCAGTCTTTGAGTGGTGTGACCAAAATCATGGCACTGCAGAAGGGGAGTCTGGTAAAAATTTTCCAGTTAATCAGATCTTCATACCATTATCTCACTCTCCAGACAGACCACTATGAGAGAGGTTTCACAGATGAAACTGTACAAAGCATCAGCCACCTGTTTTGCCAACTGTAGCCTACATAGACCTTGAAGGAGTGTTTTTTTGTTGTTGTTGTTGTTTTTTTTGTTTTGTTTTGTTTTGTTTTGTTTTTTGTTTTGTTTTGGTTTGTTTTTTTCTTTCTTACCAAGAACATAAAGATTTTCACCATTGGACTGTCTTGTCCTCTACAAATTCTGCAGGCCATAAAGTTTTTCCTGGTCCACCTACTTAAAAAAAAAACTGTTGCATGGCCATTTGCTATCTACTATCACCAAGAAGGTGACCATGAACAGGAGCTTCTTCCATTTTCTCATCCATTACTTTCATTTTTATTTATTTATTTATTTATTTATTTATTTATTTATTTTTGCCTATGTTTGCCTTGGATTTGCTTGGGATAAACTAGCAGCCTAGTAAGTGAGCTAAAAAATGTTCATGTTAATTTTGCCGATCTTAATGAAAGAGTATTAAAAAAGACATACATCATTTTCAAGAAAAAATTCTTGCTGTCTCCCTGTATGTTTTAAACTATTAAATGCTGGGAATAGGAATTATTCAGAGGAGAGACTGAATAGGATCTTGGTTAAACTACACCTTCTAAATGTCACCAATGGATGCGATAGTAGGCATGTTTAAAACATCACTATTTAATGTCAGCTGTGATTGCTGAAAGAGCGCCATACTTTACAATACATATCAGCCTGTCTGATGGGATGCAATGGTCTGCTGCAGCTTCTATCGCAATGGCTACTCTAACAGGTCTGTGACTTTTTCATTTCACAGTGCACGGCATCTCACTGCCACAGATGATAGTTGGGAATTTACAATTGCCTACCGAATGGCCCCTCATGCCTATTACACTTAAGCAATAGATGAAGGGGGACTGAACAACTACAAGGAGCTGGGGTACAATCAAGACAACAAAGAAGAAAAAGACAGTAAATACATAGAGGGGAAAACACTGCTGCTGTGCCTGGCAGTCTTGCTAATTCCAGAAATCTGGGTGAAAACCTTCATGGCAGAAGGATGCCTAAGGATGGCATGAGTGAGGCCCTTGCTGTTGCTGTCACTACTCCACCTCATCTTTTGATTCTTGGTATGACAAAAAGCAAATATGTGCTGAAAGATACAGTGAAACCTGATTGTTACATTCAGTGGTGACCAAGTCTGTTACTGTCAGAAGCCCAGGCTGAACAGCAAAATAAATTTTGTGGTTATAAGAAGTGAGGAAACTCTTTAGTTCAGCTTCATGGGGTCAAGATGAATGAAACTGAGAAATCAAGGCAGTATTGTTCAAAGCAGCTGCACCAAGAGCCAGAATGTGGCTGACCTTCACAGATCAAAATAGAGCAGGGAAGGGGAAAACTACGACTAGAACTGAACCTCCTACATATTTGCAAGTACAAAATCTAGAGATCTGAGGGAAGGGAGGTTTTCCTTTTTACACTGTATTCCTCTTGGGACTTTTTAAAAACCTAATTGGTATTTAGAAGATTGATTATCTGAAGGTCATAGGGGACAATGACTCTGAATAATCAGGTGGATTTGCATCACAATTAGGTATCAGAAAGCAAAGCTCCTGTAGACTATTTTATTGAGTTTCAAGTAATCAAAGTTGAGTTGTAATGGCAACAGAGACACATTTTTGTATTTTCATGCCTAGCCATATATCAGATGTAGGAAAATTTCAGCCTTCACTGCAAAGGTGAAAAATGTTTCCAGTTCTCATGATCACATAAACAAAGAGCAAATTAAAAGAAGTCTATAATTTTAATCAGCTTTGTGATGTTGGGTATCATTGCATGAGTTTTAAAGTCACTAAGACTTAGTTAGCCATCTGCCTCCTGTTCTTTACTGTGCTTCAAAAAGCCAGCAAAACAGTAAATTTTCCAGAGTAGGTTTGATCCCTCCCTTGTCGGATATGCAGTTAGTACTTAAGCCTCTAGTTCATGCCGTCTTCTGCTTTTTATTTATCCTTTCCCTTTAACAGGCTTCCTTGGAAAGGAACTTTGTGACAGTATCATGGCTCAGAAATCTTGTTTCTAAGTTGATGTTTCTTTTCAGTACTTGTACTACAGCCTGTGTAGGCCAATGCCTCCAAAGGTCCCATCCATCCCAAACACTGCTTCCGTTCAACTCCTCTTCTTGTCCTGCTTTGTTTCAGTCTTTCTCTCCATGACAAACAAATTAGAGCCTTACAGTTCTCTGTGAGTAGAAAGCAGACAAAAAGCAGAAAGCATGTATTGCTCTGGTGAGCATGTTAGCCTCTGGGGCTGCAAAATAGTTTTCTGCAATTCTAATTAAGACATGGCCTGTGGTTATACCAGGACACAGGCTGAGCCAGTCTGGCATATTTTTGCTTTTATTATTATTGTTTTGATCACTCTGTCACAGAAGCAGTCAGTATGGACTTGCTTGTGTATGCTCTGCTGCCCTCCAACGGATGGAAAAGATGCTCTCGCATGGCTTTTCTTGTTCCTTCGCCTCCCTGAGATGTCTCTAGTTGCAGCCTAATACAGAGTTTATTTCTGATAATGCTCTGTGTATGGCAAAGAGCCTAAAAACTGAACACCAGGGGTAGATTTGAAGAGAAATTGCCATCAGGTATTTCTGAGGCTGTAGTCAACAAGAGAAGCTACCCTGCCTCCAAGCTGTGGACTAGTTTACTTCTGGGCTGTTATCACCCTGCAAATCCTTGTGTATCCACCTAACTACTCATGAGTCCAAAGTGCGGGCTGGGTGTTAGGAACTGGTGTCTGACGGCAGCTTTCCAGCCCCTGGCCCTGCCAATGCGCTCAGTGCCACCGCTGGGCAACAGGCGGCCTGGCTTGGGCAGATCTAGTGCTTGCAGATCCACTTGTGAGCTTGTGGTTTACATCCACTGGATCTGCCAGTGGAATATAACAGAAGAATACATATTCCAGTGGAATATCCAGCTGCCTTCAGAGTGGTCCAAACCCACGCGCAGGACCCTGATGAGCCTCACGCTCTGTGGCAGTCGCTGCAGAGGCAGCACCAACCTAAGAAGGGTTCATGAGGGGGAAGACCCATCTGCAGGCCAGAAGATAGGTATTTATATCAGCCCACCGTGGCTGCTACTTCACTGACCACCACCAGGCTACACACGAGGGGTGGAACCGCCTAGCAGGGCACGAGGCATCTCTCAGATCACACCTCTCAGCAAGCTGCCAGACCGCCTCCTTTCAAAAATAAGAATTAAGGGGGAAATACAAAATAAATACATAAACAAAAAGAACAAATTCGATTCAAACAGCGGTGCCACGGACGTGAGGGGATCACCTCAGCCCGCCGCGGGCACGGGGGCACCCGGGGGCGCCCCCAGGGGCGCTGCGGGCGGGGGCAGGGGCGGGGCGGCGCCGCGGCGGTTGCGCTCCGAGCGGTCACATGAGGCGCCGGGGAGCCGCGCAGCCCCCGCCCTCTTTCCCCCACATTCCCCCCCCCTTCCCCCCTCGGCCGCGAATGGCACGGCCCGGATGCGTTTGCACGCAAGGAGGGTGCGGGCGAACCATTGAGCGGGGGCGGGGGGACCCGGCAGCTGCCGGCTAGGAACACCCCCTGCTCTCGGGCGTTTGAGGAGGAGGGGGGGGGTGGGGGGAGGAGAGAGGACGTGACAGGCGGAGCGGCCGGACACCGGAGGGCCATGGTCGGCCCCCGGGGACAGGAGAGCCAGGGCCCCCAGCAGGTATCGTAGCAGCTCCCCTCCGGCCCCTGCCCCGTCGCTGTGGGGCCGGCACCGGCCGCGGGTGGGCCCGGCCCCGCGCCCTCCCTGCCCCTGACCCCGTGAGGTGGTCCCGGGGGAGTCTGGGGTTGCCGGGCTGCGCCATGGGGGTCGCCTTCCGTGCACCCGGCTGTCCAAAGGGGGGCTTGGCAGGCTTTAAAGGGCTTCGGGGAAGGGCGAAGCGGCCCCCTTGGGGTTATTTTTCCCCCTTTCGTTTCCCTCAGAGGGTTAATGGTGGGGCTGTGAGGTGGGAGCCCCCCAGAGCTGTTGGCCAGCGCTGGCCTTGGGCTGAGAGCTTGGGTGCACTGCGCCTCTGGTGAGGCACGAATATTCTGGTAGCTGGGGGGATTCATCCTATATCGTGGTGAAAAAGAACTTCACAAGAGTGTACTGATAAAGCTGTAGGGCATTGGAACTAGCCAGGCTACTCATCAAGGAAAAAAAAAATTACCAAAATCTAGTTTAGTTCTTGCTACTGCCTTTCTTTGAATTTCTTTAAAATTGCCTTACTTGAAAGGTGGAAATCCACAGAAAATTATCTACCTGTTTTTGTAAAAATATTACAGAAGTGCTAATGCGACTCTACTGCTTTGTGAACCCTGAAATTGAAAGAGTTGTGCAAAACAGAGAATAAATGAACTGTCTTATGGCTGCAGGAGCAAAAACTATCAAGTGTGAGGCAGGCTGTGGACCTGGAGTTTGAACAGCAAAAGCAGATTAAAGTATTTAAATGTGTGGAGAAAAAAAAAGTGATGTTTAATCCATGCAGAAATGCATTACATATTTAATGTTTTTCAGTTTAATGATGGAATTGTTAATGGAAGTCTAGGGTTTCCCTGATATGTCTTCTGTGTTAGGATAAAGCCTGGGAAACATTGACGGGAAGAATGGAAGAGAAATACTGAATTAGTGTTGTATTGTTCATCTGTCAGGTTGAAACAAGAGAAGATGAGGAACAAAACATCAAGCTGACTGAAATTTTGGAACTGTTGGTGGCAGCTGGGTATTTCCGAGCAAGAATCAAAGGGTTATCACCCTTTGACAAGGTAAGACTAATGCAGTAATTTTTAAAAATCTCTCTTTTTTTTTTTTTTTAAAGAATACGTGGGTTACATTTTTTTCCAAATTAGTTTAGCAATTCTAGTTGATTTTTTTTTTTAATTTTTTTTAAAGACACTTGCAGTGCAAGAGGCTTTCCTATGTAAATGATTCTGCAAATGAGCCCCTTTGAGACAGGTCTTCTCTGTCTTGTAAAACATTTTTATGCAGCAAGGCCTGTTTTAAAAGAGACAATCTCAAGAGCAAGCAAATTGCTGATGTGCTTTTCTATGCATATTATGGCTTAAGTTGGAGTCACATACAGGAAACTTTGCTTCTCCCTGAATTGCAGTTAAAATTGCTAGAAAATATTTGGAGATAGCACAGTGCTTTTTAAAAAGAAGCAGTCATTAATTAGAAATGAGGAAGGATTTGGTTTGAGAGGCTTTGTAAAAGAACGGAATAGGTCACTTACTGAGGTTATTTTGGGGCTGTTTTTATGTGTCTTTAGAATGTCACGTATGTCAACCTTTCATTGTCCTAGACGGGAAGTATGTGATACCAACAGGGAGCAGAGTTCAGGCTGAAAAGAGACTTCTGAATTGTAGTGCTGACTCTTTGAGAAATTCCTGAACCAAGGTTTGACCACACAGAACTATGGCACAGTCTTTAAATGGACACTTCTGTTTTCTGCTCTTCCTTCCAAAGTAGCACAGCCCTGCTTTGCAATACAATTTTAGTTTCCGCAACCTGCATGGGGTTACTGACCTTGGCTGTTAGGAGGCTGTGCACGCAGACATTATGTAGTTTCAAGGAGACTGCCTTAGGATGGGATGTTGTTGCATTTATGTCTAGAAGTGGATGCATCAGGTTTATACTTGCCTAAACATAATTGCAAAGTTACCATTTTGTGACAATGCTCAACCTTTACAAAATGAGTGTTGCCATTGAAAAGGAGCTGGCTGCTAATATAAAAAAGGATACTGGTTAACTCTTTTAGATCGGGATGTGAGAGGCCTATGGGGCATTGCAAGGTTCTGTAATACCCAAGTTTGTGGTGTGACATGAAGTTATTCCACATTTAATCCCTTCTTTATGCTCATTGTCTGTGCGTATATTTAGGTTATCTTGCTACTTTTGTAAGTAGTTTATGTAAAGTTGATGAGATGGCTTGGGCGTTTAAATATGTTTAAAGATCTCTAGGAATAGGATCTGAAACAGATTTCTATAGAGTTAGAGGTTTCCATTACCATGTTTACACTTTGCCTAGCAGTTGGTGTTGCAAATGTCAGCAAGCAAAGAATAACAGTAACAATAGTATTATTAAATAAATGAATGCAGAAATTATGATCCTTTATAAAATTTTGATGTGGTCAATTTTTAAAAGAGTACCATGTACTACTACCTTGTATTATGTGTGTACATAAATATTTATCCCATAACTATTTTAAAACTAATATCTAAGGCTAGTAGAGTAACTTAGAGCATCAGTAATGGCTTTTTTCCACTCCTCTTGTACATGGATACTATAAGTAGAAATTGATATATGCGTTCTGTCTATGTGAATTTTAGTCTCTATGTAAGAGTACCGAGGATGGAGAAACTACAAAGCTGTAGTTTCTAAAATAAATAAAGCCTTTAAGATGTGTTTGTTTTTACCTCTTCGGATTAAAGTGGAACTAACCATGCTGTTGCTCCTTTGGTAGGTTGTAGGTGGCATGACGTGGTGTATCACTACTTGCAACTTTGATATCGACGTTGATTTATTGTTTCAGGAAAACTCCACTATTGGTCAAAAAATGTAAGTTGTTGAAATGACGAAAGTGGTATTTTTGTCTTCCTTAGACAAGGAGAAGGGGCGGGGGAGAATTACCTGATAATTACCTGTTTATAACAGAATTTCCTGCTTTTCAAGATTATCCATTTTTGAAACAGTCTATGGGTTTCTGGATTGCTCAGACTGTAGTTCCATGAGCTGCAAAACCAGAAGGAAGCTTATTCCAAAAAAAGGCAGTTACCCCCTCTGCGATGCAATGTCTGTGCATCCCTGCTAAGCAGTGAAAGCATTTATGTGGCTGCACGACGAACTGGATTGGGAACTGATCCAGCTTAAAACCTACCAAAAAAAAGGAAAATAGTTTTAACATGAATCAGTTCCTGGCTCTGGTTCTCTATGCAGCTGCACAGATGCTTGTGCTGGCACAAGAGGATGATGCAGAGGCCAAAACAAAGGGCAGAGAGAGACCACGCTGCTGGAAACTGGGGAATGCAACATTAGAAGAGCTTCCTTGAGTTCTCTGTGTCTGCTGTGTTGCTGTGTAAATAACCTTTGGTTCTTCTTTCTGGTTCTGGGCATCAGCAAATGGAATCTAAATTGCTGCCAAAACAGTTACCTACTGTGATGATGACATAAAACCAAAATGGTCTCATCAGGTCATTTCTTATGCATGGAACTTAATTGTAAGCCAACCAATTTCTGTATTAGGAAAGGCTGTAAAAATCATTTATGATGAGAAAGGGGATAATTCTAAACTACATTATTTTTTTGTGTTTCTGTGATGAGCCATAATTAAAGTTTGCAGGAAGTAAGAATAGCCTGTCAAATTACAATTGCATGAAGGGACTTATTTGCTCAACATATTTGGAAAGAACATCTTCCTGTGCTGTTTTCTCAAAAGTCATTTAGCTTTGGCAAGTCTTTAACACATTTTAAAAATAACGATTTGTTGCTTTTCCATTAAATTTAGAAATACTCAAATCATCATAGCTAACTACATAAAGCGTTGGTAAAAACACAAATTTAAATTTAGACTGAATGAAGATGGTGGTAGTGTGGTTTTGGTTTTAACTGCCAAGAAAATGTTTCTTATCTTTAAGAACAGCTGAATAGGAAATAATTAAGTTGTTCTGAAAATGTTCTTTTATCTTTCCAGCTGACTGTATGTGAAACTGGTGAAACAAAAAACAGGCTCATCTCCCAGAACAGCAAAAATGATTTATTTATATTCAGAGTCACACAAGCATAGTCAATTCTGATGGTCTGTAATGTTTAAATGAATGTTGGGTCAGTGCTTCTGTGATCTCAAGATAAGGAAAACTTAAGTTGTGTTTTCTCAGTATTGTTCTGAAAACATTTTGATCATGTCTTACTACTTAATTGCTGTGTCAACTATTAGAAATGTTGAAATAAGCATGGAAACAAATTAGATCTTGCAGCTGTTGGATTAAGTAACTTTTTTTTAGCTATGTTTGCTGAGCATTTAATTACACTGTGAGAGACAGTGCTGTTTCTGTGTAGTAGAATATTAGTGTGGCACCATAGTGGAAACTGTCTTAGAGTTCTGTCAGATTCTCATGTCTCTTAACAAGTATAAGTTTTCAGGCTCCATTCCCAGGCTCTGGGCTGTCTATCCCTCTCACTCCCCATTTATTCTTTCAGAGTACCAGTTATCCATTGGGGCAGTGCAGAGTATCACTGAGGTCAATACTGGACCACTTAATTATTTTCCTTGTTTGAAAAATAATTCTAATTTTTGCAAGTACAGTCTTCATCCTCAGCTCTGACACCTGTTTTTTAAGCGTGCTTAACAGTAGACAGCAAAAAAATGCCTTGCCCTAAAATAAGGGCTTCTGTAGAAGCAGAATGGAGTTCTTGTAGATGAACGACTTTTGTTAGGGTAACCCATTCATTTTACCAGCTCTTACTTGAACTGTAGAATGGGATGGTTGCTAGCAAATTTGGTTTTATTCACTTCAAACCAGAACCATATGAAGTACACTATGTGCTTAACTGTTAGATGCAACACACGTTTATACTCATAAAATTTCAGTAGTGACATTGAGAAATTTTGGCAGTTTTATTAAGCAGGCTTTTAAATCCTTAAAAGTGCCTATCTTAGTCTTTCTTAACCTATCTTCAAGCTAGTATTTCATCATGCATGCGTATATTATATCTACAAACACCTTTTCATTTCATCTGGGATGATGAGGTTTTTAATTAGCTCTTTATGGACTGATAATAAATAGCACAATGTAAAAGCTATTCTGTAAATGCATTGATTGCTTTTCACAGCTGTGTACAATGGAAGCCACTAGAGGGAACCTTCTAACTGCTGATTGTGTTTTTGCAAAAATCATTTGAAATTTACAAAAGAAAAATGAAGCATAAATACATTTGCGATTTTGTTTTGTTTTTATAATAGTGCCTTAACTGAAAAAATTGTGTCAGTATTGCCAAAAATGAAGTGTCCTCATCGTTTGGAACCACATCAGATCCAGGGACTGGATTTCATTCACATATTTCCTGTTGTACAGGTAATAGTCAATATTTTGCTGAGAAAGGCCGTAGCATTTGCATAAAGATATTAACAAAGATTTATGTTATTGTTTGTCTCATTATTTAATTTTAGAGTAAATAATGACAGATGTACTTTAAATGAATGCTTTTGAAGAACTGAGTGGCACTGTAGATGATCCGTATTTAAGAAAAAACACAAACTCTTTAAATTCTTTGAAATGGACTCATGCTGCCTCTTGCAGAACTTGTCTGCTTAAAGAAACTGAGATTTAAGCTTGTTTCAGAACCTGGTAATCTATTTTGTGAGACTGGGAAATAGAACAAGTATCTTACAGCCTATTTTTAAGCTTACAGAGTAAGTTATGCAGGTAGTGACACAAACAGCAGGATGTCAGTTAAATGAAAGCCAGCTGGGGTTGTTTCTTTAAACATAATTAAGCATTTCTTTTCTTCCCCCGTTGGTATCACTTGAAGACTGGGTAGAAAAATAAATTCCTCTGACATGTGATCCTATTACTGCGTATTTGTTGAGCCATACTAACCGACTGCGTGCATGCTCACAGTTCTTCATTTTATTAAGGCTGAAGCTAACATGTGATAAGTTGTGCTTGTGTGGTATCTAAAGAATCCCTGGTATGCTGTTATCGTTCTGCAGATTCTACTTTCATCTCTGCACAAGAATGTAGCCCTGATAAATAGGGAAAGTGAAGACAGGTCAGCAAGCTTTCTCATTAAGTATCTCTTTTCCTCTTTCCTGTGAAAGAGTGTAGCAAGGAAGAATTTAATCAAATTCTACTTTGTAAGAAGTGGGGAAAACTTCCTGTTGTCTCTTTCTTGTCATCTTGTAGTGGGAGGCTCTGGAGGAAAACCACACTTAGCTGTCTTTCCCACAAAAAAAAAAAAAGGCGTGGTGTATGCTACTGTAATAAAGCTTTCAAGCTGTGCGCATGCTGTCTGAAGTGGGAAGTTTGTATATTGTCAGTGTGAGTTTTTGCTTCTAAACTTGTGACTTTCTAACAGAAGAAACCTTCCCTAGATTCATTTCTTGCCCGTGTCACTTTAAAATTATAATAAATGGCTACATTTTTCATGTGTAAGACATCTCATAGGAAAAATAATTCCTGTCCTAAAGTAAAAACATAAACTATTTCTCCTGTTGTAAGAATGTAGCATCAGGAATTCTTTTCTCTGACATGCTTTGTCAAAAATTCTGATTAGAGATACTTTCTCTGAAAAGATTTCCAAGCAGAAGGGAAGACAGCTTCTGGATTTCTGTGATAGAAGTGATTCTCAGTCTTCATAGCTGGCCAGTAGGCAGTATATCTAATACATTCTTGGTGAAGAAGAGTTTCTTAATGACCTATGTCTCTTTTTTAAATGTGTATAGGATCTTTTTCAGGAAACATGGCTTTCCCTGAGGTCCCTGTGTTCTAGAAGACAGTATAAGAACTATGATAGGCCTACTACGCCATGGCGTGTAGGAATTCTGTATTTTGTAATGAAACTTGACTCAATGCCATGTTAAATTCAAGATTTTGCTTACTGTCTAAATTGCAAGTCAGTCCCCAGATAATACAGAAGCTTTTTCCTTAGCTCAGCTCAGTGTCCCAAGAGCTCTTCCACTGTGCAAGTTAGTCCAGTGGTCTTGATGGCAGGAATTTAGCTGAATCCTTCTCTACAAGAGGAATTGAGATTGAGCTGGCTCACTGCCACAGACTGTAGCTACATAAACAAAAAATAAACTTTAAAAATGGGAACCCAGTGAGCAGATACAGTGCTGTTCTTCTTAGTAACTTTTCTCTGCAGACATAAGCAACGTTGTGCACAAAATCTTGTGATGGGATGTGTTTTGTAATTAATAGCCTGTGTTTTCAGCTCCCTCGTGGTCAATGTAGTCCCCTGGCTTTCCAGGGATTCACGGTTGTAGCACAGAAAACTGCTGTTGGCTCGAACTTGGATCCCAAGTATGATCTGATCTCTGATACGACCTGCTGCACAGACTGTCAACAGCCCACAAGATTTATCTTCTCCAACATTATTTAAAGTGTACTTGAATCTCATGTGGCTTTTTGTGTGGTCTTATAAATGTCTGAAGAAATGTTTCTTCTTACACAGCCATGTGGTTCTTCTTGAATGCTTTACAGGCTTAAAGATGCATCTTTTCATGGTGTTGCTGTAGTTTGAGGAAAAATATTAATGATCTTTAACAGGAAAATTTGATAGAAATGTGTATAGCCTAGCTGTAATGGCGTCTACCTGGGGTACAATCAATATTATTGGGATGAGGTCATGGTGTCTTGTGCCATGGACTGATGATACAAGACAGGTTCGGTATTGGTTTCTGTCACAGAGAGCTGATAACATTTTCTGTTTGGCTTGCAATTGTGTCAAAATCCAGCCCATCTGTCCTCATTCAGACTGTTAAAGAAGGGTGCTGTGAACAGTTGAAGCTTGCTTTGTAGAAGGATCCCAAGGACTGTAAAAAGCCCACGTGGACTATTTGGTTGGTTGTTTGAAAGTATGCTCCCAAGGGCAGCATCTTTGGAGTAAAGGGGGGTTTTCCTGCTTGTGTGCAGAGTATAATCATGTTATTGTACATATGCTGTAAATCTAATACTTTCTGGAAATGAGGAACATTTTCAGTATGGCCTGTGCAGTACAAAGATAGTGTTGATGGCTTGTGTAGCACAGCAGAGTTTTGAGTTTTTTAAGTATAGAATTCTGGGCAGCAAAACTTAGAGCCTGTAGCTGAGCTCTTGGTTTAGTGGGGTTTGAGGTGTGCTGCCTTTTCTGTGGTATAAATAAAAACGAAAAGCCAGAAAATTTAAGTTTTAACATTTAAAGATGCAAGCTAAAAGAATAATGTTTGAAGTGGTCCGCATCCATTTGTATTTCACAGTTGCTCATCATTTTCTTTTTTTATAATAAATCTAGTCAACATACAAATATTTGGATTACAGAAATCCAAATAGGCAAAATTCTAATGAGCTTTGCTTGGAGTTGTAAAGATTTTATATGTTTTGTTTATGAATTGAGTACTATGAATTCCTACTAGCTGAGGTTTGCAATAATTTTTTTTCATGCTTATAAGAAATATATTAGTATATAAAAGCAATTCAGTATATGGGAAGCTGTAGGGCAAGCTAAATATAGGGGAAATCATGCAAGAGCATAACTAATTCTGTAATATACTACTTACAAATAACTATTCAGAAAAGTTGTTTTTGGAGTACCAGGCCCCGTTCCAAGAAGTGTTTAATGGAAGGCAGTTTTGATCTTTAGACTGCTGAATCCCACTGTAGTATGAACTCTGGGCCTTTGAGGTTTGCATGGTTCAGTATACTTCAGCAGGATGAAGAATATTTATGTTTTTTTGTATAAAATTATGAATTTAAGTCATGTGATTTATAATTTCTTACTAGGTATGTGATTTCTTTTGTTATCTTCTTAGCCCATAGACTAATAGCAAGCATGAAGCTTATAGAAAGGCTAATGCTGGATCATTTTGATAGGAGTAGGTCCCTCAGTTACATGCTTAAACATAAATGTTCATTTTTGTGCTTAAAATGTGCTTTTAGCTTTTATCATGTGTTAAAAGCAATTATGAAGCAATTTGTTGTTCGCTGCTGTTGTTTTTCTTCCTCTTTCCACTGACTAAAAACTTCTTTTTCAGTGGCTGGTGAAACGTGCAATAGAAACAAGGGAGGAAATGGGAGACTATATCCGGTCTTACTCTATATCACAGTTTCAAAAAACACACAGACTTCCAGAGGTAAGATCAAAGCTAGTTCTTTTTTCTATTACAGTGTGTTAAATGCCTACGTTACAGTACAGTATCAGCTTCACAGCTCTGAAAGCCAGCACGGGTGCACCAGAGTTGTTTAGACTATGCTGATATACATCAGGCTATGGGGTTTTGCCTTTGCTATCCCTTTGTTAATGGGTCCTAGAGGAATCCATGTACAAATTAAGCTGGGGTAAAAAATACATATATATATATATATATATTAAAACTTCATTGTGACAGAAATTTATAGATGTTAGTTAACTTTGTTATTAATTTTTTTTATTAATTTATTTTTGTTATTCATTGATTGCTATTAATGCTTAGAAACTAATATGATAGGGGAAACTTCTCTCTTTCACACTAAGTTTGTCCCAGCTTTTTTTTTTTTTTGTAGCGTAGTAATGGTTGGAGGTTCCTGTAGTGGGCTGGGATTGCATTTTCGTCAGGTACTAAATGAACAAAGAATACAAAGACTGTTGATCTGGATATGGTTTTAGACCTACCTACCTGTCTGATGAGAGAAGCAAACATTTTTCTGTTGCAGGAAATGACTAGCATTTCACCAAACAATGGGTCAGCTCACTTAAAAAGAATTTGACAGATTTGCTAAACTCATTACAAAAGTTGAGATTTAGTGTCATTCTTTGTGTTTTTAGTCACTTCTTATATTTTTCAGGATGATGAATTTATGCAAAGAAAAGAGAAGGCCATCAAAACAGTTACTGATATCTTTGTAAGTATTTTTTATGATCAAGAAGAAAGCAATTTTAGTAATGAAATCACTTTGCTGAGGAACGGAAATGGTTTTCGGACTCAGTTTTTATGTCCTAATAAGCTGTTTTTGAAGTGTTCTCTATTCCATTAATGTGTTTATTCAGAAGAACTTGTCTGAAAAGAAAGAATGCAGCATGCAGTTGCCCAGTAAACATCAGCTCCATTTGAGTGTCTTGTCCAAAGTCCCATGGTTCTTGGTAGGGTTTTCTTTACATGTCTACTGGCATGTTTTCTAAAATTGCTTTTCAGAGCTCAGAGAATGACATGGCAAAGGTGAAATAGGTACAGGTATGCCAAATTGGGTGTCTCTTGGTTAACTGAAGAGAGTGAGTTCCCTTATCTAGTATGTTAGGGCTGTTACTTTGAAATTCATAGATCATGGCCGTGGAATCAGCTGTGCATGTGTCCACTTCTGCAGCCAGGGGAATAATTCCATATTCAGGGTCTAAGAATGGAACAGATAATGGAAATCAAGCAAGACAAGGTATACAGTCTGGTTTGATACTATTTTATACTGCTCAGCTTGGTTGTCTGAATATCTCTGAAGAGCTCTCCTGGTTTTGAGCTCTCCCCAGTTGCTCTCTTGGTTGCTCTCCCCAGTTTGGTCTATCTGCAGAGTTGATGAAGATGTGTTCTGTCTCTTCCTCTGGATTACAGATCTCTAGTATTTAGGTACATGTTCACGGTAGAAAAAGTTTTGACATGCGTTCATCATTGCTCAGGGTATCAGACAAGCACCCTTTCACTAAATATATGAGCTCCGTCAGGATTATAGCCTCTACTGCTGGCACCTGATCTTATCAGAAGATTAATTCATGAGATCTTTAAGGTGTCAACGCATGAGTGCAGTCTATAGGAAAATACACAGGGAATTTTAAGCACGCAAGCTTTTCTGTCTGTCCATAGGAACTGGAAGAAAGGGTATAAGCTCAAGACTCTTTTGCAGGTCACCTTTGAATCACTGTGCATTAGAAATGGAAGAGAACTCAATTCTCCTAAAGGAGAAAACCAGCAAGTGAAAGATTAGTCTGTTGTATGAATTCATTATTAGACCTGGGATCTAAGGACCTACCTTTTCTCAAGGGGACAATACAATGAGATTTAAGGTCATAACCGGGTCTAAAGGTTAGAAAAGGGAATATTAAATATCAATAATGCTTACTGGGATAAGAAGTACTGCTACTGAGAGGTAAATATCTAGTAAACAGATTCTCTTGGAGTGGTTTTGTTCAAGTACTCTATTATCTCATACCAGGACTATGGTATGATGTCTATTCTTTATATAGAAGGTATAGCACACAATACCACCATAAAAAGCTATAATTATTTTTATGATTTCTATTGCTTTTCTGTGAGTGTTGAAGTACATGTTATGAGAGATTCTTGATCATAAAAAGCATGTTCATTGTGATGGGCAAAAATGTAACAAGATTTAATAACTAGAAACAAAGATAAGAGAAATTCAAATTGGAAATGAGGTAAAAATTGCAGAGAATAACTGGTGAATTCCAGAGAAACTTGCCAAGAAATACTACTTTTATTTGTTCAAAATCTCTACTTTGGGATTACATGTCTTGCTGAAACAGTTTTCAATCTTTTTTAAAGGTTATGGTTCAAGAATTGCTTATTGAAAATCATAGTTCGTGTTGTGTAAGAAATCATACCAAGCAAAAAATGATCTTTCACTTTTCTTTACGGTCTTTGCAACTTCTTGCATTGAATCTTTTCTCCTATGTGAATAGTGAATAGTTTAAAGTTAAGCACATATACAAAAAGCGCAAGCTTTTCATTGATTTCAGCGTTTTAGTAATGTATTTGTTTAAACCATTTTAAGCCTGGCTGTCAAAAGATTTTAAGTTATTAGAATGTAAAACAAGCCAAAAGCGAGTGGACCGTTCCTTTTTGCTGTTGGCTCTTTGGTCATGATGATGATGACTTTCTTTGCTGTGATGAGGGCTGGAATTCCCTCTCAGGAAAAAAGGATGAGAGAAAATGTCAATCTAATTGATGTGGGATGTGAACTTTTTTGTGGTGTTTTGACATCAACTGGAGTTATAAAATTATCTCTGAGGTCACAGGTTCTAGGTTAGTGTCCCTGTCCGCCCACCATGCCTTTGCTAGCAGGGTGGTGCTGAATACTATAGTTCAAGTAACTTAAAAATCTCTGTTCTGGCAACAGGAAAGATGCATTCCAGGTTCACTGCACCCTAATCTGTTGTAAAACAAACAAAAATAATCCCAATTAAAGTGAATGTTATCTTAGTTCCAATTGTTAATTTTGGAAAAGCTCCAGATCCTCTGATTTTTATTTATTTATTTAGTCCGTGCTTGGGCTGGAATAAGTTTTCTGTTGTTGGTAAAGAGGCTTTTATACTGTCATAATTGATCTATATGGAAAGAGGAAGAAAAAAGTTACTACTTTAATGTAGTTACATACTTCATATGAAATACTTAGCGCTGTAATGTTTGTGTCCCTATTAACAGTCTAACAGGATTTGTTTCTTTTTTCTTTTGTTTCCATTTTATTTTTAAATTTAAAGTAGCTCTATCAGTACAAAATAGTTTTCACGAATCCTTGTTTTGTTTAAGGGATTGTTGTCCAGCTATAGCATCACACTGGGATAATGTGAGACAGAAATACTTTAGTACCAGACTTACTAAGATATTTTTGTTCCTTAAATTGCAGTGTGATTAAGGAGATAATAAACATGATTTTTTAAACTATTAAATAAATGTTTCTAGTTGTCTTTTAAACACCGAAAGACAGATCCTGTATTAAAAAAAAAGTTTAGAAATAAATTTAGTAAGGTTTTATTGTGTATTTCCAAAAAAGATGAAGTCAAGGATGTTTATTTTAGTAAATATAACGTGTTGAAAAGCAACCAGTGGTATATATCACTGTAGATAGCAAAGACACATTTACTTAAAAAATTCTTTCTACAAGCTCTGAATTCATTTGCTGTCTTACAGGAAGTTTACAAACCCCAGAGAAAATACAAGCGTCAGAAGGGAGCGGAAGAATTGCTAGATGAAGAATCAAAGGTTCATGCTACGCTTTTGGAATATGGCAGGTGAAAGATTTCATTTGATTTCCTGAGTGTTTTGTATTATGTCTATTTAGAAGTATTCCATATAAAAATTGGTGTGGTGGTTTCTTTAATACTACTTGAGAATCATATTGTTTCAGATTTACTCTAGTTTGGTTTCAGACTTTGTTTACTCATCCTGTAAATTCCCTGGGAACTGGAGTTCCAGTTGATCTTGTGTGTGGACAATGCCTGATACAGTGGGAACCCAATTTCTGACTTTGTCCCTTTAGCAGGTTATGTTTATTGAACGTACTTGTTCTTTGCTCCATAAAAATAGCTTATGCAATGATGGCAATGCTACAGTTTTTGCAACACAAAATAAAACTCGTGTCAAATTTTTAACTTCCAAAAAAAAAAGGTAGAAAAGTTTGAGTGTATCTTTTAAGATTTGAATATTGTGCTTCAGAAAGAAGTTGCAGGTTCATTTAAAAAAAATAAAAAATAAAAAGGTGTGAATGGTTTTCTGGGGCATAAAAATTACATTGACAGTATCATAAGACCTTTCCTGAGTTCAGGAGCTAATAGGTCAGGATTAATTTCCAAATGGAAAGAGAGCATTACTTTTTCCTTCCACTAGCTTTACATGACGATATTTTAGGCAGTCTAGATTTGCAAATCGTAATGGAAAAAGTAGATTGAAATTATTCTGTACATACCTGCTGCACTACCTGCTTATTTAGTTTATTTGAAACATTCTAAAACTAACCTGAACCTGGCTTCAGATATATTTTTTTTATATAATCCAGTTTTTAGTGCATTTTTATGTTAAAAACTGATGGAAATTTAAATTATTTGTGGAAGCTGGAAACAGTAATTCTTTCCTGTTGTTGTTTTAGGAGATACGGATTTAGCAGGCAAGCAGGAAAAGCAGAACAGGTAAAAAAAGATCGAGTTGGGAGTGGGTGGGTGGGTGGATAATGACATATCCTGTCCGCTACATGAGTAATGAGTAT
This sequence comes from Nettapus auritus, assembly GCA_011076525.1. Classification (NCBI taxonomy): domain Eukaryota; kingdom Metazoa; phylum Chordata; class Aves; order Anseriformes; family Anatidae; genus Nettapus; species Nettapus auritus. Next base: position 30,507,059 of record CM021771.1, read on the forward strand.
CTTTTAGCTAAGTGTTCCATGTTGTGGTCATTGAAGGAGGGGAGTGGTGGTGTTGTGTTGTACTTTTCTTTTGAAAGAATCCCACTGCTTGGTAAGAAAATTTGCAGCCATTTATTGCATACAGGTCACTTAATGTGAAAGAGAAACGTGATACCGTGCTGTAAGTAAATCATGGTGCCTCTTGCATAGGAAAGTATCCTACTTTTCTTTTGATGACAATGGAATCATAAGCTATCTTAGAGTATTTGCAGTGTTATTATTTCAGTGCAGATACTACTTCGGGTACAAGTTTTTAATATAGACAGAGAGGATGAAGAAATTAATCGATTATGTCACGGACTCAGCAGTAAATTGAGTATGTTAGGTTGCCCTTATTCATTGTCTCAGTATTCCACATACAAATTTATCATTTACAATTTGTACATGGAGACGTTTCCAAATCGCAGCATACCTCTTTTTCCTACAAAGTAACTGCCAGGCTGCAGTAATGTTTTATAGAGTTCATTTTGTTTGTTCATCAACTTGACTGCCTTTGAAATATTATATATTGCAGCCATCATTTTTGTTGTGTGAATTGAGTCACCAGTAAGGCAGAACTAGAATATGAATTAGATTAGTGAGGCAATGGAGAGACGTAGAAATTGAGCTGGACTGTCACCAATTCTTGTTACTTTAGTGTTATAAATTCCTGTGATTAAACTAGGCAATTCTATGCTTTTTTAAATGTTGCATGTTTATCATACCAATGTGAAGTTATATAAAAAAGTAAATACTTTAGTCAAAAATTACAGCTTTCCCTGCTCTAGCAGACATTTTGGTTTAGACAATTGCCTTGCCCACCACTGGTGGTAGTTTCCAGAAGAATATGGAATAAGGGATCTTTGCCCTGGAAGTGTCTGTAGCAAGCCAGAGGTGCTGTATCAAAGACCTGAATGCTTTTGAAATCACTGAGGGATGACATGAAATGGAGCGTGGGGATGTTCTGGTAGCTGAAATATAATTATAAAAGCAGATCAATTATGTTCAATTTTTCTCCTTCCTGTCTGTACTAGTACTTTAAATTACATGAACTAGATGTAATACTTTCTTAATTTCTCTTTAAAAGGCTGAAGATAAAAAAATTGTGCTACCTTCAGGGCTTGCAGCATCAGGAAAAGCTGAGCCTTGTGATGAAGATGACCTTCAAGCTGCTGAAGAGGTGTGCCATGTACTGGAGTAGGCATGGATGTAACTAACTTGGGTGGAGGGCAACAGTTTTTTCTCTGCTGCTTCATCCTCTGTTAGAAGGAAAAATTAGGTGCTTAGCTGAAGGGAGAGTTGCTTTCCAGAAGAGTATGGAACTTGAAATCATTGTACAGGAGTTAAATGTTAATCGATATTCGATACAATAAAAGAAAATTAACTACAGTTTTGGAATTTGAGCATTTTTAGGAGGTCAATTTTTGGCTTGATACTGGGATCTGAGTCCTGTGAGTTAGACTGTACTTTTATAAATTATTTTCCTTCATTCGGTAACTTCATCCACCTCTGAATTAACTTTCATAGACTTACTGTCCCATTGCATTCATTAAAATGCATGTTACACAAAGGTAGTTGTATACCTATGTCACTGTCACTAGGCAGAAATAAATAAGATATTGTGATGTGTAACACCTCATATTTTGTCCTAGCTTCGCATTAAAACTCTGATGACTGGAATGGCTGCAATGGCAACAGAAGAGGTAAGCAGCATCTAAAACTGATACAGCTTTGTTTAAATTGTTAGTTATGTTTTAGTGGTCGCTGTTCAGATTCATCATCATCAGTGTTTACTGCTTCATCAGGCTCTGTAGCACATTAATATGTGGTTATAGGGGTGATTTTTGTCCAAGTTTGTTTCTGTTAACATTAGAGGTTGGGGAAATTGCTGTATAAAAAAGCACAAGCAGCTCAAAAACTCCAAATGTCTTTTGTTTTGTTTTTACTTTGATACCCTTGCAGGGCAAATTGACAGCAAGCACAGTAGGACAGATAGTTGGACTCCAATCAGATGAGATCAAGCAAATAGTGTCAGAATACGCTGAAAAGGTAAGTGTTACGTGGTTATGATTTACCAAATTGTGTTTGATAATTAATTTATTTAAGCTTCTAAATTAATTGCTGTGATTCTCCTCAAACAACACTGTTCCATATATTCTGTGCATGACAGCACAGTCAGGATTCAGGGAAGTGTTTTAATTAGATCTAAATGTGCACAAGCTTTTGGCATGAGAGCACGTATTCCTTTATTGCATATATGAGTAGTTTGGCTGTTAAGCACCTGCTTAAACTTGCTCATGAATAAAGAAAAGCATGAGCTGATACCTGTTGAAACCAGAGGCCTGAATGCATTTTAAAATGTTGAATGGTAAGTGCAGAAATAGGGTTCTGCGGGGCTGCTCAGAGAAAAATCTAGGCCTCCTCCACTCAGATTGTTAGACGCTGGGATCTTACTTGCACTGGGCACCACTTATCAGTCATATGCTAGATCTCTCATTCTGAATGGTATTATCAAAAAACAAATCTTTGCTTTTATAAGTCAAGGCAATTAACCGTGTATATTAGCTCCATTCATTGTGTTCAGTTGTGATTGTTTTCTTTACAGTAATGTGAGGAAGAAATCTGGCTCTTGGAGCAATTAATACACGTAATACATCACTGCCAGTTATGAGTTATAGGTCGCTCTTATTTGTCCAATAGTCTTCTCATATTTCTTCCTTTTTGTTGACACTTATGAGGTATGGAGCTTTCCCATTTGGGAGATAAACCCTATAACTCAGAGTCTATAGCAAATTCTTGGCCTTTCTTTATTATAAAGGATTGGAAGAACAGAAGCCCAGGGGTCATATTTCAATGTTACATTTCTTCTGTTCTGGGAGAAGGCAGCAAGACCTTGACTGTTACAGTAGAACAATGATTAATACTCTAGGAAGTCAGAACTGATTCAAGTCAAACCAAAAATATATCGCTTTTCAGATCTACTGGATATGATGGAAAAGAAATGCTGTGTGTGTGTGTGCGCATACACCAGGAAAAGAGAATTAAAGATGTTATCAAGCAGCTTATTGAAGCATCAACAATGTTTGGATATGGTTCTAATAGTTTTAACCCCTTCTAAATACTCCTAGTCTGAAGAAAAAAGTGGTTCTTATTTGTCAATCAGAATTTTAATAGGCTTCACAGGCCCATTTTCAGTGCAGAAAGCTGGCAAACAAAATTCTAGATCTGATTTTGCCATATGCCAGGACTGTGCTTACAAGATGGTGTTTTTGCTGAAGATTAGTGCGTAGTTTTCTGCATTTCCCATAATTTCTGCTGCTCTGTTAACTTGCTTGGTGAATTGGAAAGAAAGTTTCTAGTGTTGTTCCTCATTTTCTTAAAAAAAAAAAAAAAAAAAAGTTGGCAGAAAATTGTTAACATGGCTTTTATTTGCCTATCCATCACCAGCTTTTTAAGGACAGTTATTCAAAGTAGCTTGGATTTTTACTGTGCTAGAAGGATACTTGCAAATTCTCAGAGGAAGAATCACCACACATAACAAGGTTTTGCTAGGAGTAGGATTGGATGAAGAGCTTGTTCCTTGTTAAAACGAAATGACTATAACTAGAGAAATGCTGTCTCAGAACTACACCTTTCAAAAATGCTTGAAGAAACTTTTTCAGAAGTGTTAAAATTGCTTACATATCGTGAGGAGCTGACTTGAAATATTTCTGGACTTCTAGATTTGTCTATCGGACATTACTACCCACCCTACACATTGGATCGGAATAGCATAAAATAAGCATTTCAACCATTTAGTGTGGTTAAAGTTTGTTATTCAAGGAAGATACCAAATGGGTTATTTATTAATTTGTTGGTTTGCAGAAACCCTGAAAGGTAGGGTGAGATTTGGTGATTTATTTATTTATTTTTTTTTAACGTGGTTTCCTGAGACTCAGGAAAGTGTCAAGGAAAAATGATGGCAAATTACATTGGAATGACTGCTAAGGATTTAAGTGGAACTTGACTGAAAACAGATTTGAACTGTTAAAGAGTTGGAGATTGCTTTTCTTTTCCCAATGGGCTTCAGACTGTTTCAAATTGAGGCAACTATGGTGGAGTTAAGTCACCTCTGAAGCGTATTTAGTGATAGGAGGTGGTAGAAAGTGAAGAGATAAAGTTTACTGCTACAACATTTCTATCTTCATACAGAGACTCGATATTTCTTCCTTTAAGAAGCAGGCTGTTAAAGTCATTATTACTAGCCATTTATTTTGGCTGGCAGTTTATGAGCTGCAAATAGATTAGCAGTGCTGTTGAATATAAAACAATGAAATTAATATTGAGTTTTAACTTACAAAATTTTGTCTTGCAAAGTGAGTTTCTGAATAATATTTGACTTGTTTATTTTAATTTGCTAAATCTTTTGAGAGCAGTTGGAAGGAACCTGGGAGGAGTGCAGAAGTGAGCCTATACCAACCTGCCAGTGGGTGGGGATACATTAACAGAAAAGTTGAAGGATGTATCTGTTTAGTCCTTTTTGTCACATGTAATTGCAATTCTTTTGAGATACAGCAGCAAACTGATGATCTTGAACAGGCAGAGACACTAATGCTTTCTGAAGTAATGTCAGCTACTGGGACAGTCTAGTAAGAGACCAGGTAACAACAAACAGTGTCCAAAGCAAAGTAGTTTCTATAATGTGTGCTTTCTTCCTTCTATGTTGAAAGATTCAGTTTCTCTACTAGTTGCAAATCAGTTCTGCAGTAACTGTAACACTGTAGTGTTGCTGCAGAGCAAATCCTTTTTAATTTTCATACCAGAAAGATTTTTTATGCAGAAACTTCTGTATGTGGTGGTTATTTCCCAGTTTCAAAAAGCAAGCTTAGCAGCCCACTTCTTGAGACATGGCCTCTTCTTAATAAATCATCAAGAACGGTAGTGTGGAAACACATTTTTCTTTTAGGTTCCCAAGAGGTAACATATGAGGCAGAAAATACTTCTAACAATGTACTTAAACAGGCATGTTTTAATGATGTCCTTTTAAAAGCGTGCCTTCATAAAGGAAGGAGAATCTTGACACTATTGTAGGAACATTATGGGTGCACTGTGAATGTAGCTTCCATAGTAACCGATAAATTACATCAGTAACACATGCTCTTTTGAGTTTTAAAGATCAAACTGGGGTTGATTGCCATTTTTTTTCAAGAGCATGGAGCACAGGACAAGAACAGAGGCAGAATTTGATGAGGAACAGAGAGTACTCTTTGTTTCTCACGTATTCAAGAGGAAAAAATATATATTTTAGGGCAACAAGAATGTGAATTGCCTGAAAAGGTAGAAGCTTGTAGAGACAGCAAAAACAGTTTTGACAGTGCTTGCTAAAAGAAAGGGAGCTTTAGGGTTTGGCTATTCTTTGGGATTTATTAACAAAAATATAAAATGTCTTTTTTTATAGTCTTATATATTAGTTTTATTGTACAAGGCCTACACAGAAATGCAAGAAGTTAGAACTACTTGAATAGATTGAATGTTACCAGCCAAAAACAAAAGATTATGACTGATATAATTATAATATGCCCTACAGACTTTAAAAAACAAGGAGATAAAAAGTGCAATTGGTTTTTGTACATCCCATTAGATCCAGTATTTCTATGCACCTTTCCAAAGTGGACATGTTAAAACTCTGTGTCATGGAAGCAAGTCTAGCATTTGTCAGTTTCTGTACTGAAATTTTGTTACAGAAAAGCAATTTAGCATAAGCTAGCAATAGACATTCCTCTTCCTTCATTGTGTGCACATTTCAAAAGGAGAAATAGTAAATGTATAGGCTTCAGTGCAGGTTTAGAGTATTATTTGTCACTACAGAGTGTCAGTTTTTAGCTTGTGATCTGTCAAGCCCCTGATACTAGACTGCTACAGATCTTTAAGCAGGAAATTAACCAAGCCAGTTTATCTTTTTCAGTAAAATTAAATTTGCTGTATAGAACTTTGCACTGTCACTGAAAAAATAGTGGTGTCTACAATCAAAAAAGCAAAAAAAAAAAAAAAAAAATCACTTAATAGTGAAGTAGAATTTTTTTTCAGTTGTCTGAAGCCACTAGAAGACTAACGCGGAAACCAACAGGAAAAGCAATACTAATTGTATTCGCAAAACAACATGATTGTGTTTAAGATACATGTTGTGGTTCACTTTTAGTGTTGCAACTGAGGAGTGTGGAGGAGTATTAACGAAAGTGAAGTAGATTGCTTCCTTCAGCAGTAGGTGTTTTTAATGTCAGTGTTTAATCTCACCACATTTTACATCATGCCTGCCTTGTAGGCACTAGCTGAGAAGGGTGCAGTGTTGGTATCTCTGCTTGTGTCTGCTCTGCCAAGTTAAGGACTTACCCTTCTTTCATCATTGGTCTGCTCCAAGACGGGCTTCAAAGATTTTAGTTTGTCATCTACCAATCATAACACACAAGTGAATTTTTCACTTCAAGTTGAGAAGAAAACATTTATGCCAAGTGCATTATATTGCCTTCTGTAGATGAGATACTCTGTTGTTTTTCTCTTCTGTCTTCAGAAGACCTCTCTGCCTCTCCTGTGCTTGTAATAGAAGCTTTGATGCTGTCTTAAAGCCTTCACAAGAGGCACCAGTATTTAGTCTCTCAGCTGCAGTTTGTTTGATGTATGACTTTTTCTGTGCACTGTTGTCAGCAAGCTGTCAGGAAAGCTTTGAGGTCTTCAGCACAAGTTCATATGGATTAATATATTATTAATATAGTAAAATATTTATTATTAATAATATATTAATTGCTCTTTAATCTACTGTAAATATACAATTTCTATTATAGATGTCATTCATGGTAAAGTATGTTTCTGGCAGCTTTCCCTTCAAAATTCAGAGAGAACAGGAGAGTCCAACCAGATTGTTGACTTAATTATATATTTGTGAGACACTTTCTTGGCAATGCAAGTAGTTTTAAAGAATAGCGTCCATAGCACAGAAACGCATGAAATAAAAATAAAAGCTTAGAGAGGTAAATGTAATTACCACGCTGTAATTACGTCAATCAGCATACTGCATGTAAACCAGTATTTCAGAATCTAAAGACACAAATGTTTAAGGCTTTTAAGAGTTATGGATTTACGTGTTGAGATATGACATTGATATCTCTAATTGAACAAGTTCAGTAAATACCACTTAAACGGAAGCAATCTTAGTGTTTAAGGGGGGCTTTAGCTTTTTTAAGAACCCTACTAGGTTTAACTGTAATGCTGATGAAACAATTGATTTGATGTAGTATGCTGTAGTATTTTCAACAAGTCTCATGGCACTTGACTACCTTACTTTACCTGATACCTCTGGGATATAATTTATTTGTTTGGCTCATTTCTTATCTTGGTGCAAGACAGATCGGTGAGTTGTTCTTCCTGTTGGATAGTGGGACGCAGCTCTTGATAAGGAATATCACAAGTGTGTCCCAGTTTGGCATTACCTTAACTACTGCAGAAGTTAATATAATAGTTTGAGTTTCAACAGGCTTTACTACTCTTTATTTAGCAGTCTGAGCTTTCTGCTGAGGAGCGACCAGAAAGGCTTGGAGCTGCCCAACAGCACAGAAGGAAGGTGGCATCTCTGAATAAGCAGATTTTGCAGAAAACCAAACTCCTGGAAGAGGTAAGTATTGTGTGTATAACAAAGAAAGCATTGATAAATGTGCTTGATCACCAAGTTTATGCCATCCTGAAAAGATTTGCAAGCTATCTACTCTACCAGCAATTTGTCATGCTCAACATCCATTTCAGCATCTCTAAACGTCTTGCTTGCACATTTATTACTAAGACAATGTTCCTGGTTTCATATTAAAAAATTGGATAACCCTATGAGGGAGGGGGGCTAGTTGATCAAAAGATGTTTTTAGTTTGGTTTAGTTTTTGTATTGTTTTGTATACCTCTTTGGGAGATGCTCTGTGTGCTTTTTCTGCATTTGACTTCATAGCTATGATGTTGAAACTGAAAACAGTCTACTCAAGAAACAAGTTAGGAAATTGCTCTAAAATATGTTTCATACTTCTTTAGGCTGATGGATTTTCACTCTGTATGCCCCATCTTTCAAAACCAGTTTTTTTATATAGTAAATAGCACTAAAATTATTATTTGCACTACAAGTTGAATGTAAGTGATGTTTGTCACAGTTCCTCTCCTTCCTAGAGTGAAAGGTTAGAAAGATATACTGAAACTTACTGTAGTTTTTTTTTTTACTTGAATTTGTATGATTTCAGCACTTCAGTAATATGAATTTTTCCATATCTATTTCAAATACAACTTTGGTACCTGGTCAAAATGATGACTTAATGCTAGGTATTGTAAATATTCTATTGCTTAAATGCAGGCTGAATTGTCAACCTTTCAAAACTGTTACATGACCTTAAGAACAGTTAAATTCTACCTGAATTCCCTTGTAGGTCCATATAGGTTTATTTTTCTGTTTTTCTTTTTTTTCCTCACTGAAATAGGAACATAAATTACAAAGTGTGATCTTAAGGCATTTCAGAAGTGGGGAAGGTAGAAGGATGTCACTGTATTGTAAGTCAAAGAGCACTTTGAGCTCGCTGGTTGCAGACCTGTTCCGAATTCAAAGCTGTGCTGTCATGACTGGCAACAATTTGGTACTGCCCTGTAATAAAAGGGCATGTTCACTTGGGTTTAAGGATGTTTTAGTACAGTTCTAGAGATTGGGAGTGGATGTTGGCTTGTGTCCATCAGCCCACATCCATCTGCAGTTTTCCTGCAGACAGCAGACGTACTTGAGGAGTGCTCAGTTTGAATGTACAAATACTGGAACAGTGCACCACAGCTCTTGTCCTTTGCCCTTGCACGGGGAGAGCTGTTCCTGTTCTTAGAGACAATTAGCTCAAGATGAATTTGGAGAAGGATCACCTAGGTATGTTTATATTGTAGCACTGGAAAACTGCAACAGCTAGCTCAGCTGAAAAAAAAAAAAAAAAAATTGATATTGCACTAGCACACTGACCTCCAGCCATGCTGTTTGCTTGTGTGTTGTTTTTTTTTTTCTTAGTTGAACAGTAGGAGAGGCTGGTATATGAGCTTAGCAGTTTTAATTGGCTTTTGCAATTGTTCTATGTTGTGCCTTCTATAGCCTGGAAAGCAGGAAGGATCCCCAGTGTCTGTATAAATACTGAGATGTTCAGAAGATACCTTTTTTTCTGGAGCAGATGGTTCTTATATTCTGCAGAACTGTAGTATAGTGTGGCTGCTGGATTAGTAGCACAGAATATTCCTTTAACTTGGTGCGTGTTGAGTGGATTACATTTTCATTTCTGGTGCAAGTCATTTCCTTTACCAGTTGTCCTGGCATGAATGTATTTGCTTGCTTTCCACATACTGCCAAGAAGGTGGCAGTTTGGGGTGGGGTGAAGATGGGATTGTAAACGACAAAATGGTAGAGTTCTTACTTTAATTAAAACTTTTAGTGGCCAAATGAACTTCATGTTCACAGGAAAACTTAAATATTTTGGGGGCCTTGTAATACTCTTTCTCATTTTTGAGAGTTGAGGGCCATTTAATTCTATGTTGCTTATTTATAGTTCATAAGTGTTATTTTTTTTATGTAAGAAAAGTACTAATAGCTGTGCAAGCCAAATGAAATGCCTTTAATCACTTTAGTAAAGTAAAAATTTCATTGCACTGGTGTGTGTGTATATATGTATATTTATTTTTTTTCACTTGCCAAAGACAGCTTTTGTGGGGTGAGATAGAAGAAGTTAAAATCAGTGACAGTCAAGACCTCCTTTTAGAAGGTGTCTGTGAAATTCTGTCTTCAGTACTGCCAGTATTGAGTAAGTTCTGGCAAGAGTTTTCATATCAAGTGGTTCTTTAATCTTTATGTCAATTTTCATGAGACATGGACTTCAGGTTTAAATTACTTTCTTTTTCAACTAGTTAGAATTCAGCCTGTTGGTGATTTTATTTGTGAAAAATACAGAAATACTAATGCAAAAAGTCTTATAAATGTGTCTGTGGAGAGGGATGATTAGAGTGAGTCACAGCTCCATGTGGTGAATGGCAAACAGCTATCAGGAAAAGAAGAGGACCAGAAAGCCAAATGTGCATTTATTTACTTGCAATGCTTCTGCTTCTTTAACCCACGTCCTGTTTTTATTGTTAATATTTGCAGTGTTACATAAATATCCTCCCCTAAAGTCCACATATTTTAAGGTAAAATTAACCTCTATGCTACTTGACAAGCGAAATAGCCAGTGGCGTTTTGTTAATTACCTTCACATTAGACTTTCCATAGTTTCACAAAAGAGTATCACAGAACAGCTCGCTTTATTGGTATGGACAATACTATGGTACAGTATCATGGTGCTTTTATGCAAGTCTTGAATCAGTCTAGCTCATTTGAAGAATTGAAAAAGTGTTGTTTTCTTCTTAGCCTAGCATGAAGCTAATAAGTAAATAACTTTCAGCTAAATAACTTTCAGAAATTTACAAGAAATTCAGTCCAATAAGTTTCCTTTCTCTTGACATCCCTTTTGTAAAAGCTGCTGTTTATTCTAAGACCTAATATATCAAGAAGGTCAGTTGGAAAGTATTTGCTGCTATTAATTAAATGTTCAGAGTTCTTTCAATAAGATATACTCACCTGACGAGAAAAGCCCCTGTTTGTGATGGCTTGCATATAATTTAACAGGCAACCATTATTAACATCTCAAATATTGCTATTCTCCATTATAGGTGTAATTAGCGTGAACATAGAGTTTAACTCTCTTCTTTCTCTTTGTAATAGTTGCAAGCTAAATGTGCTGATCTGCAGGCAAAATGTACCGAAGCAAAAAAGACATTAACCGAGGTAATCTCTTTGTTTGTGAGCTGATTCTGGCTGAATCATTTTTGAGATAATTCCTTTGGGAAGTTGTGTGTAGAGGGATGTATTAAATGCTGAAGATAACTGACAACTTCTCTATGTTAAGAAGGTTTTGAGGTTGCGAATAGGGTTATGATTTTTTTTATTGCCCAGTAGCTTTTCCGGTCCAAACGAAAAACTCTCGCTCTAGAATGCGAGGAAGTATCAAAAAGCGGCTTTACCATGAAAAGAAAATAATGTTTGTAATGGCAACAGAGAATGTATGAGTCAGTAAAAATGATTGCATGAAGTGAAATGTTAATATATTGGATTTCTTCATGGAGTTATTTTTGAATTTAATTATTTCTGCATTTGAAGACTGCTTTTTAACATTTTATTGCTTTTAATTCTTAGATTGTTGCTCTGCTTTTTTTTTTTATGACGATGCTTCTACATAACTCTAGATCCGAAATATCGTGAATAATAGGATTTTTTTGTTTGGGTGGTTGTCTTCTTTCAGTGGGATTTACAGACATAGTAAAGGGATTGAAATAAACATTATGGTCTGAAAGAGAAAGCTGTATCTGATTTTACTGTCTGATCTTGTACATCAACTGTGGAACCCTCTTCCAGTTGTGAAATCTCATTATGAGTGGATTTTATTCTTCATAAGTCCCTGCAGTCCTGCTAAAATTCAGCACTAAGACCTTTATGTTCTGTACCTTGTATTACCAGCGTTTTGGTTGCACTTGCGGGTTGCTGGATGGCATGGTTACTGCCTTACCCCATGCTCCAACAGAATATAGAACAGTTAAGATAAGCATATAGCAGTCACTTGGCACAATGTAGGGGACAATCATGTTTTTTATTTAAAAAGTGTATCTTAGAGAATTATTATTTATAACCCTTAGGTCAAGACTTATAGTGAAAAGCTGGACAAGGAATTGGCAGCTTTAGAAACAATAGAATCCCAAGCAGATTCTAGGTAAGTGTTTTTCCTTCTTTTGTGACACTTGAAGTTCTGAAAAATTATGGTTTTAAAACCAACTAATTGAATATTTATTGCTTTTTTTTTTCCAGCCTAAACAAATAATTAGAATTTAAACAAGTATATTTTCCAGCTTCCTTCCAAAGCCAGTAAAAGATTGTCATATTATTAAGTCTGAGTGAAAAATGTCAATACGTAGCTGAAAATAAATGTAGATGCTTAAATATAATACAAGCAAAAGAATACTAAACACAATTGAAATGTATATGAGGCCTTCCTGTTCTTATTTTTTTTATATTTGAAGCCTTCGTCTTGCATAAATTAGGGTACTCCTATCAAAGCTTGCACAGTAATGAGGTGAGAACGTTGCAAAATCATCATATTTAGGGTAACACCACATTTTATTTTGACCGTAGTAATAACTGGATTTGTAATTTACAATGATTTTATTGGAAAATTGTATAGAACTAAGCTTGTTCTAGTATTTTTTAGTTTTTCATCTGTTGAATTTAAAAACTACAAAACTAATGCAGTTTGCTGGATCTTCAAATTTAGCATATTACAGAATCTGCGAGCGCTGGTGGCCATGAATGAAAACCTCAAAAGTCAGGAGCAAGAATTCAAAGCACATTGTAGGGTAAGTTTTGATTTCTTATATAATGCTCCTTTACCATGCTTTAAATATATCCTTATACGTCTTCCTGCTTTGTCCCTTCTTCCCCTCCCTGCCATTTACTGTTTTGTTTTGTTTTGTTTTTTCAGATTTGTATTAAATACTGCCACTAGTTTGATTTTTTTGCAGAATTATGGACAGTTGCACAGTTCTGCAGTGTAACATATCTACAACATGTCTGACAACCAAGGAGGTTGGAACTGAACTAACCAGAAGGACTTGCTCCCTCCTATGAGGCAGGGAGCTACAAGGAAGGCAGGCAGGGCATCTGAAGTAGTGTGGCCTTCAATGTTTTGTTTTGCCGGGGGTCTTTGTTAAAAGGCAGTTTCTAGATAAAACGCCAGATCAGCCCTGTACTGTGGCTCTTCTTGTTCCCCTCCCTATTCTGCTAAGAGTATCTGGGGATGTGGCAACAGGGATTACAAATAGATAATATTACAATAAATCAAAGTTTGAGATACCATCTGTACTAGATACTGTCTGTGCTATTCACAGCCTGAAACACATTGTCATCTTGGATGAGCTAGCAGTGACCTGAGGAGGACAGTGAGCAAGAGGAAGGTGTTCTGAAAGTCCCTAGCTTCGGAACAAACCACCAGAAGAAACAGATTGAGATAAATCTATTACAGCTTTCAGAGTAGAGTTTCTGTTTTACTGCTTAATTACAGTGTTTTGCTGCCATGTTTACTGGTGTGTTTATGGGCTGCTTAGAAATATGATCAGAGAGAATTGTGTTCATTCTCTTCTGTTTAAACAGTGTTAGATCAAATTTAATGGGATGAAAAAAGGTAAAAAGACATGCTGCCCTGTGGCAGATACTGAGCATAGAAACCTCATTTTCCCCAAGCATACTGTTTTGGAAAGCACTAAAGGATCCTGATAGAAACGACCTTACAAGTAACTTTATTCATTCGTTAGTGTGAATACCACGTATCGTGGTTCTGTGTCATGCTATTGCTATTGTAGTATTTATTTGATTCCTCAGTTTCTCATTTTCTATGTCACTCATTAAGTGTTTCAGCTGGCTTTTAGTATATTTGTAAATAAGAAATAAATCTGTTCCTTTGTTTGATAAAAAGCAGGCATTCAGTTTTATGTAACGAGTAATAATGGATGCCTTACCCCTGGGCAAGAAATGCTGTTTAATCTTAAAAATTCTAAAATAAAGTATGTTGTCAGTGCCACAGTTCTGTTATAGGTCTATGGAATCAAGCCTCCTGCCATCCCCTTTTAGGAGAGCTCTCAAAAGCAACATAAGTTCCTCCTTTTTTTTTTTTTTGTAGGAAGAAATGGAGCGTCTTCAACAAAATATTGAGAATCTGAAAGCTGAGGCAGCGGAAAGTGGAGAGGAAGAGGTAAATATCAAATGTGTTAATTGTTTATTTTCAGTTTGTATTTTAAAATGCTGGTTTAGATCCTTCAGACCTTGGCACATTCTGGTAAGTATTAAAATATCTGTTGCAATCTGAAAAAATCTATATTCTATCACTGGTAAAGCCACAATTCAGGCTAATAAACAGAGAAATGCAGTAGACTGAAAGTCACTGTAGTATTCTTTATTCTTTTTGCTAGAACCCATGGGGCTAACTCATAGATGCTTTCATCCCCTTTACTTTGATCTTTGTAGCAGCAGGGAAGAATCTTGAAATGTTAAGAGTTGTGCATATATTTGACAAAAACAAGTTTTCCTCAGAAAGCATGTTTGTTTTGGTTGTCTTTTTTTTCCCTTAAAAGTGGATTTATTTGAAGGATGGAGGCACAAGTTTTTAGTGGCTCAGTGCACTGTATGCAGTGAGCAGCTGTCTGAAGCTAGGTTTTAGCACAAGTGCATCCAGACTGAAGGCAATGAATAACAAACAGAAAATGAAGAGCTTGACTCGCTTGTATTTTTAATGAGTAAACATTTGGTATATTTGTGTCTAAAATGAGGTAGATTGCAAATTCCATGATGTCCTGAACAGTGTGTAAAAGTGAAAACATAAACCTCAATTGTAAGTTTTTAAAGAAGAAAAAAAAAATCTTTAAATCTGCAATCCAGAAAATGTAGGATTCACATCTCACAGGGTTTGTGTTCTGTCCTGGGCCTTGTTTATCCTTAACCCTGCTGATGAATCAAAGTGTAAACATTTGGACAAGTACAGAGAACCTTTTGATAGGCTTCTTCATTTTGTGTGACTGTAGCAAAGCAGTGGGGAAAACTACAAATCTTAAAAACTAAAATATCAGTATTAAAATTATCAAAACACACTTGTTTACAGTAAAAAAAAATGAAAGTTGACTTTTTAAAATGCAGATTATGAATCATCTTTAAAAAAGGAAATGATTGTTTTTTAGTGGGAGCCATTAAGTGGAAGATAAAAATATATAAGACAAACCCATCTGCACATTTTGGTAATTGTGCTCTCATTTGTTGCTGTAATACACAATTGTTTTGGGTTCTCAAATTCTAGGAGCCGAATAAGCTTATAGACCAGCAGTACAAAACTGAGAAAGATAAACTTCAAAAGATCCGGTTATTATTGGTAAGTTTTCATAAATTGGACAAAATTATTCATGTTTTTCTTACCTTGTCACTTTTAATACCTCTCTTCTTGTTGTTTTTAATTTAAAAAATAAATCACAAATCAGTTACAAAATAATACTGAGCCTCAGCCAACACTTCTTAAAAAAAATTAATTGATTATTTAGTAACAAAATATTGCTGGGGGGGCTTCATCCATTTTAAGAAAAGAACGAGAAGAGGCTTTGTTTTCTCCCCTCCTAACTTTCTATTCAGGCACGAAGAAACAGAGAAATAGCGATTTTACAGCGCAAGATTGATGAAGTACCCAGCCGAGCTGAGCTAACACAATATCAGAAGAGATTTATTGAACTTTACAGTCAGGGTATGTATATCAAGCAGGAATGTTCTGCTGAAAGCTAAAGCCCTGGAAGGAGGGTAATTGCATTTTAAGCTTATGGAGTGTAAAACAGCGCTTGCTAATTCTAAGGAGTTTAAGGGTTGTTTGATATTCACATTATACAACCTATTTTCAAGGTTTTATAAGCTGGCTGTAAGAATTCTCCTGTGGGTGAAACTTGATACATGAGGTCTTTGGAGTAAATTCTGGCTGCAACAGGTTCAGTCGTATAGTTAAATGACCAACGTATTTAGAAATTCCTTAATGTACTTACCAATGAGGTTGCTATAAATTTAAGTCATGCTTCATTAATTGCTCTTAACATTAGATAGCTTGGTTCAGAATCCGTATGTCAACAAAAATAATGCCAAGTAAAGACAACTACAAAGAAAATAAGGCGTTGTTTATTTCATTTTTGATTTATAAATATCCTGCAATATCTTGTTAGGATCAGAGTACAAGTTATCTTCAACTTCTTTTAAGCTAAGTTATAAAAAACGGGGAGTTTGCTTGGTTGCCTGTTTGGATAGCGAAGTGCTTGCTGTGCATAGTATGGAGCATGCAAACTGAATAAAATTTTAAAGTTGTTCCATCAAACTGACAATGGACCGGCATACTTACTGGTGTGTATTTAATGTAGCCTGTATAATGGCATAAGCTAGAATATATTTCTCTGTAGAAGAACTAGCTAGTATTTTAAAGATACTTTACATCTGTTATATACAAGTGCGAACCAAGCTCTTAAAGGCTGAGCAGTTCTAAAATTATCATCTAACTTTGATTCATGTCCATTGTCTTTGAGTCATCTCTAGTTGTATAGTCACATGCTATCTATATGCATTATCTAGCTCAGTGCATGGAATAGGTATGCTGCTTTAGTGAGTCCAAATCCAGTTCTTTTCTCCCCTCGACCCCCATTTGCTTTTTATGTGCTATGCAGTTTATTTTATCAAGTCCAGCATCTACCTGCTCAGAAGATGGAGGCTTCGTTTATATATGAAGGACAGGAAGATTAAGGAGATCTGTGGAACCTTGGGTGCAGATTTAAGAGGCTTTGAATCTTACAGGACTGTTTTCTGTAGTGCAAAATATGTGCAGTAACTTAGGGTAACACTGTGCTTGGTCTCCTGGCCAGGAACCTGCACTGCTCAGGCCAAGCTTCTGGAAAATTGAGCTGAAAATCTCTTGCAAGTCTTTCTGTGAACTGTGGCATTGTTTTTTAGAGTTCTTGCATTTGACCAGATTCAGGAGATCTTCAGAGTAGATAAAACTGTTTTTTGGACTAATAGGTCCAAGGCATGTTGGACAAGACAGTCTTCAGAGGTGCTTTCCAACCTCAGTGGTCCTGTACTGAAATGCTTTTAAGTTCCAATATTCCCTTTCTTAAAATACATATACATGAGGATGATTACACTCTGGTTTATCTGACTTACTCATGAGCTCTGGAATAATTTCCATTAATTCATTTGAGCTTTATAAACATGTACTTTTTTCAGTTCAGGATTCTAGACTGCTTAATATAATCATGGTAACTTTTGCCAGCTGTCTTTCTCAATTGAACTTTTTCCCTTGAGAATCAAAAGTGTCTTAGATTTCCTTAGTCACTGAAGAACTAAAGAATAGATGAACACTTCAGAGACTTGAGTATCAATTGTCATCCTGTGGACCCAAAGGGGAAAGAGTGTCTGAGCCTTACCTTCTGCACTGAGCTGTGACTAGCAGCTGCTATAATCACCTAAAATAGATAACATTGTTTGAAAAGAAATGCATTCGTGAAATGGACTGTCAGCAGCTGGGCTGTAATTTAGACACTGGGCTGTGTTGTTCTGGAGCCTAGTTATCATAAAATCTGATAGCTATGAATGCTGCTGGAGATTTACGTGCAGAGGGAATATTCTTCCAGAATGTATTTTAGGCTTTGTTCCATTATTGATAATTGTATATTATAAAAAGCCTACAAAGTATTTTTACAGGTTCTATTTCACCCCATTTATTATTCTACCTTTTTTTTTTTTCTTTGCAGTCTCAGCAACTCACAAAGAAACAAAACAGTTCTTTACTCTTTATAATACACTGGATGATAAGAAAGTATATTTGGAAAAGGAGGTAAGAGAATGTTACTGTTTTCTAACTATTCACTCTATGGAGAAGATAATGAAAGCTAAGTGAAAACTACTTCATAAGAACATTTCTAATGTTGAGGTGGAAGTGGTCTGTGTTGTTAAAAGTGCTGTTGTAAGCAGATTAAACATGCTGTGCTAACTGTGCTCACAAAACACAAGTAACATTTGATTAGCAAATATCTTTGTCACAGGACCAAATTGCCCTGTTTCTGTCTTGGTTAACCTAACCAACCCATCTCCAGTAACTCTGGAAAGCAAATTCCAGCTGCTGGCTTGCAGCATCATTTGGTTCTCAGCAAAAGGTTTCTGTGCATATGTTAATTATAGTTTTAAAATACTGTGTTTTTAATGTTTTTAAATTCATTTTTTTTGTCTTTGATTTTGGGGGTTTACTAGCTTTACGGTTCTGCAGTGTAACACATCAACATTTACCATGCAATAGTTGTGCAGTGCTGCTACTTGTTACTTGAATGTTTTGTGGTATAAAATGAATAATTGCATTATTAAACACAAAGCTTCAAGGTGGGGATGTGGGCTTGGCAAGTGTTGATGAATCGTGCAGTAATTTCTTTGAGTAACAGGCATTTTTATGCATCAAGCTTCTTTGGAATCTGCTCAGACTTTGTTTGAATTTTTCATAGTGAGGTCATGAACAACTATGGCTACTGCCATGCAGTACCTATTGCTCTCATTTATATCAAAGATCTTGGATTTAAGGGAAGTCAATTTAACTTTCTGTGGCAGTGGGGCAAATGCTTCTGTCTGCAATGCTTAGGTTTGTTTGGTAAAGAACACTTTCAAGTACTCATCAAAAGGAGAAACTGCTTGGAAGGTTTAACCACAGGAGACTTGTGAGAAGTACTGAAAGCCGAAGGGACCGCATTAATTGCTACTGCTTGGTGAATTTTAGTGCCCTCAGCGATGTTTAGAAAGCAAGAAAAAAAAATGCATGGTTTAATCTGCACAGTGAGTTTATACCAAGAGCAACAAAATACTTCACTGAAGTTACAAATACCTATGTCTGTATTGTTTAAGTACAATGTTAGTAGCTTCATAACAGCTATGCAAGTGAAATGCTGTTCTCTACTTCTTAGAAGTACATCTTTAAACAGACTGAAATATGTATAGGTGAAGTGTGTAATGCATGGCTTTATGGAAGCCAGTAAAACTGACCAGCACAAAGAATACAGTGCAGAAATTCACCTGTTCTGCACTGCTTGGCGAGGCTGTATGGTATTAGGTGGGGCTGTGTGGTACTGGCTCCAATCTCAGAAGCAAAGGGCTTTTTATTAGTTCTTACTTTTTAAGACAGTGAAGTGAAACTGTTTGTTCTACTTTTACACTGCAACTAGGACTAATTATGCCACTCTAATACAGCTATAACGTATGCTTGTGCACCATCACAGTTGAACACCGGACAGCTACCTGTAAGCTTCAACACATTTAAACAGCTCTTTTACTTCATTGCTTTAGTTTGGAAAGCTGTCCTGTAGGAAAATTCTCAATGGTATAACTGGGTATCAGTAAAACTAAGAATCTCAGTTTTGATCCAAGCCCTTACTGCTGCCTTCTGTGGCTTCTCCACTAGGACAGATGTCACTAACAAAGAGGGATCATGGTTCCTTTTTCAAAAAGCAGCTCAGGATTTCATACAGCTGACTGTCAGGGAAGCCTTGAAACCAGTCCATTTTTAGATCTGAATTTCATGTTACTGTCTGTGAAAACTCAGAGTAACATCAGAAAGGACAAATGTGTGTGTGTATATATATATATATATTTTTTTTTTAATTCACAGGTTAATTTACTAAATTCTATTCATGACAACTTTCATCAGTAAGTAATGGTCACTTTTTTCTTGATAGTTACGGTGGGTGGTGTGGTTGTTTGGAAAAAAAATGGGAGGGGGCATGAGTTAGTGTAAAAATTTGTTAGAATATTTTATTAACTTAAACAGTTTAATAAAATAGTTTATTAATTCTGTTTAAGCCAATGTTTGGGGAATCACAGACTCTGAATTACTTAACTTTTATAGTCAACATATGTTTTTAATATCTGGCTGTTCGGTTGCAGTTGTGGAAATAAATGATTCAGTCATAATTTTCCTGGCATTAATTGAAGTATTTTTCTTCATTTTGTGAGTTTGTGGTTATTACATTATGCACAAAACATTAGGCTCGAATGTATTTCAGACATGTTTATTATACAGTAACTCTGTATTTAAAGGTTTTGATGAAGTGTGAAGTCTTTAGGTAAAATCATGGTTCCCTTGGAAGTTTAAGGTCAAATATCAGTCTGTGATGCAGCCAGAATTTGTTCCTCTGTTTTGTTTTTATTTTATTTTATTTTTTTTTTTACTTTGGGGGAGGGTGGGGGAATTTGTGAATTTTTGTTACAACAGTACAGTGCAATAGAGTCATAGGGGAGGATATGGCCTCATAAGCAATAAACAATTTTTTTTGTTTTATCTTTTTATAATTCTATTGTGAAATTGTTTTTTTCTTAGAGTAATTAATGATCTTTATAATCCTATACACCTGTGCCTTTTTGTGTTTACTCAGAAATTTTGAGTTTTATTTTTCCTATTGCCCAAAATGCTAATTACAACTAAAACAAACAAAAAATCCACACCAGCACCACCAAAAACAAAACAAAACCAAAAAAACAAACACCTAGGTATTTCAAACGTTATCCTTTGCAGCAGGGATTGTAGATCAGTTTTTTGCTCAGTGATCTTTTTGATATTCTGTCCAGTTATTAGAAACCAATTCTGAAATTTACAGCTGGGTTTTGGATTGTTTTTATTAATGGTTGGGTGTGGGGTGGAATTTTCTTTTTGTTTTCCTTAATCCGTTCAGATGTAATCTGGGGCCTGTAACATATCTTGGCCTTTTCCTGTTAGGGCACAAATTATTTTTTAGAATATTTCTATATTAGAAATACATAATTCTATAGTTCTATATTCTATATGTTCTATAGTCCTCTACTCACCTTCTTTATATTCTAATCAGCTACCTTTAAGTTTGTGCTCTTGGTTAATTAATAGTAGTTCATTATTTATTACAACACATAAGAGAAAGGAACAGAAGAGAACTGTCAAGGAAAATGCTTGTGATGAGCTCTGTAGTCTCTGTTCCCATCTCTTTGATGGTTTATACCAGCTGAAGATCTGCACTGCACTTGAAATCATTGATTAAAAAGATAACTTTTTTCATAGGATATTAAGCAATGTACTTGGACATGGGTAAATACGCATGGTAATTGTAGATGAGACACATTGTCCCACATCCCTATCAGTTATTATCTTTTTTTTTTCTTTCCAGAGCAATGGCATCTTCTGGTTCTCGTGAGCAGTTCTTACGGCAGATGGAACAGATTGTGGAGGGCATCAAACAGAATCGAATGAAGGTCAGACTTCTCGCTTTCTCTTCTAGAACCTGAGAATTATTTCAGAAAAGCCTCTTGGATAATAACTATGAATGCAGAAATTTGTTATGTGAGGTGCAAATCAAGCAACTAACAAGTATTGTCTCTTTCACACGGTCAAACTGAGATTATGAAAAGACTTCAAAACAGTGCAATTCCAATGAGCTTGAAGTTGATTACACTTTTTTTTTTGAAGAATGATATTATTTTAATTGCTGTAGCAAGCAACTGCAGGAAATTGAAACTGCCTAGGAGTTCATTGTTTTGTTTTCTGCCTTGACCTCCATTATGCAGACAGAAATGAATAATAGCACAATAAGTCAAAGGATTGAAAGCAGATCAAAAGCTCTGCTGTGATGTTCTTTGGGTTCTTAAAAACAAACTATTAAATCTTTGAAGTCCATTAAAATCATAAATTATTTCTTATACTTTATGTGCATGTGTGTATGCCTTATACAGTGGGTGACCTTTTATCCTTCCTGTATACTTACAGATGGAAAAGAAGAAGCAAGAAAACAAAATGCGAAGAGATCAGTTGAATGATGAATACTTGGAACTTCTAGAGAAACAGAGGCTTTACTTTAAAACAGTGAAAGAATTTAAAGAGGTAAGAACATTCTTTTGCTAATGTAAGCTGATGAGTATTTGAACCGATAAAGAGTTGCTTAAGAAGTTCTGCTCAGATACACTGATTGTTTTGAAGTGTGTTATAAGCCTTGCTTATGTTTAGGAGCAAAGGAGCAAATTTCTAAATATATGGATTTGTCTAGAACTTTAAAACAAAAAAAAAGAAAACAACTTTCTGCATTTCTGTACTTTACGTCAAGAGTTAAATCACACAAAGTTAGCTATCTGAGGAAGCTCTCCCCATTAGAAGAACTGTGAACTTTCTTTTTTGCAAGGCTCATGATGTAGTTCATGGCTGCATTTCTACTCATTGAGAATTTAAAAGGCAACAAATGGGCCTGCAACAGCAAATGCTTTCATTAGGTATTGGGGACTGGCAGCACCTGACTTGCTGGTACTTTAGGGACAGTCCTAGCAACTACCTGGAGTCAAAGTGGGATTTCTGGAGGAACATCTGCCAGACTGGCTGCTCTTACTGACGTCAGTGGCAGCAGAGGCAGATCCAAGTTGTTGAATTTCTCAAGAGTGAATTTGAACAGTTATTTTAATTATCCACTAATAGTATTCCTAAAGTAAGAATGGGTTTAGGTTTATTAATGCTATGACAGCTAATGGGAACTATTTTACTTAAACTTACTGTATGTAGCATGTATCTTTTGGATGAGGTTTTAGGTCTTTGAGGCACCACAATAATGGGAAGGAAGGAAAACTTGTGGAATTGAATTCATGTCGCTGCTACTTAAGAGTAGACAGTGGAAGCAATTCAAATAGTTTATGCCATCTTGAAACAGGCATGCAGGATTGCTCTTTGACACTTGTTGCTTAAAAATTCCATAAAACTGGGGTAAGACAAGCCCAGTATTCAGGTAAGAAAATTGAGTAACTTAAGAGCTTTACTAAAGCCTGTCAGTGGATAAGAGAGTGGGTTTGCATGTTTGTGTTGCTTCTGCTTTTCTGAACTTCCTTTTTTTTTTTTAAAAAAAAAAAGTCAATTCAAGATTTTAAGGCTTCTAAATATGTGCAGGCTTTAATGTTCAGTGACCCATTTTGGCTTGACTTAGTCATTTTACTTGTACACAAGTGTTCCTTACAATGCTTATTGCACCAAGGTAACGACGTCTCTTGGTGTGATTCTCCACGTGATTCTTTCAGTTTTATTCTGAAAATTCGTTTTCAGAATAAAGCACCACTCCACGTTACATGGGGAGTACTGGTTTGTTACTGAGTAAGCTGTATGTTCAGGTCTCCAAGTGGAATCTGCTGGAGATCTATGAGGAGCAGTTAGGTATGTGTGAATAAGGGAGGGAATCCAGAATCTTTGTAGTCCTGAATGCTTTTAGGGACCAGCCTTGTTTTCTAACCGCTGTGAAAGGACTGATTAATACTACATTGATTTAGCTTTGCCTGAGTTTATCATAATGTGCTTCTGTTAATTACTGTCTCCATGATAATAAATGAAAGTAGTGTTGCCAGATGAAATTGGTATTGGCTTCAGGTGTTTGGGGGGAAAGAAGACTTTCTGGTTTGTTTTGAGACAGCTCCTTCCTGTTCTGGATGATACACTCTGGGAGACTGACAGACTGTTCAGCTACTTTTCCGACAGAATTTTTGCATCCTCTTTGTAGAAGTTAGGTGGATTTTTTTAAGCAAAAAATAAGCCATTTGTCTTCCTCTGCCTTGTGAGACACCTTCAATCTTGTTGTCCTTAAAAATAAAAAAAATTGTGGTTGTGGTGTTGAAAAGTGATGGTATGTACCTATGTAAATATATTTCTTGACTTGGAGTTGTTCTGTAAACACTGACTTCTTTTGCAAACTGTCTTGTGAATTTCTAGATCACTTAAAAGTAATCTCAGTTTCAGATTTATTCAATTTATAAATAAATAGGTGGATATGCTTTAACTACTTGTAACTGTTTTAGAATTAATGGTCAAGCAGCATTCCTTTTGGCAGAAGTCTATGTCATGAAGTTTAATGAATGCCCTATTGGAATAAGTTTATGGATGAATCAGAATTATCTTCCTTGCTCGTTCCAGGCTACTCTGCATTTTGGAGATCTTTCAGAATTAGAGGGTTTGGTTTGCTGATGTGAAAATTTAAGTAACAGAGTTGAGAGCTACTACCTAACTTGTTTCCTTTCTGTCAACAGGAATGTCGTAAGAATGAAATGCTGCTCTCCAAGCTGAAAGCTAGCTCCTCCTGAACGTCTCCAGCTGGTGAAGTTTACACGATTGTTCAGTCCATACATCAAATCTCTTTTGTGAAGTGATGGTTAAAAATGCAATTGTAGATATATATATATATATACATAAAAAAATTATATATACAAAAAATATATATATACAGACACAGCTGTAAAGTCTGGGTTTCTTTTCAGCATGTACTCTTACATTCCTTCATCAAACGGCCACGTTATTCATTATTGCCTCCAGTACACAGTAGAGAGTTAATGCAGTACAGCAAAATAGAAATTAATTTATTGTTTGTT
Organism: Nettapus auritus; assembly: GCA_011076525.1. Lineage (NCBI taxonomy): Eukaryota > Metazoa > Chordata > Aves > Anseriformes > Anatidae > Nettapus > Nettapus auritus. The sequence goes on from CM021771.1 coordinate 30,531,136, forward strand.
TTTCACAGTAAGGACAATTAAAATGGTTTTTATTGGGGTTTTAACACTGAAGTACATCAAAACTCTGGAATAAATAGATATGGACTGTTTAATATGTCCGGTACCATAAGATGAGCACTGCAGGATGCAATAGCTTGTTAATTTTGGCCAAAAATAAACACAAAAAATGGTTCTTGAAACTCTTCACCAGCTAATAACTCCATATTATTTTAATTTACACTCCTAGCTATAGATAAGATTCCAAAGGATAAAAATCAATTTCTAATGGTTAAGACAAAAGAAAATGGAAACTTACCTTGGATAATTCCTCATGTAAAACTATAGATCTATATTTTTATAAAGTCTAGCTGTTGTATAAATTTCTTTGAAATTTCATTTTTATATATAGAGTATGTGCTTGTTAAATTAATAGCTCCAGGAAAAAAACACCCTAATCCCTAGGACCATCGCATTATCCCTAGCTGGGATGAAAATCAAAGTCTGTGTCAGCTGTAACATAGGAAGATAAAGATTCAGACTTTCTACTCAAATGAACTGATGCTCACCTTTTGAAGACAACAACCTATCTACCCTGCTGAAGATTTGCCCTTGAAAGTTTAGAAACTTTGTGGAACACTTTCTGAAACACTTTTTATATCTGTATATACAGTATTTTATAATTCAAGCAGTTGCTTTTTGTACTTAACATCAGGATTTTGGACTGACTTAATGTACATCACATATTTTGTTCAGGAAAAGGAAAACCACATTCTTCTTCCCAGTAACACTGACACTGCTGTTAGATTACTTTCTATGGCAGCACATATAAAATAAAAAGATGTTTAGAATCCAGTGACCTTCTGCTATTGTTTTTGAGGTGGCTTTTCAAGCCATGTTAAAGGGCAGCTTTAGAAGCCTTAATATGCTTTTGAATTATAAGTGCATTAAAAGATGAATTCTGTAAATGCAGTATTTTGATATTCAGTCATAGAAATGCTTTCATTTGTCACATAGCATTCAGTAACACTTTTTCTCTTGCTGCTCTTGTTAAGCTTGACGTTTCGGTATTTGGGACAAACTATCAAACCTGCTGTATGCCAAGGAGATCCATGGAAGGGTTAGATGTGTCTTGCACAGGCATCTGTTCACTACACAGAATTCTTGGTGGAGATGGTACACGTTCATCACACTGCGCTACTGGATTCCACTCCTTTTGAGGACAGGGGAAGGTTTGATAGTTGTATGTGATGTCATGCAGAGTCTGTGGCATTAAATGGAGAAATGTATGGATTTGTTAAGATGGGCGTAAGGAGATTGTTGACATTCTGTCTGGGTAAAATGTGGTGAGCTACCCCAAGCGTGGTAGGCTAGATTCGATGTGTTGTGCCTTCTCATAAACGAGACTCTGTTTTTGTGACAACCAGAAACGCTTTTCCTGTTCCTTCAGTACAAATAAAAAGAACTTTTGCACTGAGCTAGTTTGTACCTTACTCCCCCCCACTAGTTAGACTGAATACTTGCAGGCTGCTTCTCTTCATATGTATTTGAAAAATCTAGGCAAAATTAAATACTGGAGTACCTGAGAAAGGAAATCTGGATTGAGTGCTACTTGCAGACATTCTCTAGTCAGCTTTGATAGCAGTAGACATAAATGATGTCTACACACTTTGCCCTCTGTAAATACTGTAAGTATTCTTCTAATCTGTACATTGGAGGTAGCATTTCTTCTGATATTTGAGGAGAAATCAAGAAGTAGTATAAGAAAATGGGCACTTCTAACAACCAGCTTTGTTTCTCCTCCTGTTCAACATGATGCCTGTCAGGCTAACTACTCGATCATTCTGTCCCCAGCCACTTCTACTGTGGAGGAAAAAGTGTACATCATGCTATGACTACTCGTGGGAAGGTGATTTTTGGGAACAGTATCCACCATGCTCTAGCACTAAAAATATGACAATCCTGCTAAACAGAACCAAACAAATTAATTTTTGGATTCCCCTAAAATGATTCCACTAAAGTGAAAGGCAATATCAGGAGGTAACTCTTAAGTGGAATTTTCAAAGACAGGAAGACAGTTCTTAAGTGGTGGTTTTCATTTTAAAATGCTCATTTTCTCATTTGCTACTCATTTTCATCTTCTGAAGCTTTTGGATTTCTGCACAATCTGTGGATTGATTCCGAGAACACAAAAAAACCTGAGGCCTTAATTTATATAGCACTGCAGGGTTCAGAGCCTTGCTGCAGGGTGCAGCAATGAACTTTCTGCTGAGCAATAACCCCACTGAGTTCTAGGAACAGATTCAGCATCGGGAAATAAAATTAAAATTAGTAGTCCACTGTGTATGGGCAGAGATAACTGGTGTATTCCAAATGGGCAACTGGTATTTGGGGAAATAAATGGCCCAAAGTTGAAGTACTGCCAAATGATTACTTTTGAGAATAGCTTTTTCTTTTCCTTTTTTTTTTTTTTTTTTTTCTCTATTTGTATATTCTTGATCCTGTATCATTTACCTTAATGCACATGGGAGTTGTATTTTCTATATATTCTTTGGTCTGTCTTGAAGCTAAGGGTAGCAACACAGCAGTAATGTGAGATCTGAACTCTAATGCATGAACTGCCAGGAGGAATGCCTCCATGCTTCATTCTACTCTTTCTTCTTTTTTCAATTAGAATAAAGTTCCAAGTTTTAGTAGTGAGAGTAATTAATCACGGAAATAAAGTACCAAGGGAGGAAGAAAATTACACACTGTTCCAGCTTTTTTAATCAAGGTTGATGACTATCCGAGAGATGCTCCTGCTGCACCAGGTTACTGCATTTGGTACGTAAATCCGTGGGTGAAACCCGGTGCTCGCCATGTGGGCGGTCAGGGGCTGGCAGCGCCTGCTTTGCCGTCAAATAGGAGGCAGCAGGCTGAGCCCTGATGCTGGGCAACGCGGTTCTCCTCCTCCTGCCCCCCGAGCCCAGCTTCTGTGTGACTGAAATCCAGGATTTCACATCCTGAAAGTGTTGCTGCTCTTCTAAATATAGACGTGCACAGAGCCAGTGTGGGAAGCTGATTTTTAAGAGCTTTCTAAAAGTGCACTGTAGTGAAATGTTTCTCATCTCTGGATGTGAAGCCAGGTTGCTCTCAGTGGCAGCATGTCACCGTGGAGCAAGTCGCTGCTGTCACAGATGACTGGGTGGGCAGAGCACAAAACTACCTATCCTGAGAACTCGCAGTGAACTATAAAGCCTAAAATTCACCTCTTAAGGAAGCTAGATTCATTTTTGACAAAGTGAAGAGTGCATGCTCCCTCAGCAGCCCTGCTACTATCAGTTCTCAAGCTAGCTGAGACAGCCCTGCTGCATCTCCAGCCTTTGCAATAGCATCGGTGCGAGCAGACATGAATTGCACAGAAGTCTGGCCTTGTGGTGCTGGCTCAAGTTCCATCTGTCAAGCCACGGTGAAGCCTCCAAACCTTAGTTTGAACACCAGCTATTCCTTTTGTAGGCAAATTGAGATTCACAAGGGAAAGGCTTATTTAAGTTGACACTTATAAAGCTGAGCAACTATCTAACAACTTTTTGACATTCTAGGTTATTAAAATTACTTGATTCCCATTGGAATTGAGAAAAGGAACATTGTCTGTAGGGACATAAGATATATCCCGTGGCACTGCAGGGCACAGCAGTACCTGAGCCCACTGCACACTGTGTTAGTGAGCTGAGGCTGGATGGCTCCCTTAAACTGGAGGAATGTGCTCAAAGTCCTTTAGGATTTTTTGGGGGGGGTCACTCAGACCTGATGGTATTAATACCTATCTCACAGGAGAAGCAAGTTGATTAAAAACGACAAATAGTGGAATTCACTTGGTTAGGGTGATGAGTACAACACCTGTGGTGCAAGGATCCCAAACAGGGCAGCGCAGACATTCCTAGTTTGTCACTTACCTCTGAACAGTGTTACACTTGGCTCTAAACCTTCACTTAAGCCCAGGGGACATAACTGACCTTTACTTCACCAGGACTTCCCGCTGAGAGCTGCTGCTTGCAAGAGAACACAGACCTTCGGTACTACTAAGGTGTGGTTTGGGGCTACTTAGTTACCACTCTTAATTTCACATAAATTAAGCAATGGGTTGAACTCAGCATGTTTATTCCCTCCTTTCCAAACAAATCTCAAGAAGGAAGCCAGCATCCTGCCTGCATCTCAAACATTTCAGTGTTGCTCCCTTAGCAGTCCCCTTGGTGCCTTTGCTAAGATGAGCTGGCTGCAGGATGTCTCCTGTGTTTGCCTGGCTGGGATCACTCTGGTTGGCTTCGGCAGTCACGGTATTAGACACAAACAGCGCTTTGCTTGCAGACTTTTAGCCCACATTGCTTCAAAGAAAAGAAGGGAGATGTTCACTGCTTCTTTCTTTGCCAAACCCTGGAGCAGCATTTACGTATTTCCAAAAGACAACTGCAAACTGTCAGTAGGTTTCTATCCAACCATCTTCCAGCTTCTTCACTGTCGCTAAATCCCCTTAAGTAGCTCTTGTGCTTGCAAACTGCATGTATCACAGCACATCTCCTTCGAGAAATCTCTGCATTATGCAATAAAGGAATCATTTTCTCCTCCGTGTCCCCTTTTATCTCTGCTTTACAAAAAGGTTCTTGAAGGCATTGTTGTAATTTTTGTTAAACGCTGTATAAATGAGAGGATTAAAGAAAGAATTGGAGTAGCCAAGCCAAAGAAAGATGCTTTTCCAGACGGGTGGGATGTTGCAGGAACAGAGGGGACTTATTAATTCTGTGATGAAGAAAGGGATCCAGCACAGCACAAAAACTCCAATTAAGATGCCAACCATCAAAGCTGCCTTTTTCTCTTTCTGTTCCCTCCATGTTTCTCCATCTGTCTGGAAAGTGATAGCTGCATGACGAGCTGTAAACACCATCTGTGGTTCTTGCGAAGCTTCCTTCACCTCAAAACAAAAGCAAACACAGATTCTTACCAAGACGATTTGTTTGAGCGAAGTATTATTTTTAAATGACAGTACGACATCTGTGCACCTACCACAAAAGGCCGCAACTCATTCCTTCCACGTTAAAAGAAAATGTCCCCGAGTGCCAAAAGTACCAGATTTCTCATTATGTTGGAAAAGCTGCTGAGAGTGACTGACAAACCAAGGTCAGCAAGGAGTCACCGATGCCGTGTGTGTTGCAGACATTATTTTGCAGTTTACCTTACTGGATGCCTTGATACCTACTGGGAAATTGGGTTGTTAGGGTCACATAACAAACGGAAGTACCTCCTGCACAGCCCTATACTAGGCTCTCCTGTGGTGTTACATGATCTTTAGGGTTTCTCAGGCCTGAACTGTGAATGAATTTCATTCCATGGCTTGTACCAACTACAAGATACTTCTTTTCTTCAACCTAATTGCCTGGAGGCAGAGCTCAAAACCACATCCCTGGGGGGTGCTGGAACACGGCAACGCCACTTACTTGTTCTTCTGAAGGGACAGAGCACACCCAAAAAGATCTGTCCATGCTCCAGCTCCCACTGAAGTACAGAAGAGAGGGGAAACGTCAGCTCCCCCTGGGTGCCAACGGTGCCTCCTCCTCTCTCGCTGAGGGCCAGACACCACCTGCACAATGAGCCCAGCACAGAGCTCCAAGGGGCGGTGGGACTGGCCCACAACTTCTGAGCACAGGTCACCAGCATGCAGGAGCCTGTCCAGAAAAGGAAACTGATGATACTCCGACCATCTGAGCATCTGTGAATTCAAAGCTCTTCTGGGCACTACAGTTACAAGGACAGAGCAATACCACTAACAGTTCAAGGATGAAACCTGAAGCCCCAGAAGTTGCCCACGTGCCCATAACCCATGGGAACAGCAAGAACTTGACCTGGCTCCTAAGGTGGCCCCGTGTTCAATCAGCCACACATTCCACACGCATGGGCTGCCTCTGTGCAAGCTTCATAAGGGCTGGAGGGCTGCTATTAGCATGGGCAGAGCGACTCGGAGGGGGAAGCGCTGGCAAGGGCTAGGCAATCACTCTTCAAGATGGATATCCCTGTCGTCGCCCTCCGACACGAGACGTGGCTGCAGAATGCAAGAGCGGCAGATTATGGGCGCAGGCAAATAACGGAGGGAAATGAAAATCACATCTGTCCTGACAATTAAAATGGGACACCCCTCATGTAGCAACGATCACATCGTTTGTCTGCAGAAGGACTTGCTCCGCACGTCCTTAATCACGCTCTGTAAAAAGGGATGGATGGATGACACCAGGGCAGATTTGTGACAAGCAGCCCTGAAAGATCACCTCTTAGCCCTGAGGAATAGCTGCAGAGCTACGCCGCTTGGGGAGAGCCACACGAAGGACCTTGTCACTAGCACAGGGCACCTTCAACCCTTACTTCACAGCATCCCATCATCAAACCAGAGCCTTTTCTTCTTGGTACATCAGATTTTAGAAGGTTTGTGGCTGAACTGTGGAGTTCACTAGCAATGGTTTGTCTATCCTTTAATTTAATTTGGGAGAAATTGGATTTATTTTATTACACCCTAATCCAGCTCCTACTGAAATAGAGGAATTTCCACAGGCTCCTCTGCTTGTTAGATCAGATCTCTGAATACTGAACAGCAAGTGAAAACAGATCATGGTATTTTTTGTAAGTTACAAAACAGCAGTTTCCTTATATTTACATAATTTCGACTTTCTCTGTTTTCACAGGTACATTTTCAATTTTTTTTTTTTAACTAGTTCTGCTTGGGACTTTGGAATAATGTTGTAATAGAGCAGTCTGTTGCCTTAGGAAAAATAATGGGCTCTCTCATAGAGCCTTCTGTTCAGTAAGTAAATTGGGTAAATATCCCTGGCAGGCTGGAGATATATTGCTTCAATCTTCCATAAGAAATCCTTTGAAAGGATTTAATAACACAAAATGTTATTGAAAATGTAACTAGCGTCCCTGCTCAGCGAGGCCCTTCAGCCAGTGCCTGCAAGAGGAATTACAGACGCGTTTGAACCTTGGACACTGCAGAAAGCTCACCTCTGCCCAGTGTATTGCAAAGTGGGGAGATCCCAGCTTTTCACAATCATTTCAAGTCCTTTGATTTTTATTGCTCTTCATCTGATGTGCTGCAGACCTGACTCATCTTTCTGTCCCGGTTGGTGCAAGCTTCTCCCCGCTGCAAGTCCCAGTCCCCACGAGCATGTTGTCAAGGCTGTTTGCTACACGCCAACCCACGCGGCGTACGTGGAAGGTAAAGCAGTCTGCTGCAGGCAAACGCTGTTGTGCTACGTTAGAGCTGGCAGGGGAACCACACTAAAGGATCCCCCTCGTGCAGGCATAGGATAATCCACTGCAATTTGGCAGTGCCCAAACAAGGGCACAGGCTACAGAGATTATGTAGCTGCTTTCCAGCCTTACCGGTTGTCATTTCCTGAACAAAACACAGCTCTGACTACAGAGAATCTGTGGTTTCCCATGCCAATCCTGGAGGCTTTGCATGACTCCAATTCCTAACGTAGGTCGCAATACTTGACCATTATCTCTGCCATATGGAACAAAGGAAAAGCCCAACATAAAACCTTTCAGCCCATTTTAGGCCTATTGATGATCAGTAGCCAACAGGCTGTGACAGGGGAACAGGCTGCCACAGAGTACACCACAAAGACACCTCAGTTCATACCAGGGATGTGAGCATCTCTGCAGGGTGCTAAGCACCCCTCTCACTCAGCAGCTGGCAGCCCGCTATGCCTTGGGCACAGATCTCTTCCCCTCCACCCTGACTCCACTCCCACAGCTGCGAGTCAGGAAAAATAGCTGGCATGAAAGCACTGCTACTCTGAGGCCAGAATTAGCTTCTGAGTTTGTGAAATCAGCTATTTCCAGGACAACAGGCTCTGAGAAGCGAAGAGAGGGCCACTTCCCAGTGAGAGTGCCATAAAGGGATTTCAAGGAAGGAAAAGAGCTCTTGAGTACGCATTCTCCTTCTGCACTAAAGACACAAAGGAATCGCGGCCAAAAGGAGGTTGGTTTGGGTTTCAGAATTCATTCTGCACATTCATCAGCAGTCCCAGCTTGGTGCCACTTCTGCTGTTTGTCCCCAGTGCCGCCCTGCTGCTGAATGGGCACACGCAGCTCTCTGCGGAAACACACAGTCAGTTCCTGTGTTCCCAGCAGTGCTATAAAGAACACGCCACCAAGGAGCTTCTGGGGAAATCTCTTGATTTAAGATGTTCCTTATAGTTTTAATGACTGTTATACTGGTCCTTCGTGGCAGGTACCGTGTATCTGTACTGCACCTTCAGGGTCTGCAAGAACTTCTGATTTAAGCAACGGGAAAGAAACCTTTCGGAACTTCGGAACCACTGTGATAGTCCTGATGTATACCAATCAAACCTAGCTTATTTCCACAAATTCAGAGTTTTGCCTATTATGCTGTGGTTCAGCACAGAACAAGATCATTACTGCCTCAGTGCAGCCTTGGTGTACTTCTTGCTCTTTGAACAAGAGCATGAGAAACTGAAATGCACAACAAAGGATCAAAACACAAGAACATTTACACTTTTTTGGATGCTCCACCAGTATTATAAATAGCATATTTGATAGGGAAAAGAATGCCTGCTTTCTTCTCTGGGCTTTTTTTGTGCCATCAGCAAGAATAGCTCTGGTGTCTCCCAGGAAAATCCCATTGATTTGAAAGGGCATTATCCAGCAGCTTCTGCTGTCTTTCAAGTTGTCTCATTTATTTCAATTGGACTGTTTACACGGAGAATTATTACCTACTGTCAACCAGGTAGGACAGAGTATAGCTGTCAGCCACACCGTGTCACTGCTTTTTTCACACAAGGTTCATTCACATCAGTATTGACTGCAGAATTCACTTTTTAAGGAATTTCATAAGTAAAGAAATACTTATGAAAGCACCAGCCCCCTTTAGGCTCCCAATTCTACTTGATTTGTTTGTTTGTTTCAAGAGAAAGTAAGAAAAAAGTTCTCATTTTCAAAGGGGGGAGAGAACCGCGCTATATTATATTAAAACTAGAAGCTCCTCAGCTACTTCATGTCCATCTCCCTCAATTTTTTCCAAATACTTTCTGAAGTGTTTTTTAAAAACTCATGTAAAATTTTAACCACAAAGTGACTCAAAATAGCTGTTTTGTAAGAGCACAGAAACATACCCTAGGTATGTTTCCACCACCCCTCAGCTCGGAGAGGATCGTCCCTTCTCCACGTGCTTATATCCACGTATAAACCACTTCAGCACCTGGCTCTGTTAGCAGAAAAGCAGTGTTTAAAAACATCCCCATATCATCGTAATTATTTTACTTGGTTTCTTTGGTTTCTTCAGTTTCTTCTTCTTTGGCTGATGCTGACAGCCAAATCACTCCCAGATATGGAGAGGCAAAGCCAGATACTCTCACTACGTTTGCACTTCCCCTGGAAATGTTATCTTTTTAAGAACATTTAAAAAATATTTTATTTTTTTTCCCCAAAGGAACAGTAGTGAAGTAGCTAAAGATTCTTCTCCAGAATTCCCTGAGGAACTGCCACTGTTCAGTGGACATGACAGCCCCTGCTCCTATGTGCTTAAATGGGATTGGCATAAAAATCAGTAAGTCTCAGCCTCTTAGAAAGGAAACCGAGAAGAAATGCATCCTGAATGCCAGCTCCCTCTATCCACAGGTTAATTTAATGAACGTGTGCAGCAGGGCATCAGCATAAAGGTTTGCATGTGAATCACAGGTCTTTTTATTTGAGTCAGCAAACAAAGCTGATGGGACAATGGGGAAGGTCGGCAGTATACACCAACTGCAGATTCAAGAAGCACTCTTAGAAAAGAGCTTAATGCCAATCACTGGAAATGTAAGATGAAGAATTGCTGGTTTGAGCACTTGCTGAGACTGTAATAATAGCTATACTGGCAAACGCCTCAAAAATGGGTATTCAGCTCCCACTGACAGGAGCTCTTTTGTCAGTACAGCTTCAACAAGCTCTCAGACACTGCCTCAGCAAACAGCACTTACCTGCCAGCCGAGCTGGGCCATGCACGGGCCTTTGCTGGCAGAGCTGTGACAATTAGGAGCCAGTCTTTGCCGTGGTAAAACTGACTTGTCAACAAAGTGCCTATGTATAGACTAAAACTTGAGCAATAATGTCTCAACCCTATTAACTTCCTGTACTTTTAGATTACCATTAGTGCCATATGAGCATGTGTGTACGTAAAATATAGCGCATGTAAAAACCCTACAAATACTTAGTTAGCTTTTGTGTTTGGAAAGATTGTAGATTAACTCCAAGCAATATATTCATCACACTTAGAACAACTTGGAAAGAAACATGGTGCAAACAAGAGGATGGAGGCAGTAGGAAAAGAAGGGATGCCACTAGAAGAGATGTTCCATCTTTTCTAACACTTTTTCTGTGTTTGTATAGAAGACAGCTTCAAAAATCAATTTATATTATAAACATCTTCAAGACATCAGGACACAAATATGCAAGTATGACCACATATAACTGCCAGGGCTGTCATCTCTTGCTAGAAACCCCAGACTTTTATTTATGACCATAATAACATGTTGCCTATCTTGACTCAAAATCAAATTTAGAGGGATTTAGTGGATGAGTGAGGATTGACCCCAGCTGAACAGAAAATGCTCCATGTCTCTTTATATAGATCTAACAGCCACATACTCATCTTTTGTTACTGGGAGAGGACTGGACTAAGTACAACATGCAGACACAAAAACATACCACAGCAAATCAATTCCACAGTTCGGAGAGTATGGGTATGTGACAGAAAGTGGAGAGCTCACTTGGCATGGGTGACAACATCGTCATGCAAAGACCCTGACTTAATGGGACACAAGGGGCCTTCCTCAACCCTTCCTCAGGGAAGCTTTACCTTCAGTTAGTCCTATCCCTGAAACAAACGAGACCTCCCACAGGAGGTCCTCTTTGCAGGATTACCAGGGATACTCTGCTCTGGTACTATGCAGTGAGCACTATGTTCCCACTATAAAAGGTAAAATAGCCCAAGTACATAAATAAAGCGTTGAACATAATCTGCTTACTAAAATCCCTTCAGATACTGATAGATCCTGCAGAGATCCTACATAAAGTCTGTACTGGCAGAAAAATGTGAATGCATTTATTCTGTATGTGACCTAAGGATTTGTTTATGTCTTTGTTTACCTTGACTACACTGTAAAAAGATAAAGAGAAAAACAAAACAATAAGGAATGGAAAATTCAGACTAAAGGGACAATTTTTAAATGGGTCCCAAGACTTGCAGTGAATGCACCTGTCACATATTCTCATAGCACATGTAAGAAAAAAACAAGAATAAAACACATCTCCAAGAGTGGCACTTTTTGACTGGCTAATTACAGCTCAGGTCCTGACCATAACTGAGCTAAATTCGTAAGAGCCCCAGGGCATGTCTCAGTCCTCTCGCTGTGCTGAAACCAGATGGGTGCAGAGGTGAAGCAGGAGCACAGGCAGCAGTGGGAGGCGGTGCAGGGTCTCCTCCCCATCCCTCACCCTTACCTGGGCAGCTTCGGGCAGGGGCACCACGGCGTTCCTCCTGCGGCCCCCGATGCGGAACTTGGCCGCCTTGTAGATCTTCCAGTAGACGAAGAGGACCACGCAAAGGGGCAGGTAGAAAGCCCCGCCGGTGGAGACGATGGTGTAGGAGGGCTCCTGGCTGACCTGGCAGCGCTCCTGCTCCGGGCTGTAGCTCTCTCCCCAGCCAAAGAGGGGGGCGAGGGAGATGGCAGCTGAGAGCGCCCAGGTGAGAGCAATCATGACGTTGGAGATGCGGCGGCGAGTGAGCAGCGTGTACTCCAGGTGGCGGGTGATGGACCAGTAGCGGTCCAGGGCAATGGCGGTCACGTTCCAGATGCTGGCTGTGCAGCACAGCACGTCGAAGCAGACCCACACGAGGCACAGCTCCCGGCCCAGCCGCCAGCGCCGCCCGGCCGACAGCTCCTTCACCAAGCTCAGTGGCATCACCAGGGCCGCCACCAGCACGTCCGACACCGCCGTGGAGGCCACGAGGTTGTGGGGCACCCGGTGGAAAGCCTTCACCCGCAGGATAGTCGCCAGCACCAGCAGGTTCCAGAGGAAGGTGGCGATGGTCAGGAGCACCAGCAAGGTCAGGATGAGGACGGTGAAGATGGAGAAGGGCTCCCGGCCCCTCCAAGAGCTGCCACCCACCAGCGCGGAGGCAGCTGAAGCGTTGGCATCCATGTTGGACGACGAGGCGTTGGCGCCCATGTTGGCTTGACACTGGCCCCGGGGGGCGCAGGGGCTCAGGGGCTCTGCCATACCCGGGCTTTCAGCCCTTCCCTGCCCTCCTCTTCCCTCCCAGCACCTCTCTCCCCCTTCCCAGAGCCGGCTCTCCCCTCAGCGGCCCCCCTCCGGGTGCTGTCGCCCCCCGCTCCTCGTCGACGGCGGCGGCGCCGGGCACCCGTGGCCGCCCACTCCCTCGGCTCCCCGCTCCCATAGCGGGCGGCTGCGGTGCGGCCGACGGGGCTCGGCGGGGCCGCGGCGAGGGGCAGACACGGGGAGGCGGCACCGCGGCTCCCGTCCCGCCCCAGAGGCCGCCCCGGGGCCCGGAGGCGCCGCCTTCGCCGGTTTTTTGAGCGGAGCCGCCCGGCCGCTTCTCCTCGCAGCCCCCTCAGACGGGTGGGCGCCCCGCTCTCCTCACGGCCCCGCCCGCCATGTTCTCCTCGGCGCCCCCGCCGGGAAGGCTGGTGCTGGTTTCGGTGCTGAACCTGAGTTATTTCTAGGCTGCGGCACCTAAACGAGATTTTTTTCAAAGGGACCAGGAACATCTCCCGTTTTTTTCTGCCTCGCAGCAAGTTCAGGGCACAATTTCTTCACGAAGGGCGCGCACCCAGCATCCAAAAACGCTTCCTTCTCCCGGCCGTTTTGAGGAACTATCCTCAAAATTGCTATGTTTCAAAAATAATTTTAAGCCTGTCCTGCAACATCTTTTCAAGTCTGTAATGGGCGTTAAGTGGGCAACATGCATCAAGACAATGGGCTTTGCTGTTTCCTGAGTGATAAATGGTGACAACTGGTGTGATAGGATCTTATATCAACTTGGGTATATTACATTTATGCTGTGATTGAGGCATTTTATTTAAAGTCTTTGTGAGGTGTGCTATATTCCAGCTTGCTTTCTCTCCTAGGGTCTTTTACAACCCATAACTGGCCTTGCCACGCCGTTTCCCCATAGTCTATGGCCAGGATGATTTCAGTGGAAGTTACTGGGTGAAACACAGCCTCTTTTCCAGTCACCAAGTTACTCGGTGCTGTCCAGAGCTCTCCAAAGGTATCTGAAGTTTTTCACAGCCAAAACAAGCAAACAGGATGAAAGAAGGTCAGTGAAGTTTGTTTCCTTGCACATAGGAGACACACACTATATTCGTGGGCTGCAGCAGGACACTGGGACTGAGAGGGTTGTTAGCTCCTATCTGAGGTAGAGAAGAAATATTTTCTGGGTCAGGGCTCTGAACAGTCCTGTCTAAATGAACGCTGCTGAAATCTATGTTCTCCTCCTGCAGTCACTCTCACTGACAAAACAGGACTACCTGACAGAAGAGAAACCTCTCCCAGCACCACAAATTACCCACAGCAAGCAGGGTCTAGCTTGGCTTGCTCAGGATGCCCGCCCTTGAAAGTTGGCGCAAAAATGAAAAATTACAGAAATGAAAGACAAGGACCGTAATCAGAAAAAAACAGGCTGTTTTGTTTGGTTAACTTCCGGGTCCACTTCATTTGCCAGATGAACAACAAAAAAGCAAGCAAATCCTTTCCCAGGTTCTTCACATAGACATGAATTTAGTTGGTCTTTCCTTTAGTAATTCTAGCAAATGTTCTAATGTAAGCCAGCAGCAAAGAGAAAACTCTCTGCATTATTTAACAGCTTTTATAATCAGGAGAAAAGGACTTCTGTGTGCTAAATATCTCATTTTGCTACCTGAATTTTCCCCTCTATCCAATAGGCAGAATCTGACAGAGCTTCTCAAAGAAAGCTGTTTACACTACTGCTGCAAGTAAAGCCTAGAGCAGCACCTGAAACAATTAAACATTGGTGAGAATTTGTCAGGGTTAGCAGACAGCACGTGACTGCTTCACAGCTACCTTCCCATGCTTTGTCTTTATATTGTTCCTTTCTAATTTGTGTCTCTTTTTGTTAATTAATGCTGCTTTTAAAATGCCAGCTGAACAATTATCAGACAACATGTTATTCCTTTTTAAAAGACACTCAGATCTAAAAGCAATAAAGGAAAAAAGCAGATAAAAAGGCCTTTTTAAATTCTGAATTTTTCAACAATTGCCAGACCAATTCTGTGAACTTAATAAAGGGATGTATGAATCTTATCACAGTTTGAATGACTCCGCTATTAAAGAAAGAAGGAAAACAAGGAAACCCAGGCTAACTGCAGTAGTTTAATGTTTGGGGGCCCAAATAGGCCAATATATGATTTCATGTTGGTTCCTGCTCCTGCAGGAAATGAAGTTGTCTTTTTCTTATAAGATATTACTTAATGTGTGATCTGTGGCCACCATTAAAGCAGACCAGATGATTTCAAAATCTTTCATAGAAGCCATTTCTCACCCTCCTCTACTCTTATTATATGTGTGGGTCATGTGCCACAAATGGATAGTCACTTTCCAGTCCGCACATCAAATGCATTGAGATCTCCCACTTTTTCTTTCAACTTGGCTGAAATAATCTAGTCCTATAATACAGAGGCTTGAAGAAAATCTCAAAAGGGTTTATTTTTTTCTTGATAATTATCCCACTGCAGTCTTGTCCTGTGAATGCAAAGGCTTAGCATTCCTCAAAGATTGCTATGGCAACACATTGCAATGTCTCAGGAACAGGGTATACTTTGAGAAAGAGAAGGGGGAATTTTAAAAAAATGAAGAGACTGCAGGTATTCATGTATTGTAAATAACAGAAAAGAAAGTAAATGTTACATAAAAGAGTAAGTTTTTTTTTTTTTTTTTTTTTTTAAATCAGACTAAAACTGACAGTCTTCTTCTGAAACTGTAGGACCATCTACCTTAATTTTCTGTACAGTTACAGCATTATGAGTTGCTATCGTGTCAAAGTGCAATGAAAACAACGAATATCCTTTGTTTCATTCACTGAAACTTTTCAGCGACTCGTAATTTTCAGAAGCCACAACTTGCACCTTCATAGTTTTTTCTCTCAGCCAAGAGTGGTACTGTGTATGCTCAGAAGATGTCTTATATTACCAATTGTTTCATTGTTCTTAAACAAATAAACAAATAAATATGCAGCTAAAGACTTGGAGCTAGATAAGGGAACTAAGAGTAAATACAAATTATCTTTCCATCTGAATGTTTGGAGCTTTGTGGGCTGAGAAGTTTAAGGGATACAAAACACAAAAGGGTGGAAAATACTGATCTGTTTATGGTAGAAATACTTTACATCTTCCTTTGCAACTTCTCTCACCTTTCCCTGGTGTCCTGAGAATCGCTTACAGAGGAAAGGACTTGTGGCTGAGGTGAGCAAAATAACAAGTTACAAAATTTTTCCCAATCCTTATCACTTTACAAAATACCATCTGCAAAATTCACACTTCTGACTGCTGACATTGAATCTTGTCTGATAAAATTTTGTTATAATTATTTTCTTCTGTCAGTTCAAATGTTCTTCATATAGCTTAATCCTCTCTGCAGCCTCATAATTCCTGTCCAAGCTCCCTTCTGTACAGTTATACTAAAGAAAACTGACTTCATCATAGAAAACTCTCTGTTTTCTAGCACTTTTAAGGACACCGTGCTGCTTAAGAACAGATTTGGAGGACGATGATTCATCCAGATAACAGAATTTCAACTTATATGAGCTGATGAGCCAGTTTTCATATTCCCATTTGCTGTATTTTTATAGCAAATATACGATTTAAATATAGTTCACATTTTTTTCAGAAATTTGCTTTTATCTGTTAGAAATAGAAACAGATTATTTTTAGACTGTTTTAAAGGGATTACACTGAACTTTACTGTTTTGACTCATTTTCTTTTTTAGATACAAGGGTCCTGTAAGAGCTTCTAGCAGATGCAGTTTTATTCTGGCCTGTGTTTTCTCTTGGTTCTTTAATAGAAAACCAGCCTCCTTCATAAAGCACTCTTCAGAAAACTCAGCTATAAAAGTCCTACAATAATTTGATAAATATCTACAAAAATTGGAAAAACAACTCCCTAATAGTCCTTTGATAGCTGGTTCCAAATTTGCACGATAGAAAACATGATAAAGAGAATCCAAATGTCAAACAAGTGATAGACACTATCAATTTTCTTAGCAATAATGTCTAAATCTTAGAATAATTTCCATTCAAGTATCACTTTTATGAAACCTAAAAGGATGCAAGTCACTAAGTAAGAGGTTTTTAAACATGAAGGCTATTTTGCAGAGATCTATATAACTGCATGATTTAAGTTTGCCACAGGGGACTGTGCATGTATATTCTTGTGACAGACCATGAATCCTATCACAGATAAAGCCAACACGTGAATGTGAAGGAGATTATATAGTAGCAGATTAGCTGACATTATGCTTTCCACCTGTTATAGCAACCACGCTAAAAACAAACAAAAAAAAAACACCCCGCCAACAAAACCTCTCAATTAATGATCTGTGATTAAGTCTAATTTGCTTGACTTTGACTGTTTTCTCCAGCAAGAATATTTTGCTATTATTTTGGCCATGCAGAAGACATGGACTTTCCATTTTTGGATTTTATGTTTTTAAGTGTCAGGTTTAAAGTTATTTCATAGACATCCATTGATTCCTATTTTAAGCGGTGTTTGAGAAAGTCGAGGTGCCCCAATGCCTTTTTGATTCTTATTCTGACAAACTCTAAACCCGTGTTGAAAATCTTTTCATATTTGCCTTAAGTTTTTAATTATCCCTCATAGCAACACAAAAGGGCCTTCAAATGGCGATGTAGGAAGTCCTGGGCTCCCTCCTCTTCAGCTTCTGAGTGCACTGAGAGCAGAAGGAGCAGCTGGTGGTGGGGATGCAGAGCAGGCAGGCATTTGCCAGCAGGGACCAGTTAAGCTAGTCAGCCTGTTTTCTCTTCCCATACAGAAAGGCTTTTATTAATTAGAAATGACAATGTATCAAGAACACTTATCCAGAGCTTATAATGAAGACTCACTAGCTCCTACAAATGCATATGGTCTGTTAACCCCTATGAGTTAACATATAGTTTTAGTTGTGCAGAGTAACACATTTAATGTATTCCTGTGACTCAACACTCAAAACGGCGATTGCAACCACTCTCAAAAGAGCTCAGAAAGCCCTGCAGAGCCGAACTTCTTCAGATGACAGCAAAAATAAAGAAGAGCTCTTGCAAAAAAATGTTATACACGATTGTGCAGGGGCTACAATTTTCTTCTTTTTTAATTCTGACCAAGGGGGAAAAATAGCAGACAATTACATTTTTCAGTGTTGTAGCTTACAAAAGTGTTTGGGAAGATGGACTGCTATCGTAGAGCAGGCTCAGATATTTTTGAAGGGTTAATGCAGTTCTTAAGCTGTATGACACTGATATAACAAAGTGAGTGCGTGTCTAGACAGCACCCTCAATTTCCATTTGTCTTCCCTTCTCTTAATGGCATCCATCCTCTAACTCTTCTCACAACTCCATATCAAAAGTTTATTACGGCGGCTAAGAGAAAAAAAGGTAATCTCTTCTCCACGTGGCTGCGCAATAAAGAGATATGACACAAGCAACATTATAGTATTTATGACTTTGATGCAACCCAGCAAATTTTTTAGAAGCAAAGAGCATTTCAGTTCAAGAGGTTGGATTGCTATTGTCACGGCTCAACATTTTCTATAAATCTAGAGCAAACAAAAGCATTGGGAACAGTTGCATAAATTCTCCTGTCAAGTTAAGAAGCTAAAATACTGGAGAAGCAAGCTAGTAGAGAGAAGTCAAGTGCAGAGAGAAATTTTATTCTGCATATCTAGCCAGCTGATTTTAGGCTTCTTTCAGCATTGTTATTTTAGTTAGGGAAAAAAAAAGGCAAACAAAAAACCTTCTAAGAACTAATAATAGTCTATTTTTTAACATTCAAAAATGTTATTTTTAAAACAGATATGGTCTTAACTTTTCATCTTTCTTACGAGAGCTTGTTTCCCTTAAGCCTTACATTACTAGCTTGAAAGCCAATCATTAGACTATCTAAACCATTGGTAGCTCTGACACATGAAACAATAAGGCCAATTACTGCCAAGATGTAAACACAATTCTTATTTACAGCAAGTAGGTACCCAGTTCATGTATTCTTGCTCTACACTATCAATAAACATGCCCTCTACATACAACATTCACCCTGAGAAATTTGATGGCAACATGTTCAGTCTGGTTTTGTGCTTGTCTATAGCTCGGCAGCATTACGGCATAGGAAACTTGTATTGTGACAAGATTTTTCATGATTATGAGCAGTAGCTTGGCAATGGAATTCTCCTTTATGGGCCTGTTCTGGGAACTGTCAAAAAAAATCTTCCACTTCAAGCAGGACAGTTTTGATCACCCCTTTAAGTGGTTTAAAGAGTCCAATTTCTTTGTCAAGGTTCTCAGAGAAAGAAGGCAATTTCTCAAGGCATACAGTATTAGTCCCCAACCTATCAGTCATTGTTATGAGACAAGCCTTGAGAGTCTGATGGCTAAGGTCTATTAACTGCTCACAAGATTGATAACAGGCTAAGTTGCAAAGGAAACGGTAGATTTCCAATCAGTTTGACAATCTTTTAAACTTCTTGCAATACCATAGCAGAGCAGACGTTGCCTGATACACAGATATTTCATCAGAAACTCTTTCATTTATGATTCCTTAAACAAAGCAAAAGGCAACCGTGCATTTGCACAAACCAGGAAGCTGAAGCTCTTTTCTTTCAATACTAAGTAGGTCTCAGCTGAGGAACTTCTCACCTGCTTAACCAGGAAATTACAGTGTGAAACAGCCGACTATGTAGTTGCTTCAGTCTGTGCAGCTATTACACATTCAAAATGCATAAATAATAAATATATACATTAGGGTAAGCTAGAGCAATACTATCTAGTATTTTCATCTCCCAGTTGAGATTATTTGAAAGATTTCTATAAAGCAAAAATACCTGGGAGGAGTTGGACAATGTTGTGCAAAACCTCTACTTTTAACGTCAGACTTCAGAAACTGACAGCGCCTCAACTCTTCCAAAGAAAAAGGTAGTTGGAGCTAGAAGTTGTCTAGCTGCCTGGAAAGCAGACAGCCTTCTGCTCCCGGAACGAGTAGGGATGACAGAAAAAAGCAGTTCTCTGCAAAGCAGATTTTTGTGTACATCGCGAAGCGGCAGGAATGCTGACGTGCTTTAAGCCCAGCCAGCTGTCTGTGCAAGCACTCGGTCAGACAGGCAGTCACTGCTCTGACTCGCTGTGCCCATTATCCCAGCTTTTCCGTTTCAAACTGATACTCCATACTTCTTCGTTTACATTGAGTGCTTGTGCACTGATCTTTACAGTGGTTTACTGCAGCTTTGCCTACAACTCTTCCCAAGTAATTAAGGTGGCAGTTCATCTAACAAGTCCTTCAGAGTTATTTCATTGTAAGGCAAGTTAATTCCCAGACTGCAGCTGCACAGATTGCAGGTGCAGACAGAACCCTTTCACTGTATGATGCTGTACATCTCAGGTAATTTTTAAAATGTGCTATTAAGAAATAAGACATGAGAGCTATTTTGACATCTATTAGTTATAAATGTATAAGCAAACCCAGAATCAAAGATTAGATCTCAATGAGTCAGGCATCACCCAACCAATTGGTATCGCTTATCGTACACAGCAGATTCTGCTTTTTCATTATAACCCTGGAAACATGAGACATTCAAACTGTATTAACAGGAATCTACTTCAATATTTTGACACATTAGAAGTCCTTAGTATCCAACCAATATTAAGAGCCTTGAAAAGCTGTCCTGTAAAAAAAAGTGCTAACAGTGAGCTAGTTCATAAAAAAGAGGAAGAAAGGCAACACTACGTTCTGGGTGCTCTAAGCACCCGCAACAGAAGAGTCACACTGTTTCTCTCCCCCAAATGATCGTGTTTCTCTATGGGTAAAATAGAGAAAATTATCTCTATGGGTAAAATAGAGAAAATTATTACCCCCTTAACTTATCTACTTCTACAACGGTAGAGACCTGAAAATAATATATGTAACATAATTACTTTCCTGCACCTTGTGCTTTCTTTTCACTTACTGTTCACGCTTGTTCTGTTTGCAATGTGTATTCATCCCTCTTCCATTTCTCCCTCAAAACATCCTTTTAGGATATTTATACACCCTTTCATTTTTTTTACTTGGGTACAAGCCATTTTACTGTCCATCACCTAAATCCTGTGGAAGTATCTTTGCCTCATTGCATCAACTTTACTGAGCATTAAAAAAAAAACAAACTTCCCACACCTTTATGTGGGCTGAGTCCTTCCAATCAAGTAACCTGCTCTTATTTTTCTTTGCTTATTCTTAAGAGAATACACTTGATATTACCAGACAGGTAAATTCAGATTTCAACAGACCATGAAGGAAAACCAACACATTTCACTAGAATGTTACCATTTAATCATAACATTAAGAGAAACAGTTCTAAGCACGTCTCTGATGTAGTAAATGATGATTATTATTACTTTTTTAAAATATTGGACATCCGGTAGTTATACAGATACCATGACTTAAAATAGTTACAAGGTCAGTCTTAATTTGATTCAAAGGACATGTTCTGTTCTGAAGGAATCTTCCTATATTCTCCAGGATACTTGATGGACAAAGAGTTCTGTACCACTAAAACTGCAGTGATTCTTGTGAACAAAAATCCTTTTATTTATTTATTTTTTTTACACTGTAAAAGTTTTATCCAGAGACTTATGAACTCTTCTCAGCATACTGAAGTCTCTTGTAACACAAGTCATCTCACGCTGCAATCTGTCCCGCATTCTGTCTACTCCAACGATTTCCAGGTGTGCAAGTAAAAAGGGTAAATATAAAGCATTTTTTTCTATAAAGCTGAAAATATTTTTTCTTTAATAAATCTGTAGTATTAACTTGAAATAATTACAAGCATGGCAAAATTAGCAGGCTACCTGTCTTTATTCTCCTTTCCAAAGAGTCTTCCTGAAATGAAAGATGTTTTTATAAACAAAAACAATTTTCCCTAAAAATGCCAACAGAGCAGTTTAAAATGGAAGTAACTGTCGGACAGTTTTGGTGAAGGCAGTCTATTCCAACGGAACAAGCCATTTTAATGAATGCAGGATTAACGAGAAAACTGCCGATTGTCTGATTTCTTGTTAATATGCTTGAAGATTTTAGCTTTGTGGACGTTCTTCGATTTCTGGTAACCAAATCCTCCACCTCCGCCTCTTTTCTGTAGCCTTCTGCCTTGGTTGCTGTTCACATCTGGAATTTTGTGGGTTAAAGAACTTAAAAAAACTAATTTGAAATGTTACTTACTAAGGAGAGAAAAAAGTAACAGCGTTATATAAAAAGTTGAGTTGCAGAACTACAGATGCAACTGAAACTTTATGCCTGTCATTCTAACAAATGCTTTTATTCCCATTCTAATGAATGCTTTTATTCCTCCAGCCGTAAAATTAATTTGACCAGAGTATCACTGCTTCAACTTCCACCCACTGGCAGCTTTGACAAGAGGGGCCCTTGCCCTTCTATTTCAGTATTCCATGATTAAACTTAACTACACACCTTTCAATGAAAATGACGGTGCAGCAAGGACAATAGCACCCTGGAAGATGCATGCAACATTCCAGCACCTGCTAACCTGCAGCAACTAAAGCACGTTTAGGCACTAAAACAAATGTTTGTAAACACTAACACTGGAAAAATTGCCATTTAGGATTTTCTTTGATAAACCATTTTTAAGCATGATGCATGTATGTGATTAACAGCAAAGCCAAAACAAAACAAAAGCCAGAATTTGAAGTAGCATAGGTACTGTAGCATAGCAGGAATTCAGCTTTGAAACACTGCAGTAAAGGATACTGAGGTCAACAAATGGAGGGACTTTAAAACCAAATGAAAGGCTGACTTTGTTAAGATCCAAGTTATTGACATTATATATCTGCTTCAGAGAATGGGAGTCATAAGCTCTAATGTAGGCTTTGTATGCTTCCTGGGCTGACTTGTGAAGAAAGTAGTTCTTCTCAATCAGTTTCTCCAGCTGGTGAGGAAGAAAGAAAAACAGAAGGCATGAAATTATGGCTGTAACAACTTTAAATTATGTGCAAGCAAGTTATTTACTGCGCAAACTGCAGTGACATTCACTGATCACTTCAGTAAGACTGCACTGTGATGTGCGTGCATGCACTCTGCTGTTACAGTGCTTTTATAAACAGAACAACGAAAAAGTCTGAAGTTGAATTACACTATGAAGCCTGTCTCATTTGACTTCTAACATAGATGAATTTGGCATATTAAGTTACATTAGGTGTCATTATTTCCTAATTATGCTTAACAACAATAATCTTTCTGTAAGGCCTGTCTTCAATACTTCTTGTATTGCTATTTCAAGTTTAATTTCTTACAGAGAAACTTCAGAGAGCTCTTATGAAAAGAATGACTCACAGAACTATTATTATTAAATTATTATCTATGGAACTATCTATACTATTCTCTTCAACTTTGTGCTCCATTGCTATTTTTGTAGCACTGTAGCACAAAACAGATTTGGCTGATGCTGGGCTTTATTACCATCAAGGAGGTTAAAAATATACTTGGAACATACACACTAGCATTTCTAGGTGTTGGTACTGGATTTTTTACATGCTGAAGGCTGAGCAAATCATCTTAGAAGACATAAGATATTCAGAATTAATCTGAACATGCCCAACCATTCAATGAAAGCTACTGGAACATCATGTTCAGTACGCTGGACAAGAACATTCTATTCAAGAGCTGAAGGCATATTTACACCATTATGATTTTGCAATATAACATGAAAAAATGATCCTTACAAGCAGATTCAGATGATGTAATGATGACAGTTTAGTACGGGGTATTAAAATCCATATTTGATTTCACAACATTTTCTATCTATAATATCATACAGGGACAATACGACAGGAGGATTTACTGCAGAATACTCACCTACAGGAACTTTTCTGAAGATGCACACATTTTTAACTTTTAGTTGCAACAGACTATATCTTTATTTATATAAATTGTTATTATACAAATGTTCAGAGTACCTTTAGTAAGCCATTTCATACCTGAGATTGGATATCTGAAATCTTTGACCAAGAAAATTCGAATTCACTGAGTGGTACCTTAAACAAACAAGAAAAGTATCTACATTACGAATGTATTAATGTACAAACAGTCAATGTGTTTAAGACCTAAAACAAATAGGATAAAACCTGTCAGATAACAGAAGACTTACTTTTTAATACTTCAGCTGTATCTCTTAACAGATAACTTTGAAGTTCAAGTACACATTCTTGAGTGAAAAGATTACCTACACGTTATTTTAGGTTTTTGACATCTTTTTTTCAAAGCAATAATCACGCTATTACTACCTCTTACCATAGATAAGTGCCTTTGCACCAATGTATCAGAATTATCATGTCCTTTCAACTCGCATAAAGTCTCTCGTTATGACACTTTTACCACTTCAGCTTTTGCTTTAGAAGCTACATCACTTTAATTACAAGTGGCAAAATTCTGGACTGTACACAACCCCCTATAGAAAGGACTAAGAAACCAGGAGCAGTTCTACTATATTAAAAGGGTTACACTTGAAAGAAAGCTATCTTTATTTTGAAATTGAAAAATTTATTATTTCAAAAGAAAAATAAAAACTGCACTGGCCAAGCTCCCAGTATCTTTCCATGTTGGGTTATAGGAAATTTATTTCTTAGTAACACAAGCTGCACAGTTGCAAGGCAACTATAAATATAGTCAATAGTTACCTTCGAGTCTAAGGTCAGCAGCACAAAGTCAGATGTTCAGTTAAATATTTTCTAAGCAACAGAATAGTTCTTGCTTAAAAGTTAAAATGTTTCATTAATCATTACAGTTTTTGCCTTTAAAATCTTGGTTGCACTATGATATCATAAAAAAAAAAAAAAAAAAAAAAAAAAAAAAAAGTCTACAGAAATTTACCCTGGCTTGTTTCAGGTAACGAAGAAAGCCCAGTTCTTCTGGTCGCAAAATGAGCAAAGCATGTCCTCTACCATTTATACCTCTGGCCGTTCTACCAACGCGATGAATATACTCCTTTGTTGCAAAGAATAAGAAACAAAGTCCAGTCAGTCTTTCAAGCATTTAGTAACACAATTTCACAGAAAAACACTTGACATTAATATACTGTAACACATCATCCATTATGTTTTAAGAACATACACTGACACATGGATAAGGCAAACTAAGTGTTGATGATGCAAAGCACATTTAGGTTGAGCCAGAAACCCCCGACTAAAAGTATCATACCTTTTATTGAAGTAAAATGAATTGTAGTGTCCTGTAACTGAAAATTTTACTTTGCTTTTGATATATTTGCTCTGTATGTTTGTAAAGACTTTCCAGATCTGAGTTGTTCTCGTTTGCACTGGACATTTATTCTAATGAGAATTCTAATTTTTAAATAAAAATCAATTTGCCATTGAAAAAGCTGTCAGAAGACTCAAGGACGCATATATAAACCTCATATTCCTTCTATTAGATGTTTTGGTTTTTAGCTGATTGGATTTTAAATTACTTTATTAGCATAAAGAGTAATGTTTAAAAAACTACTCTTAAAAAGGTGACAAAGGTCTCAGCTAGGTGTAGCATCTCCTAGGATCTGCTAAAGTGGAAGAAATCAGCTTCTAGATACTAACATGGCTGAATCCTGACCTCTGTTGAGCAGAAAATTCAGGTTTCTCTGCTACATATGTAGCTAAGGATTGAAAGTTTTCTACTTCCTTAACTTACCTTTGGATCATCCGGAGGGTCATACTGGACAATCCAGTCCACTTCAGGAATATCCAGTCCTCTGGCAGCTACATCAGTGCACAACAGAATTCCAGATTCTGCATTACAGAACTGGAAGAATGTCGTGGTACGTTTTGTCTGTTTCTGCTTGCCCTAAACAACAACCAAAAAATAATAAACCCACACACATTAAGGATGAAATGTCAACTATAAAAAGTTTGCCATCTTGAAAGCTTAAATGTCATTTCCCGTATCATATCACCACCAAAAGAAGAAATCATAATTTAGGGAGAGAAAATATAGTAATTTGGAGGGAAACAGAAAAACGGGCTACACAGAGAGGATAAATTAATATCAATATTCAAACCTCATTTACAAAACGGTAATATTAACAGCATTGCGGTGCTCTCACTACATTGTTTTTACTTTATCTTATTCCTCTGCAAACTAATCGAGATAAGCACATTTTGTTAGCAGAGTATCTGTTTATTATAAACTGAAATGAAATACATAAGGTAAATGAAAGATCTGTAACAACTTACAGGTGTTATCAGATTAATTAAAAATGAAATCTACATATGAAATACTTACATGAATGGCCATAACAGGCAGATCGATGTAGTTGAGTAATTCATAGTGGTACTTCACTGACATACATGAAGAAAAAAATACCATTAGTTTCTTCTTCCGGTTCTTCTTAAGGAATGTGAAGAGCAAAAGGAATCTTTTTTCAGATGGACATACCACATAACCCTGGAAATTATTTAAATATTGTCAAACAAAATTGTATGGAACACATTTTAGTTTTACAATTAAATCAGGGGACTATTTTCTTGCAAAACAGATGTGCCAAACAGTTAATTTTCCAGCTATACAGTTAGAAACCACTTGATTTATTTCCTCTCCCTCACCTTGTTATATGAAACTCCTAAAGTAGAGTTGATGGCAAGAAACCTACTCTGCTGATTTGAAATAATTCCCTAATAGAGAAGTATTTTTTAATTAGTTCTCAAAAAATAGTATTTAAATGAAGAACAGTTTATAAAATAAAAATCCATTTCAAGAACTTCTGAATTTCTGGTATTAGGTATGAAAATTACTGCATAGGCTTCTTAAAATTCTTTATTATTTCAAGAATTTTATATAGTTTTTGCTGCAAGTTTACACTTTAAATGTAATTTTTAAGTACTGGTCATTTTAAAACACCACTCACCATTCAGTCAACCACACAAACCCCAAACTACTGTACAACTGTATTTAGCTGGCATCTGAAGTAGCAACAGTGAAATCTATAGCGTTCTCTAGTCCATAACGTGGTAATAGAATTACAAAGAAAACTGGAGCTTAAGTAGGTAACATAGATAGGAATGGCAAGGTGTAACTAACTGTATTATCATTCAATGAACTTTTATATTAACCTTCCTGCAGACATTGACTAGATGCACACAACTTACAGCTAGCAGAGTGTGTAAAGCCCTTTAGGCAACTGATAGCTTTTGCCCAGTACGATGTTAAACACTCTCTAAGACAGTATTTATACAACCCATTGAAAAACATATAGCACAGTTTAAATTCACAGATGATACTCCTTTTAGAAAGGTGTGTTTTACCTGTTCAAGACCATCAACTGTTGCTGTCTCCTTGTTATCATCAACCCCAACATACAGTGGCTCTTTCTTCAGAGAGATCTTTGCCAGATCTTCAACCTTTCTGGTTTGTGTAGCGGAAAAAAGCATTGTCTGTCTGCGCTCTGAAAGTATTTTAAAAGAAAGCCTAATTTTAAAAAGAAGAACGCAAATAGCAAGGCCTTGAAGTCTTTAGCTACAAACTTCCCTGAGCAAGTCTTCTCTCTCTCTCTTTTTTTAACTTCTAAAGCAGGTTTTGTTGCATTATGCATTGTATGTTTTATTTACTTAGTCTGTTATCATCTGCAGAAATCTCTATCTGCAAAAAAAAATAAAAAATATTCTTTCTCTGGGAGAAATGTTACTTAGCATTTGCACTTCAATTTTGAGACAAAACGACAATTTAGATAAGAGACTTACCTTGTAATTCTAACTATAGATTGACTTCATTTTCATGGGTATTAAAATATTTTTGTTTTCCAAAACATGCTGCATACTTTCTATTTACTACTTCCATGCTTTTTACTGCATTTCAATAATTAAAAAGAGAGCCTTGGTGACTCTGAGGTTGTGTTTTATAAATCAATTGCAAAGAATAACAAAATCAAAGTAAGATAAAGCAATTTTTAAGGTAAAAAAAGAAAAACTTCTACTGTTTTTGGAAATATGAATAAAAAAACCCAACTGCAAGCCAGAAAACCTTTTTCCTTATATTTAAGTTTTATAAGGAAATAATAAATTGTAGGTAATAAAACAGGCAAAGAAAGATGAATGAGATCCTGTAGGTGTTGAACTAAAAGGATCTTATATGAACAGAATTATATTCCTGAAGTGCATAAGAAAACTCTGTCCTTTAGATAAATGATGCTAAATAAAATAATACATACTAGCTATCAGGAAAAAAGACAGAGTAATACAACCACTCTGAGGTACATCTACAGAACTATAAAAATTAATGACTTATTTTACAATAATTGAGTCATAAAGAAGACAAAATGTTAGCCAAGTAATTTCCAAGAAAGACTTTTTTTTTCTTACTTGGTAGAAGTTTTATGATCTGTTTCATTTCTTCTTCAAATCCAACCTCTAAGATACGATCAGCCTCATCAATTACCAAACACTGCAAGTTCTTGTACATGAAACCTGGAGTGTTCTAGAAGATTAACAAATTGAGAGTCAGACAGGGACAAGTATCTTAGTATGTTTTATTAAGTATTAGGCATCAGTGTTTAATCTACCTGCATATGATCCAGAAGTCTTCCTGGCGTTGCTACAATGATGTTAATTCCATTCCCAAGTTTCTGTGCTTCTGCTGATCTGTTACTGCCCCCCATTATCAGACCATAGGTGTGAACGTGATGATTCATAAGTTCTTTAAGAACTCCATAGGTTTGCATCGCAAGCTCTCGAGTAGGTGAAAGAATAATAACACCTGTTCCTAAAACAGACATCAACCAAACAAGAGTAAGTTACGGAAACTCACCCAATCCCCTTTGCAGTCAAATTGACAAATGGGATTCCACCATGAAATGAAGCTTACCATTTCTAGGCATGAATTTTAACTTGTAGATGAGCTCTACTGCAGGAATGAGAAATGCAAGTGTTTTGCCACTGCCTGTTTTTGCGGCTGCTAAAATATCCCTGCATAAAACAAAGTTACAAAAAGAAGTGTTTAGTTAAACCTACAGCGAAAACAGCAATCCCATCCTGGATCATGTTGACAATGTAAAAACGTAACATAGCTTAAAGAACGCCGGTATAGTTAATACTAAGAAGTCTGCGGCAGATCTGGTCCACAGCAACTGGTCTCTGCCTCCAGAGACCGTGCGACACGCTGTACCAAGAGGCCAATGAAACAGACTTCCCTGCTTTCAAAGCCAAATGCAAAGCAAGTTCCATGAACTTACCTCAGTACCTGTTCACAGATAACAGATACACTTTGTTAACTTGTATTAATGTTTACAAACAAAATATTTAAAAATTATGAGAATATATTTATTAAAAAAAGATAGCTGTAAATAGTCATGTATTTAATCTTGCTAGCAAAAGTTCGACATTTGGTGTCAATACAGTTCTTAAAAACACATTCCTTACCTGCCTTCCAGAAGAGGTTTAATACTTTTATGCTGAATTTCTGTCATGTGCGTAAAGCCCATGTCATTTATGCCTTTCAGTGTATTCTCACTGACAAGACCATCAAGGGAAGTAAAAGAATTGTCTTCAAAGCCACCTGAAGAGAAGGGAAAACAAATTTCAAACTTATTTCTTCAACTATCCATCCCAAGACTACCCAGTGAGAATTGATGTTAAAAGGATTTTTTCTTATTCCTTCCTACCACAAAACCCTAAGATGTTGACAAAATACTCTGTATTAACGGGTCCCTTGGAATACTGCAGACAGCTGTTAACAGTGCATATGAGTGCACTGCCTCTCATTCTGATTTATTAGCCATACACCTCCATTCCACTGACTTTTTCTTCCATAATGAAACGTGTGCATGTATGTTATAAAACTGATTTTCACTAATAATTTTAAGACCAACAGAAGTGTAAATATAATGCAAATTTCAGAGAACAGTGACTGAGAAATAGCTCTACAGCGGTCAACATCACGCTACCTGTATTCAAACATGTAACTTTCATTGCAAATCTGAAAACTGCAACTTGCTCTGGAAGAAAGCTTAAGAACTTGGGATTTTTGTACCATCTATGAAAAATGAGGACACAAGATACCTGTTAAACCTAGCGGTAAACTAGGCACTTCATCCTCTTCCTCCTCTTCTTCCACTTCTTTCTGTCCAGAATCCTTCCCATCTTCATCTTCTGCCTCCACAGACTTGTCTTCCTCAGTTTTTGCTTTTTTAGTTTCTGTACCTAGGGTGTTATTTTTACAGAAAACTCGTTAAATGCAGTTAGGAAGATGAAAAACATGCTCATCATTAAAAGCTGAGCCACAGACTTACATTCTTTAGCTTGTAAATCACTGCTGTGAATGTCATGAGATAGGAGAGGTCATGAGAAGGGGTGGCGAGGATTCTATGAAGCCTTCTGATGCAGATAGCAACACATTAATTCAAGTTCCTTGCAAACAACCCACTTTGCATCATAAACCAAAGCAGCTTAGAGTATACCATATATTTTTTTTCTGTGGAAATGACATAGCTTGAACAGGTTACAAAATTATTTCCTATTTTTAACTTAGACACCAAGTTTCCAACACCATTTGTGCTCAGGTCCTGTGAAACTTAAAGACTGTTCCACTTTAGGTACCTGAATTCTCAGAGAACTGCAAGAGAACAGCACGTTATTTGTACAACCGTGATGTGTCACAAGGATCTAACAGGTAAGGGATTGAAGTTTCAAATATAAGTATATATGCATATATATATTCTAGCAATACTTATAGGATGCAATTTTTGGGGGTAGTTATTCAGTATACTTTAGTTTCATTCATAATACACAGATGTTGCCAAATGCTGGACAGACTGATAAAAAGGATGTACTGGCTGCACATTTAAGCACAGAAATCATCCATACATCAAAGCTCTACTTTGAGAGCCTAACCAGTAAAATATTAAAACTTAACATTATCCATAATCCTATCGAACAATTAAGTTGGTTGCTAGTGGTTTAGTATATACAAGAGTTCACATATTATAATTAGAATAAATGATTAAATCACTTAAGAGAATGTAAGTCTCAAAGGAGTATTTAAATCGAAATGCAGTACATAAACAAAATGTAATACGGACCTGTTCTCTACTCTTATTCATTGTGTCACAGCTAGCTTTCCATTAAAAGTATTTTGATGCACGTACAGAATTCTGTCTTTGCAAAAAAAAAAAAAATCACAAGGTATCGGCTATTGCACTCTTTTGCTTGATACTTACAGAGTAAAAATTGGGAAGGAAGATATTAATTTGAGATTAAGTAGTTAAAACCCTAAGATGCTTTTTCCATCCAATTTCTTTAGGATCATTTCTTGCAAAGCATATAAGGAGCAGTCCTTCTACTCAATAGTGTACTTGCATCCCTAAAATATCATTATAATGCAAATCTGTTTTCCAGAAATCACTAGAAACAGAGTAATAACCACCTTTTTCACCAGCATAACCTAGAGAAACACGACAAATACAGGTAGGGCTGTTAGATTTGTGCATAGGGGAAATCGCCACCAGAAACACATGACCCAGCAGCATGTGCTCTCCTGTGCTGGCAAGGCCCAGAGTTGCAGCAGCTGGGCACAGACAATAACAGCTCCCAAATATATGCAGAGACCCCTCAGATCTTCAGCTAATTCCTTCTACTTGAAAAAAAATATAGCACGGAAGACCTCCAAGGCTCCAAAACGTGCACCAGCCCAAACCAGGGCACTTCTCACAGCCAACATAACCTCTCTGCTGAGCCACAAAACCAAAAGAAAGCTTTTGTTGTTGGGGAATGTTCCAGAGGTGTTTCAGCCGGGCAAATGAATCCCAGCGTACCGGGGAAGACAACATACCGTTCTCGGGAGCAGCCGCCGCCGCCTTCCTCTTCTTCTTCTTCTTCTTCTTGGCCCCGGCACCCTCCGGGCACGGCGCCGCCGCCTCGGGGGCTTCTGCCTCGGGGGTCGCCGCCTCGGGGGCTTCCTCCGCCGCCTCCCCTTCCTCCTCCGGTGGGCTCGGCGAGGCCGCCGGAGGCGCTGAGAGGGCAAAGGAAACAAGCCGTGAGCGGCGGAGCAAGGCCGGCGGCCAGGGAGAGGCTCCGCGGTCCCGTCCCGTGCCCGGTCCCCGCCGTACCTGCCAGCTCGGCCGCCCGCAGCTTCAGGTTGCGCTGCCGCAGCTTCAGGTTGCGCTTGTGGATCTTCTTGCGGAGCAGCCGCATGGGCAGGTTGCCCGCAGCCACCGACACCGACATGGCGGCCACACGTGGGGACGTTGGCCCGGCACGGCACGGCCCGGCCTCGCCTCGCCCGGCACGGCCCGGCCCCGCGCCTCCTGACGGGCGGCCCGCAGCGGCACCCAGCGCCTCGGCGGAGGCAGCGCCGCGCTCCCTGGGCCCGCCTCCTCCTCCTCTTCCTCCTCCTCTTCCTCCTTCTTTTCCTCGCCACTGAGAGGCTCAAAACCTCCTTGCTAGCCTTTCCACGTCTAGTGCTGGCCACTTCGGCCTTCATCCCTTGTAGCGTCCTCTTTCTCCTGCCTCCCCATCCTCTCCCAAAGCGGGACGAGCCCCTGACATCTGTGCTGTTGACAGCACCCTTCACATCTTTCGTGACCAGCAGATGGCACAAATAGCACAGGAATTTACAGCGGATTGCTTTGGTTTCTTAAGCCAGTGACAGCTACGGCTTTAGAAATCTGAACAGCTGCAAGCTGTGTAATGCTCAACCTGCAATAACTTAAAGCAGATTAAGCTGCAGAATTATTATTCTACTAATTTCGAAGTGTTTATTGCATATAACATCTTTTAAAGTTCCTGCTGTCAGAGATGAAACAAAACATCATCTCTAATTGTTATCTTGATTTGTTCATATGGATCACCAGGATGACTATTCCTATTATCATTATTGTGCCAGAACTTCACCAGATAATACACAACGTTTTAATAATTATTTTATTTATCAACAACGTACCTACATTCAAATTACTAATAGTTACTAGACTTTCACAAAAGAAACATGACAGATGGCCACTTTTCTTCAGTGTGAACGCCTTGCTGGAGAAATATGAGTCATTATGTGAGAA
Source organism: Nettapus auritus (assembly GCA_011076525.1). Classification (NCBI taxonomy): domain Eukaryota; kingdom Metazoa; phylum Chordata; class Aves; order Anseriformes; family Anatidae; genus Nettapus; species Nettapus auritus. The sequence continues at coordinate 30,563,459 of CM021771.1, forward strand.
TGATTAGAAAGGAAGGTGATATAAAGGCATGAGGAAGACACAGACATAGGGAAATTATAAGGCATTTGCAATTCTAAAAAATATTGTTGTTTATGAAAAGCTTGTGAAAGGAGGAGGAAGTATGACCAGGGAAGAAAAATTAATCTAAACAGGCATTGCTGGAACAAGAAAAGATATCCCTGATTCTATGTGATGTCTAGCAACACTGAATGAAGACCAAGCCAAAATGAAATTGTAACACTTTTACATTTTGTATTTGAAACTGGAACCTTGCATGTGAATAAAGACCAAATAACAAAACTGTGATTTTATTATTATTATTATTATTATTATTATTATTATTATTATTATTTGAGCAGAAACTGAAAACAATATGTAAATTTGGCTAATTCTTTCACTAGGTCACTTTCCTTCCCAATTACAAAGATGAACAGCTTCAAGAAGAGGAACTGAAGAGTAAACTGGACTTCAGTGTACCCTATATTAAATCATTTTTACTGTTTTAATCCATAGCTCACTTCATTTCCTTCTGAACTCTTCATATTTCATAACTGCAGGTAGTTGCCATGGTTGTGGGGCAGGATGCATCGCACCTTGCTTGCAGCAAAGTTCACAGGTGTTCACTGTTGGACATTCTGGACAGCTTCAAAAGCATAGTCTGTAGCTTGGTTTTTGAGATGCTGTACATAAAGTTGTGGCACTGAAACTCTGAAGCAGGAAAGGTGACCCTGTCCAAACTTTGACAGACTGGATAACGGGTCTGGCTGCTGGCTTATTCAACTGACAGAATAACTCATCTCCCTCAGTTGTGTTTTGAAAATAATGGAACCATCCTCAGCAAGAAAGGCTTTTGGTTCAAAACTCCAGAGGAAGTTAGTTCAAGGTTGAATTTTAAGCAGGTAAACATTTCTTGAAAAAAGTCATGTAATTTAAGTTCTGGATATATATTTCCATCTTTTCTCCCTGTCTACCTTATATTGTATCTACAAAATATATTGTTAATTAGCTACAGGCTTGTTCTTCCTAGTCTGTACTGATTTATAGTTTTGTGGTTAGATTTACTATTGGGATGCACTTTTAACCCAGACAGTGTTCATTGCTGGGATATGCTTGTTGTGCAGATAGAGTGAATTAAAAATCTGGGCAGGAGAGAGCTGACACTAATGCACTGAAGGCAGAGAACAGAACATCCTTCAGGCATGGTCCACATGTTTATATCTCAACCAGTACTTCCAGGATCGTCACCATTTAGCTTTCACCTGCACCATTGCACCTCCAGATCTGCCAAGAATTGGGACCTGAAAACCCTGGTATGGTAAAACACTGCATACAGAACTCACCTCAGTGAGTGTCTACATTGGGTCCCAGCTGGCTTGGCAATTCTTTGTGAAATTGCATTAGTGTGGCACGAGACCCAAAAATGCTCCTGAGAATATATGTTAGATCCTGCCGAGCAGGATATATTGGCTTTGCACCAGTCGTGTGACAACATGATTTTACTGCTTTTCAATAAAAGCATGGAGCACAAGAAAAACTTCAATGCATTTGCAAAGAAACGATGATCTTTCATCTGTGTAAACAGATGTCAGTGCACTATGTACGGAAATTTGGAAATTAGGTCCCATCAGGTTGCTAAGTATCATGTGCTCCAACGTAGCTTTGTCTCAGCATCTTGTAAAAGATGTTGCTTGGAGTTTGCAAAGTGTACTTAGCTGGAGATTTCAAAACATATTTTATGAGCTCCTTCTTTTTGTTTTTGTTCTTTTTCTTACAGCAGGAACTGCAGAAAGTCACAAAAAAGAGTCAGAAGGCAATAATGATAATTTATTCATGACAGGTCCAGACAATATTTTAAACCACTAACTCATCTCAATATTTTTTCTCTGAAGTTTGGCATTTATTAAATTTTATATGAATTCCCTGTGACACTTAAGTCTCATTTTTGTCCAATAGGTTCATTTGTAGTTGCTTGACTTGGGCAATCGTTAGAAATAGGATTTTCTCAAGTCATTATTGAGTTGCTGTCAAAATATCTCAAATTTTCTGCACGTGATCTTGCAGGCAGATTTGTAGGGAATCACGTTTGGGTTAGCTAAGCTTTATGGTGCTGAAAAAGTCCGTATTAGAAACTCTGGATTTTTCTCTGAAGATAAATGTTTTTTAATACCCAAATGTGCTGCCGATGGCACTACTTTATCTCCCAGAGTAAATTCATCATGAAAGCCAAATCTGAAATCTTTTCTCCCACTTAACATTAACTTATTTATATTGATTAGCAATGCAACATGAAAGAGATCATTGATTTCAGTTGCATAAATTCAGATACATAGTGATAATTCATCAAAATCTCATACAGAAAAGATAATGAAACAAAAGTGAATAGTCATTTTTGGATGCTTCAAGTTGTGATACATTGCTGAGTTAAGGCTGACAGGCTTGATTTTTAAAATGTAGAATTGCTGAAAAAAAATATTTTTTTGGTGTGTGTCTTTGGTTGGGTATGGAAAAAAACAAAAACAAACCATTACGAATGTCATTGGTTAACATCTGCACCATTGAGTTATAAATGTTGAACTAAACAACTAGTACTTTTATTGCTTGCAGCCACAAACTAGAAAACCTTTCAGAACCATATTTGCATTTTTACAGATTATAGTATTCCCCATTGGATTAAATTTATTTGTCAGTCTTATACATTCTGGACAGGCACTGGGTTTAAAATCAAGTATCATCTAGACAGATACCTCTTTTCATTTGTTTAGCAAGTGTGTCTAAGTTATGCAAAAAAGATCTGTATGTGTATGCGAGTGTGTTTGCAGAAATAATCAAATTTCCCACCTACTTGAGAGATATAATTCTAAAACCTGGACTTTGGAAGAGAAAGATTACCTACCTGAACTGATCTAAATGGTGTAGATATAGATATATAAGGACATAGATATACAAAGACATATCACATAGAGAATAGATGGCTTCATTTACAGAACATTGATGTCAACTTGAAAATTGCTGGTTAGAAATTTCTGGTGCACACCGTATTTCCATAGGGTATCGTTGAGTAGCACTGAATCTGTGAGCAAATTTAAAGTATACCTTTGAGTTTAAGACAGAAAATTAGAGTATCTGTGTTTGTAAAATGCAAACTGGGCTATCATAATCACCATCTTTTTCTCTAAGGTTTTTATTTTAATACAGCTTCCAAATAATGTCTCCCTCATGTGTCATATGGAGTTATTGTCTCAGTTTTAACTATAATCATCACACTTCATCCAGCATATGCAACACAGCTAGATTCAAACCAAATCTGTGAATTTTTCAGGAAATTTCTAATTTTCCGCATGTTTTACAATTTGAGCTATTCTGTGTGCCAATTGTAATGTGTGCCGATTGTAATGCAGACTTACACATCTCTGAATGCGTTTCAAATCAAAACCAGTGCAGACCTGCAGCCAGAATGAAAAGTGGAGAGGAGTTGAACTGTGTTTTATAGAACACCTTGTACATTTTGCATAGTTCTTGTGGATTTTCTAGAACATAAAACTGCTCAAGTGTTTCTGAGAAGCAGTTTAATACTTCAAAGTGTTAGGCCATCACGACTGCTGTTATTAGTTCATTAAAAGGAAGACAATATTATAGAGTTGGTATAACATGGATCATTCAAGCATAAGGAACTGAAATAATTTTAATTGTTCTAATGAATGACCCCTTCTTTTATTCACATAGAGGACCAATGTGTAATCTCACTGTTGCAGACTTGCCATGAAATCCTGCTGTCTCATATGATCTCACATAATCTCACCCTTGCATGGCTGCCCATGAAATCCTGCTGTCTCACATGATCTGAATAGCAGGAGTCCAGGTTACTGCACTAGTCTAGGCTCTTCCTCAAGTGATGCACCCAACAGATAGCAATGACCATCTTCACATCCACCCACTTGACACTTCATTGCTGGAAACCCACGAATTCAATTGTGAGATGCAAGGAAAAACAATCGGAAAAAAGGGGTTCTCTGAGAAATCTGCTGCTCCAACTTCCAGTGGGCAGTCCTTTGTCCCACATCTGTCACAGATCTGTCTCACATCTTTGGTTTGACTATTTATGGTTAAAAAGAATTTCTAGTCAATAACAGTGACTGAAACAGTTTGGGTTAAGACAGTGTGATTTAACACATAACACTAGTAATACTTTGAAGGAGCTTCAAAAGCCACAGAGTATGTAAATCCTAAATCAGGCATCTTCTGGGGAGGAAGTTCTATGGTGCACAGCATATCCTAAGCCACAGTTGGGATCTCAAACTCCCTTCATCGAGAGGAGACATTATGAAGTTTGAAGTTACAAAGCTCTTCTACAGAACATGAGGCTCACAAAGTAAAGGTAGTTGTTCATCTTGGAGGGGGTACATTAGAATCCAAAACTCATCTTTAGGATAGAAGCAAGACATTAAGCTCTTTATGTTAATAGGAACATGAGTTTTTCTGCCTGGAAAAAGATTCAACAGAGATCCACCAATTTAAAGAGAATTTATCTTCTTCCCCACCTGCACATACCAGTGTCTCAGCTATCAGGGGTAAGCATCCTTCTGTGTGAGGAAGACAATAGAGTGGGTACACACCCCATGCCACCCTGTGGTTTTACATCCATGACCATGGAGGTAAAATGGGACGGAAAATCGGCCACTGACACTAGAGGCATGGGTACGTGAGTTGCAAGGAAAAACAATCAGGAAAAGGAGTTCTCTGAGAAACTTGCTGCTCCAACTTCCAGTGGACAGTCCAGGTCTGTCCCAGATCTGTCCAAGATCTGTCCCCAAATCAGTTTCCTATTCTTGCAACCACATTGGCAGCTGGTCTCAGATGCTTGGTATTTGCAGATAGTGCCCAGCTGTGTGTATTTGTTCCCTTCTACAACTATATTGTTGACTTTGCTGCTATTGAGGTAATCAGCTAATTGTGTGAGATCACCTTAATTAAACTGAAATGAGCTAGACTATGTGATGTTTCGGGGTAAAAAAAAATCAGTGTTTAGCAAATGCTGCCATGCATTAAATGTTGTAATTCTTCCTTGCACTAACAGGGATTATACGTTGGCTTCTCACAGAAATTTAAGCTAAAGTCAGTATTTTGGTCCTCATCTCTGACATACATCATCACTAGGGCCCAAATTCTCTAAAATATTGCTTACATCTCTCTGAAATGAAGAAAACAGTTGGAATCATAGAATTTCAGAATGGCCAATATTGGAAGGCACCTCTGGTAACTGCCTATTCCAACTCACCTGATCAAGCAGGGTCAGCTAGAGCAGATTGCTTTGGACTTCATCAAGTCAGGTTTCTAGTACCTCCAGTCAGGTTTCTAGTATCTTCAAAGGTGGAGACTCTACAACCTGTCTGGACAACCTGTACCAGGGCTTGACCACTCTCTCAGTGAAGAAGTTTTTCTTTGCTTACATGGAACTTGCTGTTTTTCAATTTGCACCCTCTGCCTTTTGTTCTGTCACTGGGTACCGCTGAGAAGAATCTGACTTCATCATCTTTACTCCCTCCCATCAGGTATTTACACACTCTGAACCTTTTCTTTTCCAGCCTGAACAGCCCCAACATTCTCACTTTCTCAGATTCTCCTTGTATGCCAGATGCCCAAATTTCTTAATCCTCTTTGTGGCTGTTTGTTGAACTCGCTCTGCTATGTCCATGTCCTTCTTGTACTGGGAAGCCCTGATCTATACATGCTTCATATGTGGCTCACCAGTGCTGAGTAGAAGGAAAGATCACCTGCCTTTTTGTTGTCACAATGGGACTTTCTGTTATAACTGTATAATTCACTTTTGCTAAGAAAACTTTGCCATTTCCAAGATAAATATATAGTCATTTTCTATTTAACACCTACACACTGTGAACCAAAAAACCAAACCAAAACACAACACTCTGAGAAAACAAGGTGATCTATACATTTTTACTCTCACAGAGGCAAGGAGAGAGCAAATAATACATAATAATGCAAGTGCAGTTCACAATTTGTTCTATGCTAATGGCATCCAGGAGGGTACCGTGAGGATAACTGCAGTGTAAAAGCATGTGTGGTGTGCAGGCGAATAGTTTTAGATTCTATTTTTTTCTATCAGTGTACAACAAGGTGTTTCTGAGATTTATAATCCAAAATTACACAGTATATTTGGGGTACTCAGAACATATCTGTTTTTATTTTACTATTTATTTATTTATTTTTAACAGATGAAATAATCATAATAGAATCATAGAATAGTTTGGGATGGAAGGGACCTTAAAGCCCATCCAGTTCCACTGCTCTGCCATGGACCGCTTTAAGTCCCATTTAAAACCCCCTTTAAATATTGGAAGGCTGCTCTAAGGACTTTCTGGAGCCTTCCCTTCTCTAGGCTAAGTAACCCCAACGTTCTCAGCCTTTTTTTTTTTTTTTTTTTTCTTCCACAGGAGAGGTGCTGCAGCCCTTTGATCATTCTTGTGGCCCCCTTCTGGATCCACTCCAACAAGTCCATGTCTTTCTTATGCTGGGGGCCCCAGAGCTGAACACAGTACTCCAAGTGGGTTTTCCATCCCATCAAGTTTCAATGATGGCGATCAAATCAAAGTTTTCGAGCAGGGCAGTGGCTACAAGCTCCTCCTGTTTGTTACCCATGCTGCATGCATTTATACAGAGGCACTTAATTTGGGCCTTGAACTGTCAAACCTTTTTTGACAGAACCTTTTTGGAGGGCTGGGAGGCATTCCTCACTACTTGAGTAGGTGCAGTCTCCAGCCTGTGTGAGTGTCATGATTTAGGACCCTATAAGCTGCAAAGTCTATAGATGTCTGTTTCAACCATTCTTCCATCCATGTTAAGTGTTGATAAGTAGCCTGTTTTGTACATGACAGTGCAAAACAATCTTTTCATTTTCATAGGTAACCACTTTTATTAAGATAACATTTTGATTAGTGATAATTCTTATGTGTGAAGATCCATTTTTTAATATTTTCTGTTTTAGAAAAAACTAATTGAAGGCTTTTCAAAATACTCCAGAGGCTACAAGCAAGGTCAAGTGACTTATTAACAAATTAATCAAATTCCAGTTGTAGCAGCTAGCTTATAACTTATGGTATGACAGGTTCATAATCTTTAAAATTATTATTTTCTCAGGTATAAAATACTTCCCTTTTACACTGTCCTTTTTAATGTAAAGAATCCTAGCAAAAATATTACTGTCTCCTTTTTAGAAGTATTCTGCCTTTTATATTGCCTTTTCATTTACAAGTCTTCATTTAAAATAATTCTATTCAAATAATACTAAGGCACAATTAAATTCAGAAAGAATAAGAGATCTGAGAAAAATAAGTGAAATACTTATGGTCAGCTAAGATTTTTAGCAGCTACTTTTAAGATAAAATTTGAAGGAGAGGGATGGAGCTTTGAACATTCTGGGTGCACGGCAGCTGGATGGAGACAGGTTTGTGGCATTTTGTGGATGCAATGAACACAAGATGTCACCCTAGCTGTGAGATAGCCCCAACACAAAAATGACATTAGCTGAAGAGGAAAGGGAATGAAGCAGTGAAGTTATTATTTATTGTTATTATTATTTTACAAGTTGACCATTGTGTTTCTTCATTTAAAAAAGATAGTAAGTTGGTAAAAATCATTCAACTAATACAAAACACTGTTTCAGAACACCAAAAAAATCTACAGATCGCTGAATATTTCTAATTCAATGCTATTACGATACTTATGATTTTTAAAAATTGTTGTCTTAAAGTAGGTTCTAGAAATTTGAAGACAGAAATGGCTTCATTGAATAGTAGCCTTATGTTTGTGGTACCTCTTAGTGAGAAAGATAATAGAGAACAAAGTGCAATATTTCTCTGAGTTATTTTCAGACTGATACATGTTCATACATGTACCTAGAAGTCTAAAAGCTTATAGAGGATGCAATGACGTATTTAAAACCAATGTTAGTTACTTTTAGAATGTTAGACCCTTTTAGAATGCCATTTAAAGGAGTTCTAATGTTCTCGAGAATGAGAATAGTTAATTAATAGTCTATTATGTTGTATTGCACTTTTGGATTGAACCTCAGTGGTAGCTAGAACAGCCAGCACTCCATAAGAGAATGCTTGTGTTATGGGACTCAGAGCTTTTATGGTTCAAGCCTTTATAAACTGTGTCAAGCTGTGATAGTTATAATTATTGCACACGTTGGCTTAACCTATGTAGTGTAGTCATAATGCATTAGCCTTTCCAGCTTTCTCTTGCCTGCTCTTTATTACCTGTGACATTTTCCCTTAAAGGTTCAGAGCAAGCGTGACTTTATGATCAGCTGTAAGCTTTAACTAAACCAATTCATTTTTTTTCTGTAGAAGACTGTTGTGGAAGAAACCAGGAGATGGCAGTCTTTCTTAACAGATTAGAGTGAAATGATACTGCTGATTACAGTTTCTGTCCTTGTGCCCCAGAATAGGCAAAACTGTGAATTGAAATGAAGAGCCACACTTCTTGCCTTGCCAGCACAGCAAGTCATTGCATGTTTGACCCCTCTGGTATCTTCCAAGAGCCTTTCTTTTCAGGTGTTAGATTTTCAACATTCAAACAATCTGGGCACATTTATGGTCTTTCCAGTCTTCAGACTGGCCTTAGTGCAGTCAGGGGATCAAAATGGTTTTAACAGGCTGCAGTGCTTTTAGTCTTTGTGCATGTAACCTGACAAGAACCAGTGCCACATCAGCTGGGACATCCTACACAGTGGGATGTCAACATACTAAGGTAGATGATTGTATAGCCTTACTAGAGGAGTAATCAGATTCTTTTGAGCTGCTGTCAGCAAATATAAACCAGTACTTCTTACCTTTCTATATGTTTTTCTGTAGAGTAAACACCAGGGACTCTATGGCAGGGAATCACAAAAGTGGCTTAAATCAACACATTGTCCTCATAGTCTCAGTCCTTCTCAAACAAAGCTTAGGAAAACGTCATTTGCCTTCTGGTATTTACTGGATCTAAGCAGCAGTACTGAATTTAATTCTAGCAAACGATTAATTTTGTATCTCCATAGTCATTGTTTTTATTCAGCTCTGAGGGCTGACTCTCACTGTTGTCACTTTTTCCCTTAAATTGCAGTAAGGTGCATGGAAATGACAAGTGTATAGAGAGAAAGAGCAGATTTTTCATGACAATATCAGGCTTAAAAATTGTTTGGACTGATATTGTCTGTCCTCTGTTGGAGCAAATTCTTGCTTTGTACCTTACAACAATTTCAAACTATCTTCACCACTCACTGATTAATAGCGATAGTAATGAGAATAAAAACTTTTATGCAATGCTGGATAAGGTGTGGAGATGTGGAAGACAATGTTTTTAAATAATCCAGTTGCTATCTGAGTTTATCACAGGTCCAAACAGAGGAGGGAAAGAATATATTGTTCCAAATGTCCAACCATATTCTTACTCTTCACATTAGTCAGTATTCTTATTTATTTATTTATGATTTAGTGGTAACAGACCTCATTGTCATGCTTGTGTGCAGAGGTCCTCAACCTTTTTTCTACAGCTCACCATGTTCAGCTTGATGCATGTTACTCTGCCAGAAATGTTCAAAGGCATAATGTCTAAGGCATATTAATTAATAATTATTAAATCATAGAGTCGTGCAAAGAGAGATTCTCTGTCTTTACTTACTCACTGTACAGGTCATTTACCAAGCATGCAACAGCACATCAGATACTGGAATTCTGTTGAAGGGAATTAACAGGGCTTTATTAGAAGATATGTCTTAGTAAAGGAAGCAAGCACATGTTGATTGAAACAGTGCTCAGCCATAGCCAACAGTCAAGTTTCTACATTCCCCCATACTCTGACAGCTTAAAACATTCTTGGGTAAATTGGCAGGCATAAAGTAGCAATATTAATAACATAACAAACTTTTTTGCAGAGGTTCAGTTATGGGACTGGAACTCAGAAAATAGATGTAGAATTTATGCATGCTTATCTGTAGTAAAAACCAATCTTTGCTCTCAAAGAGCCTGTCCTACCTCATCTCTCTCTACAGACACCAGGAAGGAATCTTGGTATTCATCTTGCTTTGCGGCATTTTGGGGTTATAAGTCTTCATTTCTTTCCTAGGAGATACAGAGTGGGGGAAAAAAAAGTTTTTAAGGTAAGATTGGGTGAAATGGAAAGTCTTTTTGTTTTGTTTTATTTTCAGAATGATATTGTTTCTATATGATCCTCAGCCTTTGGATTAATGGTGTGTTTCACTCTTTCCCATCCATGTCCATCACGAATGAATATTAGCAAAGGAGGAAAAAAGGAAGCAGCAGATCTGTACAGGAAAGCTCCAAGCAGAGAGCAAATGTACTCTCTATAGTGTTTAAAAGGGCAATTTAGGGCTTTAAATGAAGCCTGAAATATTTCTTTCCTAAATGGCAGAAAACATTAATGTGTAATTATGTAATTTCACACAAGAAAGCAAGAAAAACAAGAGAGGCCTGATTCAGGTGGCAAAGTGCCAATAAATAAATAAATAAATAAAAAAGGAAAGAAAAATAAAAGAAAGGAAAAAAAATCTTGAGCTGGGATTTAAAAAATTCAAAAAAAAAAAAAAAAAAAAAAAAGATTCACATGCAGACCTGAGTCATAAAACATACATATATTTTGCATATGTGCAGCAGGTCTTAATGAATGAAGCAGATCTCTTTGTGACTTCTTAGGCTTTACAGCTTAATACCACAGCTAGCATAAGCATTCAGAGAATGCTTTCTGTTTAGATAGCAAATGTGGAACACAGTTTCTGTTGTAAAAATTCTCTTTCAAGTGCAGTAGAAGGAAGTGTTAGTTCCTTCTAGAAAGTGATAGTTTGCTTCAATGAGAAGATTTAGTTTTACTCTGCCACTAAGAGTCATCATGTTCTTCTAAAAGAGTGCGTGACAGACCCTGACAGTACTGGGACAGTGCTTCTCTGATGCCAAAATGCCATGTCTCACATCCAAGCACATGCCACATTTCAATTACTGCCTTGTAAGTGTTCTGCATCCTCAAAGATAAACCTGTGTTTTCTCAAACATCCTGATTTCCAACCTGAAATTAATGGCTCCTTGTCGATCATCTCACATCAAGGACAATAAACATCTCTGCTGGTGGATGGTGCTCATGGAGAACAGTGGAGACATCTATGGCATAAAGTCAATGGTATTCCTTGTGTATAGAGGCTGCCTTGTCCAATCCCATATCTCACATAGGTTTGGGCAATATAATCTCTGAGATAAGCTGGATGCCAGATCTCAGCTCCCTCAGTCCTTTTCCCTAAATTTCATTGGCTTGTTACAGGACTCTGGCACAATAAAGTCAGGACAAACCATCTGGCAGAGTGCTTTGTTGGACTTTGTGTTGAGCCATGGGGCTGGGTAAACCCACACCAGAATGACTATAGAGTATGTCCTCTCAGACTAGCGTGGATGTTGTCTCTGAATTCTTGATTATGGAGTCTTAAACAGTGCTTGACACAGAAAATCATTTTTTATGGATGAGTTTCACCCTGAGATTTCTTTTTCAGCTGAGCTACAACAGCTTACTCAATCTGGAAATCTCTCTCTGAATATTTATATGTTTCCTCTGTAATTATGTCCTTAGGAACACATGGAAACAACTGGAAAGAAAATGTGTCTCTTTAAAAAGGCTGTTAGCAACATGTAAATAAATACAGAAACTAAATTTAACCTGATTTTTGAAGACCATATATAAGACACTATAAATTCCAATAGGTTCACTGAGGTATCTTAACTGTTAATTTATTTTATTCTTCATGTATTTTAAGGATGGATTTTTCCTTACCTGCCCCTTAGCTTCCTAGAAAAAAGACCCAATCACAGCTGTTCCTGTTTAAGGAGGAAAACTCAATATTTTGCAACTGAATATGTCTCTCAATCCTCCACTTATTTAAAATAAAACTTGCTATGCTGGCAGCTCAGATTTAGGATGTGCAGATTTTGGCTTCCTCAGAATACATGTGCCCAGTGAAAGTAATATTTTTAGTTGTATTCTGCACTGATGATCTAGTCATACTCTCATGCTGGCTGATGTAGGAGAACTTTTGGTTGCTGTGAGACTTTCTCTGGAGTATGAGTGCTCTGGAGAAGCAAAAGTAAATTCTGTGCCATAGAATTAGTGTTAGTAACATTTTTTTTTCTGACAGAAGAAGATAAAGTATTGAACAATTCTGTCCCTGTAGGTGATGCTGGGAGACAATGAGAGAGATAAAAAATCTAATTCCCCAGCCAGCCTGATATTAGCATAGAATATTTACTTCCTTCAGGAAAGCTCCACCTTGGCTCCACCATGCATTTCTACACATTTACATCTTTCACACCTTTATAATTTCTAGGTAGTTGAATACCTTCCAGAAGGATAAATAAAGTAATTAAAAATATTTTAATTACATTTAATGATATATCTGGAATTACAGTTTCTAACATCATGTTATCTTTCCATTAAACAGTGCAACATTAACAGACACAGACCTTTTATACAGCATCTGTGGATTTGTTAAGCTCTCTTTCATTATTAATTTTTTGTTTGCATTGGTTTCAAGACAGATTGTTTGATTCTTTTCACGTTTTCAAAGCCATTTGTACACATTATTTTAAGTGAGGATGATTTGAAAGCTCACAGTGTCCCTACCTGACTTCTGTGATTTTGCCTTTTTATATTGCAGTGATGGTCTTGAAGGAAGCCCTGATCCTACTTAAAAAAAAAAAAAAAAAAAAAAAAAAAGAAAAAGTCTCTATCTTCTTATACTGCTCTTCATGGGAAAATGTTTATAATTGTAGCATATAATTTGCTACTATTCTCAGACAGCTTAAGTGGTATAAGCAGTATTCGGGGCATGTTTGAGAGAAACACCATTATTAATAAAGAACAGACTAGTGAGCTGCTATGAACTGTGTAAAGATTAAGATTTTCTTATACTGGTTGAGCGGAAATAGACTTCCCGGTAAAATATTTCAGGATACAAATCTAGTAATGGTACAATTAAAAAAAAAAAATAAAAAAAAATGTCCAATTACATGCATAAGTGCAGATATCTGACTTTTCCTCTCAAAGATTTGCCCCCAAAGTCATAAAATAAGAATAATTACTCCTAGCAAAATTTTCTGATCATTTATGCTACCAAGATTTTCTGGAGTGCATTTTCAGCTCATGGATTATATGTGCGTATCTCATTATCACTAATGAGAATTTCAAAGCAGCATATAATTTTACTGTGCTATTTAGTCTGACTTGTATTACACCTGTCAGTCTGACTTCCACCTGCTATTTCATTAATATTTAAATGTTAATATTTAAAGGTCAAACTTAGCCTGCAGTGATATTAAAATATATTATTCAGATTCATCTGACTTGAGGAGAACTTCTTCGGAATAGCGTTCACTAGATAGGGAAAAAGGCAATCACTAATACTTCGTTGCCTTTTTTATGCATTTTTTTCTCCTCCCTCCAGTAGAAATTAGGCAGTTTCCATTTGAAAGACAGAAGAGAGAAACTTGTGAAGGAATGAAGTATAATTCATACTGCAGTCAGTGGGAGTGAGCTGTCACTCTTCTCTGTAACTGAGGAATCTTCCACTGAAGCAGTCTCAGAACTGAAAGTGTTCACCAAAAAATAAGGCAAAACTGTCTTTCCACTAGAATTTCTCAATGCTAGATGTATCTATCAAGCTCAATCCAGACCTAATACAGGTCAGTGAAAGGTGTAGTGTGATCACAGGATCCAGACTAAAACCTACTCCTGCAGTGCTGGGTTCTTGAAATAGACATGGAGCACATTTCAACAGTATGGCACTCCTGAATAAAAAGAGATGTTATATGTTAAGTACAGTGGTATCGTAAAGAGAGTGCACCAATTTAAATAGCCTTTATGAAGATTTATATTTAGTACCCACAAATATTTAGGTATGTTAGTAGCTGAACTGGGTACTGTATATGGGATTTTGCACTTGAAGCAAAACTGGATTATCCCAGAAACTGCTTTTCTGTGTAAATATTTGTGACACCAGAATTTAGGGTTAGAAGGTCAGGTTTGCAAATAATTATGAATACAGAATGTAAATTCCATCAACCAATGTTATTTCACCTGAGACCATGCTAATGCTAACATTCTTCCATGACTAAATCATCCTGAAAATACCATGGAAATTATAAAGCTTTTGGTTACTTTCTGTGTTGCAGAAGGTAGGCTGGTCCTGCAGAGAAAATGAAAGATGTCCTACAAAGAGTGAAGTGGATCTGCATAGATAAATTTCAGTAAATCAAAGTTGCTTCTCTTGTGGATTTAGGAGGCTCTGCCATGCAAACACCTAAGAGGAAGATAAAGTTAGAGCTGTGTATATGAAGCATACATAAATGTTGCCTATAGCACGCATTTGCTTGGAGTTCTTTCAGTATAGTGTGGACACAGTCGTAGTTTGGACTGAGGAAAAGTTTGATCAAATGTTGATTATATATACATACCTCTGGTGCTGGCAAGCAATGCAAATTGGCATGTTTTACCCTAAAAGACTATTAAGTAACAGTGGAACTAGGCAAAGTTTGTTGACTGGGAATAAGTGGGAATAAGACAATCTGCGGGTGCCTAACAGTTTAAATGATATTAACTTATTAAATTGATATTCCTAAATCTGTACTTATAGTTGTTCACCACTGTTCAATGCCAGGTTGTGTGATTTTATTTATATATATATATATTTTTAAACACAGATCTACATATTGTACCATTTGAAAGTATATTGTTCTTTCATAGGCAACCTAAAGAGACCATAGTCTCTTTGAGTCTTCAGAGTTGACTGCTAATGTATGACTTTGACATAGTAAATTAAAATAATTTTTGTTTTTATCCAGGATTTTACCTAGCTCAAACATCTTAGAACAGAATTTTCCATATCTGTACCATGAGTCAGTGATTCTAGCTTCTTCTATCAGATACAAAAATAGAAAAATGTAAATGCATATACTTTTCATAGGAGAGATTGTCATCTGCTATATAGCTGTTTATCTGAAACATAATGTCATTCTCATGAACCTAGAGCAACCTTCTTGTAAAGGTCTGATGTAAAGTTATTACTAATTTTGTGACTCTCCTCATTTTAATGTCATTAATCAATGTGATTTTCCCATCTCAGCCGGTGCTGTACAATCAAATGCCCTTGCTATATCTCTAAATGCCTCTTAAAACACAGAACAACAATAGGAAAATAGTAGAAGATACATTGAAAGAAATGTTTAAAGTGGGATGTGATATAAGTAGCTGATCTTTTATCACTTTTGGCATATCATAAAAGAAGAAAAAATATTTTTATTAACCTAAGTGAATCTTCCTAAATTCAATAGTTGAACAGTTCCTCTGGGGTGTGTGTATGGAAAACAACAAAAAATGATTTTCTGGTGTCATAGAAACCACCCTGAACAAGGAGGTTGTAAATAAAAAGAGCACCCTCTGGCTTCATATTGTGTTGAATATATATTCCTTTTAAATATGAAAAATGATGCTTAGTTTCTCAAACAGGTAGTTTGTTGATCCTATTTTGGATTTGGCTGAATTTTCGTAAACAAGTTTAGGAAGTAATTTTTGACTAAGAATTGAAAAATGTGCAGAACCTAAAGAGACTGCATAGGCAGCCATAGACTTTTACCTCATCACAGAGTGTGTTGGATAGAACATGCCTCTTGGCATGGTGGAGCCAGGAGATGCTCACCTCTTCTTAAAAAGAAGTAAGTTTTATTAAAGTGTTACAAGATGAACACTCCAAGATTAAGGCACAAGCTATTGCTATCGGCATAGAAATTTTGACACATATCAACTGTCCGGTTTGGAAAAGATAGTATATTAGTATATTTTAGCAAATATCAACTTCAAAATCATAGAAAATGTATTTCTGTTCTTTTTACTGTTGAATCTCAATGTGATCGTGCTCTAACTTTATTTCTAGAGGCAACTTTAGAAAATGCTAGTTTTAGGAGAGGAAACTGTATGCTAACTAGTCATATTTCTGTGAACTGGAAAAACAGCTAGTGATGCTTTTGCACATCGTGTGTGCCATTGATAGATCTGCTGGACTGGTTTTCACCACTGCCTGCTACCAGCTCTGCAGTGATGTCCATCTCTTTGCTGTGACTCTCTAGAATAAGAAGCTGAAATGTTTATTTTACCATCTGTGAAAAGGAAACTAGAAGACTGGGTCAATGCATTCTAGAGACCAGCAGGGGTATTCCTATTGGTGTTTTCTTCTGACCCACAGGAGTCCAGCTGCACCACTGCAACAGAGAGATTATGGCAAAAGCACTCTTAGGAAGGATTCTACACTGTCATTTTTCTGATGTCAGTCGTACAGAACTGCCACAAGGACAAACAAGTATGTGAAAGCAGCCACATCGCAGCCTAGTTAGGTCTATGTGTTTAACATACATAATGGCAAAGCACTCAGTCACCCACAGACAGGGTAATGCTGGTGGCTGATTTTCAGTAGGTACAAATACTGTGTCTTTTTCAAGAAATGTATTAGTATTTGCAGTCAAGTCAGGGCACGACTAGAAATATTCCATGTGGAAGTCTACTGTTCATTTCAGTAGGGTCTGGGTCAGCCCTCAAGGCTATACAAAGGGCAGGCTGAAACTGGGTATCCAAGCTGTAAAAGTAAGTATTTCATCATATTCCTGTCTTTCTTGCCATTGCTATTTTCATTCTAGTACATGCTGTATTTTCTTTCTTCTCCAACAGGTCCCTGTGTTCTTCCTTAAAAATATGTACCTCTACCTTAAATTGCATTTGTAGATCAAAAGGTATCCCTGTAAGGGTAGCCTCTTCCTTCTCAACGAGGCTGCTCTCAGAGAATAATACTCACCAACTGGTGTGACAAGAGACAGCTTTAAATGATTTTTTTTTTTTTTTTTTTTTTTTTCAAAGAAAAACGCTTCTTTCCTTTTCTCTCTTCAGCATTAGACCCATTTGCTAAGTCACAGCTGTGCAAATACATTGACAGTGAAGGTGTTACACAGGTGAAACTGGGCACCTCTTCTGACCTACACAGCCTTCCCCCTTGATAATAATATTGTCTTCCCCCTTGATAATAATATTGTACAAGAAATAAAGAACCAGTGTAAGCCTTAGATCTCACTGTCTTTCTAGATAGAAAGAATATTCTTTCACAGAAAGAAATGGTTTAGTTCAAATAAAAATTAAATGAAGTGTCTGGAACTTTTTCTGGTTGCTAATATCTGTGGTGTGGTGTAGATTGTAGAAGCCAGGAAAGGTGGGTGTTCCAGGGCACCTTTCAGGCAAGACACAATGCTAGGGATGATGGAAAGACATCACATGTGGGTTTTGGGGTGAGAGAAAGAAGAGGGGGTGGGCAGGGACAGCATGGACAACATATCTTCTTGGTAGATGCTTGTTTGACCAAGGGGCTGAGAGTCCTTCAGGGCTCAGTACCTTCCGAATCCAGAAGTGGCTTAGGGCAGATGCAGCCAGACCTTCGTGGAAGGTGGCTGTATGATTAGCAGGTGTGTTCGCAGAACAACAGAAAAATTAACCCTGGAAATGTAAACTGTAGGACCAGGTAGAACTTACATAAAGCTATGTCACTTATATTTCTTCCCACTTCAAAGTAATGCTTGTTTAGATTAACAATCTTATTCAGAGCAATGCAGTTTGTTAAGAAATTACTGAGATTGCTAAATTAGATATTTTGAGGCTGAAATATGCCAGATTTATGGTTGGCCGTACAGTGTTAACTATATGCCCTGTGTCTTAAATATAATATCCTACATTAGTTCTCAATAGGGTTCTTGCCTTACTCAGTGCACAGAAGGGACTTACAAAGGGAAGGAAATCATGGCAACTGATCTGGCTTTGACTAATTGCTGCATGCTTGCCTTTGTTCCTAATAGCTCCCATTTATCTTAGTTTCTATTGCATATAATGGATACTTAACATCAGTCCGGTGATAACAGTCTGCCCTTCCACCTGAAGATTTCAGGTCCTTTATAAATACGACTTTACATTTGCAAGACTTCAGGAAATTAAATACTTCATTTTACAGAGACATACACAAATATGACATGATTTTTGCAGATCCATAGGCATCGTAGATTCAGGGCAGAGATATAACCTAGATATATGGACTCCTGACCTTCAGTTTTAATAACAAATCTCTTTCTCTTGTCTTATGCCTATTTTTTATTTTTAATTTCCAATACAAATGGGAATCAGAAATTTATGATCACTTTCAATAGATCTGATGCAAATTGCTGGGATTCTATTTTATGACATTTTTAAAATTTCAGACTTGGTGTCTGGGAAAAAAAAAAAAAAAAGAAACAGTCATTTGGAGACAGCTGTAGATCTGTCTACATACTGCTAAGTGATGAGGTTTGAAAGTCAAGTCTGTTGATACATCCACCAATGTTATCAGAGAGGAGTTTTAAGTGGAGTGGACTTTTCTTTTCATGGTAACATTATGTGAAACTGCAAGTGAAACTTTATCTAAACCTGTATCTTAACCCGTAAATTCGTTACAGTTCCCTCAGTTCTGCTTCCTACTTCAGTGCATGCACTTGCCATAAGTCCCAATGAAGAAATTGTTTCATTACTTCCCTTACCTTGGGCAATTATTGTGTGAGTCTGTGGAGATGAAATCAGAATTGTGAATGCATTTTCCCCCAGGAGCCAATGTAGGTAGTCAGTGTGAAAATTTGGGTGATGAGAATTGCAGAAGGGCATGGGAAGATGGGGTGATTGTCCCTCCTGGGGACCATGCATGGACACAATCCAAGCCCTATGCTTAGCAAGGTGGATATTTGCTTGAAAATGCTAACCTGACATTAAAGGCATAAGTAAGAATTTGTTTGGCCCAGGCTGAAATAGCAAAAGTACTGATTTTTAGGGTGAAAAAAACCCCACAGTCCTCTAACAAACATGGCTTTATTGCCATGCATAAGTATAGGTTTGTGGAATTTGAAACAATTTTAAGAACAAGCATACTAAACACTTTTTTTTTTTTTTTTTTTTTTTTTTTTTTTTTTAATGTGATATGTACACCATTATTGGAAGGTGTGATTGCAGCATGTGAAATCAAGTCTGTTTGCTATAGCTGGAATGAATACTGATAGCAGCAGTGTTGTAGCAGCACAGGCTTCAGTGTGAGCTGCGTGTGTCTGTCACAAACTCTGGGTGGATCTTTGCAGATAAAGAATGTCAGCTGATGTGTGCTGGAGTTGGTTCACATTCCCCATGGTAATTAACACCAAAAAAAAAAAAAGATCTGGGCCTGAAGTGCCGTTAAGACCTCAGATACCCTATTCGTTCTTTATTTGGGTAAATTTGGTATTGTCTCAGGAACATGGAGAAAGAAAAAGATAATAATAGTAGATGTTCTTCTGGCTGTAATGGAGGCCTGTTTACACAGTGAATTATTTGTCTGCTTGTCTGTGTGGAATAAGGCTGCCAAAATTCCTGCCAAAATATAACCACCAAAAATAAATATAATCATACTAGTGTCTTTGCTACGTACTATGCCATTTTTTTTACATGAAGTCTGGCAGAGGGTATCCATTAGCATTGAAATCTACTGTGTAATTTAAGAAATAATATTTAACTTAATTCTTATTTCTTTTTATCTTATCTCCCTCCCCCATTCTGTCTCCTCCCTGCTGCAGTATGATGTAGTGCTAGTGAACACTGATGTGACCAAATAAAGTCTAATCCCAGACACTCATTACTGGCCAATTAAGTTGACACCATAGCATCATTTAACACTTCTGACAGGGAGAAAATCTGTGGAGAAGGCTGGTCATGATATTGAATTCTCAAGGAAGAAAATAGTTTTTTTTTTTTTTAAAGTGTTTATTCAAGTCTGACTTGATTTCATTCTCTCTTCATCACATTCATCTCACAAAAGCAGTCTTTCTGTGCTTAATAATCTCAAATCTGTTTTCTTAAGGTGAACATAGAGAAGCCAAGACCTTTTTTCAGTATGTAGGGGGAGAGATTTGTCGTTCCTATTTCCTAATGTTTCTGTTACAGTAGTGTCTGTAAGCCTCAGATGAAATGCCCCTTACTCCAAAGAAGTATGTAGCTGAGAAAATCAGATTCAGAAGGGAAAAAAGGCAGTGAAGTACCACAGTAGAAGGTGGTGTTTTGAAATTCAGTGCTCATGCTATTTGAATGAACATACTCTAGACTTAGGTAAGATTATTCATTACAGAATTACTATTGAGATCCATACTAAAGCTAAGGGTAAATAACAGAGGGTCAGTCATTGCTATGAAGCAGCAATTGACAGGCTATGAGCAAGTGCCTGTGGGTGAAACATCTCTTCTTCAATAAAAAATATAGAAGTATTAGAGGGGGAAAAAAGGTGAATCTTGTCTCTGAGAAACAAGTCCTTGGACTTACAAGTTGTGAGTATAATCAATAATGTGTAAGTACTGAAATCTTTGAATTATGAAAGGTACAAAATATATAAAATATGAATTACAATTTCTTTGTGCATTACCAAAGAGGCTGGGCTCTTTCATAAATACATTACTTTGGAAATAGCAATGACAGTCATTTTTCCAGTTACTTCCATCTAATAATTGCACCTTGACAGCAGGAGCAGCCACAGTAATGCACTACAATATAAAGTATACTTTAAAACCACTTCCCTCACTGCAGCTGCCAAACACAGCATCAGATATGTCCTGCCTAGTAGTATACATACATTATTTTAGATGACATAATAGACATCTCACAATTTTGCTGAATTGCTGCGCTGACATATTTTAGACAATTAACCAAAATGCTAAATTCACAGAATCCCTGAATAGTTGAGGTTCGAAGGGACTTGCAGAAATCATCTATTTCACCCGCTCTTCTGAAGGCAGGGTCAGCTAGAGGAGGATGCTCAGGAACCTGTCCTCTCTGCTTCTGAATAGCTCCAAAGATGGAGATTCTACAGCCTCTCTGGGAGACTAGTTCCAGAGTATGACACCCTTCTCAGTGAAAAATATTTTACTTATGTTTGCATGGAATTTGTTGTTTTTCAATTTGTGCCCATTGCCCCTTGTTCCTCCAGGCTTTCCCAATGATCTTGTGGGTATGGGACTGCTGATGAAAATCAGGGTGGAGAAGTCATTGAGTACCTCAGCCATTTCCGTGTCCTTTTTTACAAGGAACATGTTTTTGCATTACAAGGTCAAACCTGTAATGCAAAAATATTTTGACATGAGAAGTCATCACAGCACCACTATGTGAAACTGCACAGAGATGCTTCTATGTGGTTGATCTCTGCTTTCACACCTGTCTCTCACTGATAAATGTCTTTCATTTTCTGATACAACAGTTATTTGATGCAAGTATACTCTGCCCAAAATCTCAAGTATTGCAATCCAGCCTGTCAAGATAATCCAGAATGTATTCTGGATTAATCTGAATGTAATCTGGACGTGCAAGAATGCATGTTGTAGTGCTCCATATTTTTTCTTCCTAGTAATTGTGGTGAGTTCCTCTCTAGTTGTAAGCATCTCTGACTTTAGTAGCACATTTCATTATTAGAAATTCAGTCTTAGAATCAAAACCAAGTTATTTATTATGGATAGTTATCATTAAAGAAAATATCTGCATATTGCCTTGTGGTGTTGTGCTGTGTACATTCTAGTGAAAATAATTTTGTTGAATCACTTATCAGCATGAGATGAACATATGCACTAAGTTTTATGATAACTTGTTTTATGAGAACTTGTGTAGAGCTCCCCCAAATTAGGTGAATAGGCAACATTTAAGCAAAATTTCTACCTGCACGCTCTGCTGGGAGGCAAACATTATCAACCAGATGATCTGTATCTATGTTATTTTTCTGTTTTTATATTTTCCTTTTTATTTACTTTAAAAAGAAAGCTGAAATGGTATATATGATACAGTGGTGCAAAAAGCTTCTGTTGCTTCTGAATCAAAGCTACATATAGCTCTGGCTGAGGCTTGTGAAAAACAGCCTTTAACTTGATCTGTATGCTCTGCTCACTCACCAGTTCTGTGACAGACGGCTGTTTTGCTTCACATCAGGTTTCTGACTAGTTCTGTAAGAAATCTATGGCAAATGATTTGCAGGGCTTTCTTTCTAGGTCAGCAGTTTGCAAACAGTCTTTCAAAACCCAATTAAAATGTCCCATTTTCTCATTGGCATGAGGATAATAAATGGAGGAATTTCAAGGCTTAATATGTCTCTCCTTCAGAAATACTTCAGATTACACAGCTGTGAACAGAGGTGCTTTATCAGAGATTAGTTTGCTCAGATTTCCTCCACAACTGAAAATTGTTAACAAGAATTCGATTACTGTTGTGGGGAAGTAACCTAGGAAATAAAGGCTATTGCTGGCTCTTCCCTGAAAGAATCACTTAAAGTAATAGTATCAGTTAAAGGCAGTAGGTGTTGTTTTAGGAGCTTCTACTAGTGTAACAGCAATCTCTGCTGATGCAGCATCAGGTAAAAGTAGATCCGCAATACGTGCTGCTCTTGAAGTTGTTTCTATGTCTTGTGCTATATCTTATGTACACTGTCCACAGCTGAGATCCAAAATGGGAGAGTGATGGTGTTTGCCTCTCACCCAAAGCTTCTTAATGGTGTGATGCTGTCTGGATGCACACAAGTGAGATACTGCTATCTCTTCTGCCAGTCTTATTTTGCCCCACTGAACAATTTACTCCTTTGGACATGACATGAGGTGAGGTGCTCGCTCTCTCCTCCTTGTCCCATAGCTGTTGCAGGCCATATTTCAGCTCATAGGAAGCGTGAGTCTCTGGTAGTCTGTACAGCTGAATTACGTGTTCTCACCTGCTCACAGCATTTCTGCCAGTAGCCATGACTTTATCCAGGTAGAATATATCATCATGTAGAGCTAATTCTGGCCCAAACTCTAAATATTTGGGCATAGAGTCCAGAGCTTGATTTCAGTTAGGCACCATGTCCTTTGGCACACAAACTGTGTTTTTGTTGAAGAAAAGTTAAGTTTGTATCAAGCAGAAAAACTATGTTGTTTAATGGATTCCCCCCTGCAAAATATGGGACTGCTTCCTGCTTACCCCAGCTCTTCTCACCCATATATCACCAGTTTTCACATGGCCTTCCCTAGATTTGACCCATCTCACCTCAGGGTGGTTATGCTCAGTCTCCCACCAGTTTCCCCTGAATAATTTCCTCCATCAGAGGAATTGTCATGCTCATCACTTCTTGCTGCTCCTTCTGAACTTTAATTAGCTCTGCCCTAGGGGCATGTGAGCTCTACTTTGACAAAAGTGGGTTTGCTTGCTGGGCTAAGTGCAAATTTTGTGAGGCTTTCACAGGACCTATCTTGTGTAGCTTATCTTTGCATTGAGCTCCCTCATCTATAATGAATACATTTTGGAGATGAATCTGTGCTATAAAATTTTCGTATGAGGTTGAGTTCTTCCATAAAAATATTTATCAAGTTCTGCTCACCTTGACAATAGCAGTGAATTCCTTTGTTCAATTATTCACAGTCCTGGTAAGGACTGTGCTCTAATCTATCTGGGCTAACAGAACTCAGGACTAATACCTCTTAAGTCTGAATCCAAAGTTCAAATAGCACCTTAATCACAAATTGGATGGAATATGCCAGTGACTTTGTATTTGGAGTCTCTGATGTTCAGAGTAATTTGAAGTTTTTTTAGTGAATGTACTTGGAGGCCTTATTTTGTTTACTTGAAGACCTGAAGAAGAAAAAGAGAGGTCAATACTGCCTCAGAATTAGATTTAAATATATGAAACTTTGGTGCAGAGATATTAATGACTTGACTTTTTACAGTGTTCTCAGTCTCTGCAGCTTTAGAGAGACTTGCAATCACCTGGACTTCAAACCACAATTTGTTCAAATTACTTGACTCACCTGTGACAGAGCTGGGAGAATGAGTCCTAGTTTTCATTAATGACTAGTGATTTTGAACACATCAAGGTTTTAATTGCCAGAAAACTGGCACATAAGAACCCTTTTCTTTGACTCCCTTTCCTCCACACCCCTTGTCTTAAAAATATTACCAAAGATCCTTCTTTGAAAAGTCAGGTTCATTTACTTCCAGGTTTCAGATTAAAGCTGAAAATGCAAAGATCTGAACAGCATTTGCCACTCACAAAGGTCCTGACAATAACTCCTTTCATCTGACTTCATTTCTAGCATCTATCACAATTCACTCTGCCACTTCTGTGAATCTGATTCCAGTGTTTTCACCCCATCCTGTTAAATTGAGAATAATATTTCTATTGATTCGGAAAACACAAGGATTAAGCTCTAGCATGTGCTTTGCTCTGTTGTGCCAGGGAGAGACTTATAACCAATTTATAGCATGTGCAGCTTTAGCTTACCGAGAACTGTTCCAATATCTGTCTGTTTACATCAAGGTTGACATCCTGAGGCAGTTAGTTATTTTAGATTGTTATAAGTTATGTGATCTTTCTGGGAATTAAAATTTTTGTTTGTTTATTTGTTTCTGTTGAGTCTGAATTAGTAAAAAGCAATTCAACAGCATCTCTCTCGCTTACCTAGGCTGGGTTCAGCTGACAAAGATGCCTCCTTTTGCCACAGAGGTAGAAAAGAGACAACAGGTCATCTAGCTGACCCTCTTCCTGGGCACTCTCTGTGCTTAGAGAGCTAGTGCTTACATTATTTGATGTTCCATCCACTGAAACAGTGTGATGTTTAAAGAGATGCTGTCAAGCTGAAAGGATTAAAAGCAGTCCCTGCCATTGTGTGTTTGTTTATTAGACTGAGACTGCTCGCTGTTTTGTCTTTCAACCCTGAGTTTCTACAGGCCTGGTAATTAAATGGGCAAGACATTGGTTTTGTTCATTACAATTATGTTTGTAAGGCTGTGCTAAATGACTTTAACTTAGTTTGGTTACACTTAACAATATGTATTTAATCCAAGCAAAAATTAAACTAAGATAATTCCTTGAGGTAAAGGTAAAACCAGGCTTTGGTGCCCATAGGCACGAAAGCGTATTGCTCTGTTTGCAAACATCTTGAAAAAAGAGATCTGAAATTGTGAACCACCAGCTGTCATTCTCTGCCTTGGCCACAGGTTGTCAATTACTGATGCAGAGGACTTGGAAGGTGCTCTTCCATGCTTGTTCCTTATGGGGTCTAGACTCCTGAGTCCCATAGCAGTAGGAACTGGGGCAACAGATAGCCCAGGCCATGTAGATGAGGTTTGGCAGTCAGCAGAAGCATGAGGGAAGCTGAGACCAAAAAGGGCTAACCATGCAGGAGCCACATCTGGCCCTTGTCATAGAGCTTGTTTTCTTGGGCCCAAGAGCTGCCAGTTTTCCTTGGCTTAGTGTTGGGCTGTTGCATCAGAGATTTCCTCAGATATGTGCCTCTGAAGGCTGCCTCCTCCCAGGAGGCCTCCTGTGCATGTAGCCTGCAGAAATAGAGCAGATCACAGGACTCCTCCTTGTTCCTGAGTGTGACTTAGGCTGCCAGCTCTGTTGTCAAACTGATGTCAGTCTAAATGAGAAAGCAATGTGTATCTAGATGGCATAACACCTGTAAAGATGTGCTGAGGTTGAAGTTGTGAAGACCTCATAGTGTGGACTATGCCTGTGGTCTCATTATATGTTTAGGTATATTTATGTCTACAGATATTGAACACACAGGCTCTGTATATCCAATATATCATGAAAAGATGTTAGCCTTTATTGAAGGCTGTGCTCAAAAAGCAGCTAATTAACATGGAAAGCATATAGAATATGGTGGCAAAGATTGTTTCTTTTCTTTGCTGTAAACTCAGTTTGGAAAAAAGAGACTAATCTCAGTTTTGAAATCTCTTTAGTTCTTTGCTTCTTCTATACATTACACGAGGAGAAGAAAATGGGAAAATGATCAGAAAAGTCGCCTGCATATATTTTAATAATAACTTTAACATAAAAAAATAAAAATTCATAATTTTGTTCTAGCATTTCATCTCTTCAGACAATACAGAGGTTACTGCAGAGCTCATGCCTTTGATTTCTTTACTTTGGCTTGTGTACCAACCAATTCTTGTTAAATATTTATGGACAAGATTAAAGACTTTATAAAACTTAGCAGCTGGCAGCTGTCCTCGCCTAAAGGATAATACAGAGTTTTCATTTTAATTGGATAACTATGTGACTGAAATATGCAAACCCCAAGGGAAATACAAAAATTGAAATATGTAAAGTATTTTTTTAAAGAAAATATTCTTTTACATTCCATACTCTCTTTTTCCTTTAGTAGCTTTTATCTGAAGGTGAAATTGTCCTTTCTTTTTCATTTCCCTCTTCTAAACTTATATTTAAAGATTTTTTTTTCTTTTCTTTTGCTGGAGTTAAACTTTTCAGATGGGGTTTCTTCATGAATTAATGTGCCTGCATTCTTCCTTCCTCCTCTCCCTACATTATTTCAGATTTTTTTGTTCTTAATTACTGCTATTTCTATGTGAGTGGGAATCTTCTTATTCTACTCTTTAATGATTAGACTATGAACAGTCTTGTAGGTTAAGGTCTTCCTTATTAGCTGCCTATACACACATTCTTCTCCTACTGTATATCAATACTTTATATACATGTTATCATCCAGCTAAATGAGAGAACAGCTGAAGCTGAGCAAAAGCTCGGGATCATAGTTCAATCCTTTTTCTCGCTGAAACATTTGCTTCTGACTTTCCAGCACTGTTTTCCCCACCTTCTTGAACTATGTTGTGGCTACTGAAAACAACAAAGCTGTGGCTATCTTTGCAGGAATGTCTGCATGAAGTGGGGTAATAAAGCAACAACTGCTGCTTCCTTCACCCATTCAGCACCTCATATTATAGTGAAATAATACCGTTGCTGACCCCTTATTTTTTCCCTGAATGTGCTCATGTTTTCACTCTTAAACTTGTTAAGATTGAAGCCATTTTCTTTAATACTCTTCCTTCAGATACTTTCACATACGTGTATTAGCTGGGCTATATAATCTAGTTGTCATATGAATTGGCAAGGTAATCAAAACACTTCTAAGAATACTTTTAGGATCACATGTATTCATTTGTTTTGTCCGGAGTAATATTTTTCTGACTGGGCATGTAATATTATTCTTACTGTAGCTCAGCTTTGCAGCTGAGTTGCAGTGGCTTTAAAATTACTGCTAACCAATTCATCCAGGACATTATGACCTCAGTTAAAGCATGCATCTACTGTCAAAAAGCTTGGAGGAAGCTAGACATTTCCTAGCAGATCTTAGCAGCTTGAGAGGAGAGATCAGAGGACACAATGTCATTTTTATTTATTTTTTATTTTTCTATTTCCCAAGAAGAAGAATAGTGGAGAAGGGCTATAGAAGATGATAGAGGTCAACGGGGAGACATTTCTGTGTGAGGATCACAGCCTTGTTCCTGGAATAGCACTACAAAAGCTGAGTGGAAATCCTTCAAAATTCATTTGGAGAAGGTGCCTTCTGTTTAGCCAGTAGCTGGCTGGTTAGAAAGCTGAGCACCTCCACTCTCTGAAGAGGCATGGTCTCCTAGCCTGTAAGTTACTGGCAGAATTGGGATTGAAGAAGGAAATCACCATCAGCAGCAGATGTAAGTTTACACTGAGTGGCAAAATTAAATATTCAGAGAACCAGAAAGAAAAAGTGATGTTGATCTCTAGCCCAGTGTTGGTGCTTTTGAAGAAAGATAGGAAGCTAGATTTTAGTGGTTTCCTATATAAAAAGTTAAGGAGTCTGTGAACTGGCAGTGACTGGTAATTCTGAGGACTGTAATTTGGATTTACATAGCTCAAATGGAAATTAGGCAGAACTTTGGAATCAAAGTCTTTCTTCAGATATGTTTTAAAATTACTTGCCAAAGGTCACAGGTGAAGTACCTATCAGAGAAGAAAACCCCAAACTGGCTTCATAAATTATAAATTGACATGTCCATATAGGCCCTGTTTTTTTGTTTTGTTTTGTTTTGTTTGCTTGTTAGTTTGTTTTTTAGCTTCAGTGTTACTGATCCTTATATTGACCTCCATTTAATTTCTCTTATCCCTGTTGGCACTTCAAAGCATTGACATTTTAGATTTGACACATAAATGCATGGTTAACATGACCTGCAAAAAGCAGGAGGCTAAAGAGTTACACAGGAACAGCTGGATCTATGTGCATTTTTGTGTGCTTGTCACCTTCCAGTGACAAGCAAAGGGTAAGCTGGTTTTCTTTTTTTTGTTAAAGGATGTAATTACTTCCTAAGCCTACTTCATAAAACTACGTGGTTGTCTAGCCTTTGTTAAGAATTGAGTACTTATTGGAATTTTATAGTGAAGAAACTTCTAATGAAAATGACCTTTTAATTTTTTTTTTTTTCATCTCATTGTAACAGATAAAGAAAATCAATAGGTGATAACATACTAATTATAATACATTTATTATATAATTTATTATAATGAATATCTCCTATAGTTTGATTTGATTTAAATAGGCCCTTACTAGAAGACACAAAAGAAATCAACTGATCTTTTTGAAGTATATATAAAAAAATATAATACTTTTACCCAGTCTTTTATTATTAATGTATCTTGTTTCTATTCTTAAGTCTTGGATTGTATTTTGTAATGCCAAAATTCTCAGTTAGAAATAAGGGTCTTCAGTAACTGTAAAAACAGCTAGGTCAGTGTTAATATATAGCAGAAAACACTGATCAAAGTGCACCAGATAATTCTTATATGCCATACACATTTAAAGATGAGTGCTGACATAAAGGTTTGCTGACATGCTGGGATTTTCTCTTTTCTTTCAATAGCAGAAATTTCAAAATATTCAGAGAAGTACTTACATTCCTTTTCTGTCATTGCAGCTAAAGGTATGGGCCAATAATTTCCACTTCCACACACGTTTGTTTTAACACTCTGTGATTAACTTTCACTCTGGTAGAAGATACTTGGAGATCCAGGCATAGGGAACTTTGGTTTAGCTCCTTCTGCAAGGATTTCAAACCAGCCATTTTGAATAGGGACAACTGGCACGTACATAAAATGGACATTGTCCAAAAAGATTAGATGCATGAATTAGCTGCACTAATTCTTTTGCACTTTATATAGTTTCTGTGACAGAAACTCTAATATCTCAAATTACTTTAAAAGCATTTCATCTTACTGTTTCCTTACTTTGTGACTCAAATACTACTGAGCATACTTTTTTTTTTTTTTTTTTTTTTTTTCTTCTGATGCAATTTCTGTCCAACTAACACACTGCAAGAAAAAGGAGATATTACCCCCTCACCATTTTAATCTCATAATCATGTTAGTGCTATGAGTAATGTCATTCAGCATGAGTCAGTACCATCTATCTGGTACCATATCTACTCCCTTAATCTGCTTTCTGTGACAGACCCATAGATAGGATAAGGGAATTCTTCCCATAGAAGTGAGTTTTCCATTAGCTCTTCTGGTTGGTGTTTGGGATGTATGATCATTTACAGTTTGACTCCCATCTCTTTTCATGTGATAGAAAGTGTTTATTGTATATAGCAGCTGAAACCTCTTAGAGGCTGGACATCTAAGCTAGATGTGACAAAGTGATGAGAAAAGTCTGTTTATTAGAAATGAATCCAAATGCCATCTTGCAGCAGTTATGACATCCCATTCTGATTTTGTTCTGACTTTGAGAGCTTACTTCATGAGCTATGTATCTATGTGTGAGATTGCAGGAGTCCAAGGCATTTAACAAGGCAAAACTCCTTCCTGTCTCATTTTGGGAGAATCATTCACTGGACTGCATGGGTTAGAGGAGTGGGCTTCTCAAAGATATCTGAGGCATTAGTTGTGAAGATAAAAACTGTCTCATGCTTTTAACTCTTTTTTTGTTTTCCTCTTTGTGTAAAGTAATGCTTTTAGAAGAGTTTTAAACAGAAGAAGAGGGAAAATGCTGAAAAATATTACTGAAACTGAAGAGATTAAAGTAGTAAGTTTTTTGTAGTTGTTGTTCTCCAGCAAGCAGGATCTCTATATTAGACTCTTGTATTGCATGGTGGGCTGTAAGACATTAGTGGGTTGAAAATAATACTATAGTTAAGAACTCTGTAGAAGAATATATATATATATTTGCTAGAGTATGCTTGAGAAAGGTATACTTTTAAAGGTTTCTGATGAACACAGCTGGTAATTCACAGAAGCTAAACAATCTAAAGGGATTCACATTCGTGGGTGGTTTAAGGAGGAAAAGCTGTTAAGTGATACTGATTACCTGCAGTTCCTCTTGACTCAGCCTCTCTGAGAATAGGTTCTTCATATCTCTGGTTCAGAAGGGCATCAGTTTTATCCTGAGGGATGTCTTAGTTCCCATTCTGTACTCATTACTAACTCAGAAGCTTGTAGGACTCAGTGCCAGTGCTGGCCTGTCAAAATTCAATAATAGGTAGTGCTCACCTTCTACACAGCCATTGCCTTTAAGCTGGCATCTGTATCTGCACATCTAGGTCTTGATTGAACCCCACCTTTAGCAAATTGGACCATTAGTCTCAGAGATCTTTGACAATATTTGGAACTGAAAGAATTCACCGATAAATAGCTTTTTCACAAGTTCTTGGGCCAGGCTGAGAACAAACAGCTTTTCAGTCAAAGGTTGTCTACGCATGAATTGCCATCTCTGAGGATACCTCTTCACAGTTAAGCTGTACTTGAAAGTGCATGAGGAAACCAGATTGAGGACTGTTGCAAACAACTTTGTGTTTAAGTTGAATGGTAGAATGAACTTGAGAAGAAAAATGACAACATTGATGGGGGATGGGTTAAATGCAACAGTGAATGGCAACCCCTCATCACAGGGAATTGAAAGATGTCCTTTGATGTGGCCAAAGGAAGAAGTAATGAAATATAAGGCACAGGAAGAGAAAGAAACTCTGAAAAAAAAAAAAAGGGTTGCAGGGATGAGGCTGCCAGAGGTGGCAGAAACATAACAAAGCATCATAGTGTAAGGAGAAAAACTAAGGAAAAGCAAAACAGAGAGAGACATAAAGGCATCAATGAGATTGCAAAACACCCACATCCTGGGGAACCCTCTTCTATCTTCCATGAAGTTCTCTGCTTGCAAGAAAAGTCCTCAGTGCTAGTCATCAAAATCCTTACAAATGTACTTTATTTTCCAATAACTTTCAGCTTTTTTTTTTTTTTTTTTTTTTTTTTCTATTTATATTTGGGATTTAAGTATTAGGCAAGCTTAGCGTATTTATCTTTTCCTGGTCACTCTTTCAGATGAAAAAGCAGGACTTTTGCTCCTTTCCAAGACTTTGCCACTGAACCCCCTTTACTGCTTAAGCAAACTTGGAAAACGCCCACGGAAAGTAATTACTTTTCTATTCTCACTCTTCTTCCTTCCCCTACCCTGACATTTCACTGCAACCTTACTTATCTGTAGGCTTTGGCCCAAGTGTTAGAAGCCCAATATCTGCCTTCTGACAGTTTCCAAAGTTCCTTTATGCACAATAGCACAGCATGGGGAAATTTCTGAAATAAGCAAGGAGCTATGACTAAAGACCCTCCTAAGGCATTAGTAGTGCCTTGAAAAGCAAGCTCAGGATGAAGTATCCAGTTGCTCACAGTTTGAATAACAACACTTAAAGTGTATAGTAGGAATTTAATCAACACTTATTTTTGGCAGAATACATGTCTGTAGGACAGCTGTGTTTTTGTTGCTCACTGCTTCCTAAGCAATGTTTTATGACGATGATGATTATTTTTTTTTTAATGTGCAGTAGAAAATGTTCTAGATGCTTTTCAGTTTGAAAGAAAGATGCAGTGTTAGTATCAAAGGCAATACCTGTAAAAATAAACCTGGGCAGACAGAATGCCATATCTGTTTTAGGCTTTGATCTTCTGGACAGGAGTTTTACCTCAGGAAGTTTTTATCCTGAAAGACAAAATCGGACAAAGAAGTAACAGGCAGCCTATTCATGCCATGAGTGGTGAAAGGTAGAAGCAGAAAACCTTTTGATGGATAAGAATTAGGAGTTGCACGTGCCTTTAACATCCCCAAAAGATCTCTGAGGAAGGATGTGGGATTTAAGGGACAATTTTATTTTCTATTTTCTCTCGTTTAGTGGTGGGGAATGTGCTGGCAGTCACATGCCCAGTTCATGAATATTACCATCTGTATTTCTCACTTGTGCAATCCAGCGGGATAGCAGAGATTGAAAGCATGTTTCACCTTCTCCTCACTGTCTTCCTCTGTTAGGATTAAGCAGAGGGCAGTGGGACTTGTTTTCCCATCCTCATGTCTCCTGAGAAAGGTAGGATCTGAGGAAGGCTGAATCATAACATGGTTGTGGGGGCCTTATCTCCCATTTTACAATTTTGCTTCCACCTAGGGTTAGACCATTATCTGCCATAAACCGAATAAGGCTCCAGCAGACCAGATGCAAGTTAGCTTCTTGAATTTAAACACACTGAATAACCCATTGGCTGGCAAGCAAGAAAGATAGCTTTTGCAAAGAAAATACCTTTTTTTTTTTTTTTTTTTTTTTTTTTAAGCAGTGTCTTTGCCAGATGCTGGTTTCCTAGCAGGATTCATCCCTCTTTTTTTTCTACTTGTTTGTGGTAGACTGAAATTGTTGGCTAGGTATTGAGCAATTCATTGAGAGCTTTGAAGTTCACAAGGTGTTATTCATTTTTCTCCAGCATCCTTTCATCCTTCAGAGTCAATGGAAAGACCAATGGTATTGTGTGGATGGGTTCTCTGAGAAAAAAGAACAAAATTTATTGCCAGGTGGGGGAAATGGAACAGGAGAAAGCCAAGGCAAAGCATGAAATGATTTGTTGTGCTCTAAAATAATCCTAATCTGTGAATTGGAAAGATAAAGAAGATTTTGAATGATTTCAGAATTAAATTCGGAAAGGATTTAGTATTCTTGAAAATTTATAAAAGAGCCCAGCTGAATTCGTATTTCTTGTCAGGTTATCTATTAATTCTCAACATATGCTTTTTCTTGCACACAGATCTGACCATCTTCCTAACTAGTGATCACTAACTAGGTGGTCTTGTACTGCCTTGCTGCTAGGCAGAATTGCTCTTGGCACCTGCACTGGCTATTAGTTTGGGTAGGTCTGTGCGTGACATGTTCTAAGGTGTTGAGGCACTTTATATTTTACAGACATCCAGTGAGATGTTAATACAGTCTGGACAAAGCACTGTTTGTGGGATTTGTTGGGATTAACACACCATCTCCCTCTGTATAAAGCTGGCAGTGCTGTGGCTTGCATACCATGCTATCACAGCTCCTCTTCCATCCCATCTGGATTGTCTGCCTGCAGGGCTTGGTCCCAGCCTGAAAGAGTTAGCAAGGTTGTTGAACTACTGTCAGTTATCACGTCCCCAGGTAGTTAGGGAACAGGCAGGGATGTGGTTATAGATTTTGTTTGCTGGCTAGAGAGCTGGCAGCTTGGCAGGAGAGGAATTCAGCATTGGGATCAGATAGCTGTAAACTGCCTGTCAGGAGGAGAAAGTAGAGAGGGATTATGACTCTGATGAGGTGTGGATTATAACACTACCTGTTATTTGGGGTTGTGCTAAATGACAAGATGCAGCTGCATGAAGGCAAATGAGTAAATATATTGCTGAAATTGTGTGTTAGATTACGTATCCTCACACAGTCTCTTTAAAATCATTGGCATGGGGGTGTCAGAAGACTTTGATTTAGCCCAGCAGCAAGGCAAGTTTGCAGCTGAATGATATCTTTCCTTCCTGACTATTTTTCTGTTCTTTTGCAGCAAATAAACCAGCAAAGTTAAGCGGACTGGAGCTAATGAGAGGCCACTGGAAAGCAGTATTTGAATAATGTAAATGTCTTACTATGATAAGATGCTGTATTTTCATTAGGTTGGAACAGCATTGACAGGGCAGCTGAAGAGCCCTTTGGCAATAAGAAGGCTAATTACTTGCCATGAAGAAATGCAAACTTGTCAAGCGGGAGCTCTGTCATTGCTCAGTTCAATAAATCAAGGCAATAAATCATATCCAACAGAGTCCCTCTGCCATTTTAGGGTATCTGTAATGTGTGGGGGAGTGGAGAAGCCAAACACTGGAAACAGTATCATCTTAAAGAAGGGCTGATTTTGTGTAGCTTATGAAAAATTATTTCCACACTTTTTTTAATAATGCAAATGCACTGAGTAAGGTAGAGAATGGCAAAGATGGTACATCTGTAGATGAGTATAGAGGGAAAATGAACAGGCAATGGAACATGTTTACTGTTTACTTAGGTGCTTGGGATAAAAACTTAAAATATCCTGTTTTGGATTCCTTGCTGCACAGCATCCAGATTAGCTGATTAAGGGTATTTTCAGTGGTATAAATATACTCCTCAGGGCAAACCAGTTCTCAAGGGGCAGTGGTGTCTCCTGATTGCTTTCTGGATTAGGGGACCGTAGAATATTATACTCCACTGGGCATTGTTCCAGCTCTGCTGCCAACCTTCCTGACCTTGGGTAACATTGCATCTCTCTCTGCTGTAGCCTTCTGTAAGAGGAAGGAAATAACACTTCGCTTATTTCTAAAATTCTTTAAAAATTACATATTAAGGCACCTAGTAAAAATTAGTAGTTAACCACCTTTTTGTTGATTTTGGAGTAAGAGGACTCGCTACTTCAAAATACCTAAAAAAGCTTCAATACTGCCAATAGAACTGGGTTTTATTCTGACTGGAGGAGGCTACTGCTACTATTTTTTTCTTTTCTTTTCTTTTCTTTTCTTTTCTTTTCTTTTCTTTTCTT
>CM021771.1:30598254-30651290 GCA_011076525.1 Nettapus auritus
TTCTTTTCTTTTCTTTTCTTTTCTTTTCTTTTCTTTTC
The DNA here is from genome assembly GCA_011076525.1 of Nettapus auritus. NCBI lineage: Eukaryota > Metazoa > Chordata > Aves > Anseriformes > Anatidae > Nettapus > Nettapus auritus. The sequence goes on from CM021771.1 coordinate 30,598,293, forward strand.
TTTTCTTTTTTCTTCCCCTCCTTTGATTTGATTTGCAATTGTAAATATTCTCAGAAGAGATCTGAAGAAGTTGTTTCTGAACTTTGAGGTGGTCAGCTTCTGCTGAGTCTGTTTGCCTATTTGTTTCTAATTAAAACCAGCAACCTATGAGCTCAAAGATAAATGTTAATCTTGTTTGTTCTTGGCTTTTACTTTTATATTTGTTCTGAACAAATACCGTGTCATATTGTTTTTCTCTGTCAGTGATCATAGCAATTCAATTTCCTCCCAAATTATATGTGTAATTAGTATGTCATAGTTTTTATTTTATTTTATTTTATTTATTTATTTATTTTACTTTTGTGTTAGCATTTATTTATTTATTATTAAAAATTGCTAGGGCAGGAGACCAGAGAATCTTGAATTAAAAATATGTAGAGGCTGTAGATGTCTAAAAATACCTTAGATTAAAGAAGAATTGCTTTCTTCTTCTCCCTTGATTTATTAGTATAAAATAAGATTACTTCTTATTGCCACTGAGGTGAGTGTTGAGATTCTCATTGATTTTAAACATAATTTGTCAGGTACAAAATAAGATTTGTCTTATTTTGTCTCCTACAGTTAGTGGAAATAGCCACGGCAGTCCATTCCCCTGTGCACCCGTCGTCTTTCTTGGGGAGAGGGTGTGGAGGGAAGGAACTGGAGTCTTCTAGTAAGAGCATTCAGGAATGCCAGTAACAGCAATCGGCATTCTGTGGGAAAGTCTGTGGGTAACATGGTAAGAAGACCTGTATGGTACAGAAGAAATCCCTGAAGATAGTATCCAAAGGGGTTTGTACATGAGTAAATAGGTGACATATTGATAACAAGTTGAAGTCAACATCAGAAAATCTAGATCAAATGGGTATTTCTGAGATCAGAGTACCCTCAATCTTCAGAGTCTGTTTTGAACTACAGAGATAGGAAGTAGCATGGAGGGTGATAAGTGACACTGTTTGATGATCTATCTATCTATTTTTGAGATGCATAGAAAATGATATAACACATTGTGTTGACATTCTTCCTATGTTTCACTTCACTATAAGCTTGCTGGGGGGCAGCAGGAACTGGTAAATCACCATTAAATTGGCTTTAGCTATTCACTTCATATGGGCAGCCCTTCCTCTGCTCCTAAACCTTGTTGCATTCCTCATCTCTATTCAGCAAAGTTTAAACACATGTTTAAATCTCACTGACATTAATACATTTAAGTATATGTTTAAACATTTTCTGGAAGTGAAGCATGATGCACTTTTCTGAGAAGTTTTAAAAAGCTGAGTTTTTTATCTCCTTGTCCTCTGAGATACTACAGACATCAATATTAGTGATACATGAAGGCCTGATTAGCTTCCAGTCACATTCTTAGCAGGTAGAGTGACTTTTTTTACAGATATTGTAGTGTCTCACTACAGGACAAACTCGAATGAGAAGTAGTGCTAGGTCAAGAAAAACTCTGTGTGAAACAGCTGGGCTAATAGTAGGGGGAATATGACATGATGAAACTTTTTTTGTTCTGTTTTTTTTTGCTTTTTCCCCAAATGGTATTTTTGTAGAATATATTTCCTATCTTACTCCTGATATTTCTGCATTTGCCAGATGCCTTCAGAGTGACGCTTGGGGGGAGGAGGTGGAAGAGGTTGGATGGGGCCGGGGAGGCGGGGGCCGGGGGAAGACATTTTCAGTTTCTTTCCTTTGTTTCTCACTTCTCTAGCTTTTTAGTAATAAGCAATAAATTGGTCTCCCTATGCTGAGGCTGTTTTGCCCATTACAATAATTACTGTGCAATCTCCCTGTCCTTATCTCAACCCTTGAGCCCTTTGCATCATATTATTCTCCCCCTTCCCCTTTGAGGAGGGGGAGTGAGGTAGCCATTGTAGTGGAGCTTGGCTGCCCACCCGAGTAAGATCACCGCAGGCGAGAATTTTCTTTCTGTTTTTCTTGTTTCTCCCCTCATAATTGTGAGATCCTTGTCAGTCCATGTTAAGGAAAATTCCTTTCTGCACACAAATCTGTATGATCATAATCCTGATGACAAGACATATTGGCCAACCCATGAAACAATGAGAGTTCTTTGTGCCATCTCTGTTCCACGCTAGTGCGCTGAATCTGCCCAAGTCCCCACCCTCAGAGGAGAGCAAACTGACAAAAAAGCTGAGAATTTGGGATAGGAAGGCGAGAGGCAGGAAGAAGCCAATCCCTTTTGATTTCTGGGAAGAAAGGCTGAAGTATTGTAATTAATGCATAGTTAAGATGAAGTTGTGCTTTGTGTTGAAATCTTTCATGATGGAAACCAAACAGAAATGAGGTTGTTTGGCCAACACTAGCTAAATATTAAAGCTGGAAAATGCATCTGCTTTGTTGACTCAGTGTTCAGAGTAACAGGTATTGCTCTTGAGAAGAAAGAACAAAGGTGTTTTTGTAATTAATATTTAGAACTGCAACAAAAAGTAGAAGGTCTAATTAAGAACTACTGTAAGACCATGAAGAAAACCAGATACATTCATAGAGATATATTTGGTCCATCATGATACACCAGTAGGTGTAAAAGAGAAAAGTAATAATACTGCTCTAATTCTCTCATCTTCACTGGGTAGCTCATTAAAATCTCATTAATAAAAGAGTTCAACTTTTGTCAAGTTCCTTGAGGCAATTTTATTTTATCAAGATAACACATTAGCATATAACATATTACAAAGGGTCTATCAGCAGTTCTATTATAAACTTCCACTTTTAGGTTGGGTTGTATAAAATCTCATTTTAGGATGATAGCAGTAAAAGAAGTTGGAAACCATGCTGCATAGGAACTGTGGCATATTTATCTCATATTTCAAAATCACTTCTCAGAAATTGATATCTTGCATTTATGCCATAAGTAAAGTCTGAATGTAAGCCTTTTGTAACTGAAAATGATAGCCCCTGGCCTAGGAAGTAAAACCTTGAGTGCTAAGCTACAGAAAGAGGACTTACAGGATGAAATTTTCAGAGGTGTTTAAGCTCTTGGCTTCTTAATTGAAAACAGTGGGAGGCATCCACTTAAATGCCCTTAGAGGTCTTAGTCTCAGGTAAAGCTGTTTTTTAAACGTGTAACCTGGTGCCTGCAAGAGATGCGAGAATGCTGAGTTAAGCATGTGAAGGGGGAAGCATAAAAAATAATCGTGCTGTTCAGAGAGCTTCTCAACTCTAGATCGAGACTGACAAGTGGGGTGTCTCATTTTGGACTCAGGCTTAAAAAAGGATCTGGGGGAAGGTTTCATGAGATGGGTAAGCTGACTTGGTGTCCAGATATATCCCACTCCTTGCTTAGTCCAAAATGTATCCTCCCCTGCTTCCCTTCTGCCATCTGTGCTGATCTTCTGGTCCCATTAGTGAGAACATTTTGCTTACTAAACCCACAGAAATCCAATTCAGCAAAAAAATAGACAACTTTCTCTCCTACTGCATAACGTTCACATTAATCAGATGCACCAACATTCTGAGGGATAAGTCAAGTGTTAGAGCCAGAGTATATGAAGTACATAGCCAAGATACGGGAGAAGATGAGGCTGGATTTCAGCCTTTTGAGGCAAGAAGCCTTAGCTCAGGTTGATTCACAGCAGCTAGCACAGCTGTAGCACTGCACTGTGTTTAACGCCCCCACTACCTTAGACCATCTCTTAGTACATGACCTCATTTTCCAGGAAGCAGAGAAGGTATGAGTCCTCTGACCTCATGCACAGGTTGCATACATCAGGAAAGCTGACTTAGCAAATTGCCCTTTGCACACAAAGAAAAGTTGTAAGTCTGTATCTCCGTTTTCCAGGAGAGCACTGTAACCACTGGATTCTGGAGGTATCCTTCCTCTCAGCCTCTCCTACTGAAGCCATGTCAATGTGCAGTGCAGAATTTGGCAGTGCTGGCATGGAGAGGAGGAAGAATCATCCCGGGTAAGTCAGTAAGAGCCCTCCAGCCTTGATGTGGGTGGGGAGAAGTAAAGGGCTTTCTGAGTCTAAGCCAATGCCACGAGCCAGTCTTTGGAAATCTCACCCTGAACTGCTTTTGCTCACTCAGCCTTTCACTGCTGAGCTGGGACCACAAATGCTATTTGAGATGAGAGGTCTTGAAATGTGGACAAAGCTGCTCACTAGGAAACTTTGGAACCTCCCATTTGTTTCAGATGGCCCACCAAACAGCTATAAAATAGTAATAAAGTAAAACCTGGATCGACTATCTAAAGAAAAAAGATCTATTATCTCTGAGACATTATTAATCCCATCTCATTCAGTCTAAATATATTTCAGTCTGATTAATATTCTGAGCTGTAGTTCTAGGGACATTCTGTACTCCTCTCAAGCTTTCCATTTATGAGCATGCTAAATTTGCATCTGCAGTGTGCAGCTTAACGGCAGGTGATTTTCTAGTGCTAACTACAATTTTGTACCTAGTTTGCATGCACAGTGCTATATTAAGCCAGGCCAATCAATACTGACTATTAAAAAACAGGAAAAAAGAAAATCACAGTTAACATTTTAAACCACTTTTAGAAATGTATCCAGAGGTCTTAAATTTATGTAAAAAGCACTCTCCTACCTTGGCTAAGTGTTAGCTGAATTTTTTTATGTCTTGTTTTTGGAGATCTCTGATGTACAGGTATCCACCCATACACATGCTATTCCATCTAGCATGTGTCCTGGGATGCTTACAAGATTGACAGTTTTTCTGATCATTCTCAGTGGATGTGAATGAGTGATGAGCTATGTTTTTTTTTTTTTTTTTTTTTTTTTTTTTTTTTTCATCAGAGGTTTTATTGATCCAAGGTTTATTGATTGAATCTTTGGAGTCAATAGTTTTGATCGGGTAGTTAGAATCATAGAATCATAGAACATCCCAAGTTGGAAGGGACCCATAAGGATCATCAAGTCCAACTCCTAGTTGAGGAAGTGTTGGCAGAAGTAAAGCAGAGCAAGCTTTGGAAAATGTGTTAAGGGAAAGTTAGGATATGGGCCTTTCGTTCTTTTAGGCAAGGTAGATTGGGGTGGAGGTAGTTGTCCTATGGACATAGAAGTTCCCGCTCAGGACTCAAAGGTTTGGCTAAAACACATTTTATTTCCACCTCAGTTTTGAGTTAACCCCATTAAAATTCTGCATGTAAGTTCTCCCCAAAGCAGTAGTGTAACTGAGAAATCTAGTCTTGTGACTAGATAATTGTAGATATGAGTTGGTAGGCCTGATATATATATTTATTTATTTAATATCACTATCTTGAAGTAGAAAGCTTGTAGTTTTCAAGAGCGTGGTTTTGTGACAGAGAAACTAAGTATATTAAATCCCAAGTACTGCCTTGACGCTAAAAACTTTAATACACAATGATTCTTAAGTCTTCTGGTTCCTTGGGTGAACCATTATAAATGATCGCAAGTTGGGTATACTCCAAAGTTCTGAGAAGAAAAGCTTTAAGAAATTTGCAAAAATTGTGCCTTCACCATAAAACATGCTTTTTTTTTTTTTTTTTTTTTTTTTTAACTAATCATCATTTTCTAACAGAAAACTGCTTCATTGTAAGGTTTTGATGGCTTCTAGTCATAACACTGTGAGAGGTGATAGACATTATTGTGGGAAATTATTTGTTTTACAAGGAAAGAAATAGCATATAAACTGAGCAGAAACCACTCTAGCTGCATGAATGAATGCCCAGAATCACTGAAAATAAGGCCATTTGGTTTTAGGTTCTTCAATATCTTTCTAGCTGTAGTATTAGAATGACCAGTAATTTCTAAAATTCTGTGATTTTTATTTTAGCATGATCTTTTTTTTTTTTTTTTTTTTTTTTGTCAACTGTATTTCTTTCTTCTTCTTTAATATTCAGAACAATTTATTTCTGTCTCATGTCCAAATCCCTCATTATTTTATTGCCTGGCTTACTTCCAGAACACCATGGACTCTGTGCTGCATGATGATACAAGGTAACTATCACATTCCTGTGTCTGCTGAAATAGCAGATTGGTGACAAAACTGTAGTGTAGTTATTTGGTCTTCATGTTTGGAATACATTACAAATAATTTTCAGTAAAAATAACTATTAAAAATGTATTGTCAACTAACATTCTTTACTCCAAATAAAGGTAAATATCTCTAACGTTCTCTCATTTGGCAGTGGAAAAGTTCTTTCAGCTCAGGTACAATCAGGTGTTGCCTTCTAAAAGCTCCTTGGCAAAGTATGTGGCACACTGTGCAGGGATGGTTGAACTGCAAATGGTTTTTAGAGAGGGCTGGAGCTCTGCTGAAATTCTAGGCAATGCTATAAAGCAAAGCAGTAAGGGGAAGTTACTGTACCTTAGAAAGCCTTGGGTCCTTATCCTAATTATTCTGTGTTCCCTCCAGAACTGAGTACCAAGGTGTTTAATGACCCCTTAATCCTCCTTTACTGAGCAGTCTGGACTGTGCTGCCACACAGACTCTTACTCAAGATAACTATCACAAGAGCTAAAGGGAATTACAGAAAGGGAAGATAATGCATTAGAGACACCAGAAATTAGAGTTGTTCCATTTCAGATTGTCTTTCAAATAAATGTGAAGCCTTGGGTTTGTTACCTTGTGGTAATGGAAGCAATACCAGACAGCTCCCTTCTCTGTATTCTACCAACAGCAACTGGTGAAGCACAGATATAAGTAATTATACTAATTAAAAGTGGAGAAAGGCAGTCACCAACTCTGGACCTCAGAGACCAAAGTTTAATGCACCTGGCAGAAGGGTGACATTTGGAGTATGCTTCAAGATATGCTAAACAAAGATAACGTTTAAAGTTGCAGTCTTGGAAGACCAAAATGCAATAACTTGTGGTTAAATGAAAAGACAGGAATTGTAGAAATTAGTCAGCGATGGGAGAGGATAAATATAATATAGAAGCAGATTTGTTTCCTGATACACACATGCAAACTAACAAATATACTGGCACTAACATATATATATATATAATACTGAATATCTGACTTCACTAATGTTTTTCTTTTCATTATTGTCAGATCAAGGGTTGTACAGATACCCAGTGATGATATGACATTGTCTTGTTCTTGAAAGAGGTTGAGAACGGCACTGTTAATGATGTCTGAACTGTTACAGCATCTCTGTAAATTGTAAGAATGCTTCAGTTGAATTGGAAGATGCAACTGGAATGAGGTAGATATTTTAGTGGTTCTATACATTAAGATACCAAAGGTACCTGATATTTGCCTTTTTTAGTGATTGTCAAGGGCTAAAACATTGAAGTTGAAAGAAAAATTGCCCCCTGGAGAGGGCCATAAAAAGTACGCACAACTGAATCTTGGCGTGCCCCGTGTTGGCCCTGTAAACAAAGGGTAATTTCACTGAGTTTGCACAAAGACTGTATAAGCCAATAAAAAATAATCAGTGCTAAAGAGAGCAGTACTCTGCTTATTGATGTAGAAGAATTAGAAAATATTGGTTTATGGACACTGCAATCAGTAAATTTAATAAGTCTCTCCTGTAGTTAGTCAAAGTAATTAACACAAGGGCATACAGGGCAGCTTGAGCCAGCAGACTCTGGCACTGGCATAGCTGACTGTAAGAGAGCCATTAGCTAATGATTAAGTAGTTTATCATCAAAAGTCAGCATCTGTAGTCATAAGTACTTATTTATAACGATTTCTAACTGGTACTAAGGTTACGTTGGGGCATAACATAGTCATCTTCTTGAAAGGAAAAGCAATATACTCTATTTTACCTAGGAGATTTTTCTGCTTTGCTTGTTTCAAGACAGCATGCAGTTTTTCTGTTCCTGAAATGAAGAAATGGACACTGAAGAGAAGCATATCCATGAATTCTTGGCTGTAAGAGTCTCCTGGGGATGGATCAGTGTGATGTAGCTGGAGAAGAAGACGGAAACCAAAATCTTTCTGCAAAGATACAAGATGGAATCAGTAAAGGTGGAATCCCTCCAGCAAAGAGTTCCATGGACCTGGGACTACAAAGGTATCAGGAAAAAAGTAGTGCGTTTCTAGCAAAAAGGAAAGAATGACCTCTGTTTGTTGATCATAGTAGGAGGTCAGGCAACTTCACAGGCAGCATTTATCTCTAGGTTTTTAGGTGTAGAGCTGGTGTCAAGAAGACAGAACACAAGGCAGGAATGTGGTTGGCAGATAGGTGTCTGCAAAAAGCTACTGCATTTCTGAGAAGAAATTATTTTGGAGAAACACATTTTTGTGCTTTTAAAAATATTTTGCTGTTATTTAGAAGTACAGTTGTTATTTGACTAGGATATATAGTGTCTCCAGTGATGATGTGGAACATCAGAACACTTTAAAATAGGTTAGAGAAGTCTGAATGCAGTCCCTTTGAGAGTAGAGAAACTGCCCTGTACCTCATGAGCTGCAGTGAACTGTAATTCAGTAAGGAAGATCATACAATATTTTGTCAGATGAGCCCGTTAAGAAAAGAACATAAGCAGGGTGTATGATCAGAAGCCTCCTTTGTTAAATTTCAGTCTCTAACTCATTGTCTTTTTTTTTTTTTTTTAGCACACAAAAAACTTCTCTGAAAAAAAAAAGAAATTCACAGGTCCAATTCACTTGCTGCTGAAAAGTAGGAATTTTGGGGGCAAAATGAGACATAGTAAACTATGAGCAATGCTTCCTACATCTTACCACTTAGAACCACCAGATTTCTATTTGAAAAATCAGGTGAAAAAGAAAATTTATACTGTCAAAATGTAGTTAGTTTTCTAGTTTCCTGCCATTTAATGAATACACAAAAAAGCATGTTGTATTCATACTTTTTTTTTTTTTAAAAAAAAAAAAAAAAGCACAATGCCCAATGCCTTCTGGTTTTAGATACAAAACCTTATTCTCAGATTCTTTTAATTCTGCCAAGCTTGAACCATTTGATCTAAAGTTTCTTCCTGTTTGTATCCATACAGGGGACAATTTAAAGAAGTTCATGCAGCTCCAGTCCTGGCAGTCCCCAGCCTTCAAAGAGTTGCATCTGCAGCTTTGAGGTTCCTCTCACGTAGTTATTTCTGAATGTAGAAATACAATAGAGGGCTTGATGCTGTAGCAGGTGTGGAAAGTCTTATTTTAGACCACATCTTCTGAGAAATGTTTATGCCATCAAGATGTGTAGTTATAGTCAGTCAAGGATGAGCATTATCTGGAAAATTCTGGTGTAACAGCTGGGGATAAAAAAAAACACAACATATATTGATTCTGGTTGTAATTTGGCAGTTACAAAGATGTACAATTTTGCAGTGATTTTTTAAATTATTATTATTTTTTTAAAGTTCAATATTCTATTGTATACAGAGTGCTAATCAAGTGTAGATTAACTTTCAACTTTCATGACATATAATATCTCCAGACATACACAGGGAGTACTGTCTTGTACAACTTGCCTTTCATGTCTTTTGGAGGTGTCCACCTGTAACTGTAAAGTTCTAAGTCAGGGTCTATAAATTCCACTGCAAAAACAACCACTGCAGAGTTTGACCTGAAATTTCAGTTTACAATACAAATATATTCATATCACATATATTTCAATAACTGCTCTATTTCACTATAAAATACTGTGATTTTCATTGGTTGGTAGGTGTGTCTGTATGCTGGAATGTAAGACAGGCAAATGGAGTTTAACTTGCACTATTTCTGAACTATGTGTAACTTCTTTACTTTCCTCTGTTGTGATCCCTTGGACATGTATAACTCCCTATTCAGTGCTGGTATAAACAGACCTTTCAACCTTCCTCTCTTCATTGCTTCATGGAGTCTTAAGCAATAGAAAAGCAAGAAGCTGTGGAGTATGCCATCTGGCACTCTCCCTGAGTGCAAGGAGAGAGAATGCCGTGGTGCTGAAAGTGTGCCCGTCTGTTTCATGCTATGACTTCAAACACCGTTTGGTGAAAATCTGCAGATCAGGACAGCTATTATTCAGATTTTGCCAAGCTTGGGTTACTGTTGCTTCTACTTCATTTATTTATTTATTTATTTATTTATTTTACACAGAGAAGAAGAGAGAGAATCCTGAGAACAGAGTCCAGCAACAGAAACAGGCCTGAGAATTTGCTCCATTTCTAGTGCCAATCTAGTGCTAAAACTGTGATGCATTTCTGCTGAAATGTAGTGCTATCTAATATTTCACTGCTAATCCAAAGCTAATTACAAAATTACAGCAAATCAGTCATACTTCATAGACAAAAGATGGGAATATCTGCACACATCGAAGTAGAAATTGACAGAACGAAACAGAATGAAAAATGGGAAGGAGGGGAGGTGGCAGGTAGACCAAGCTGAACCTATAGAAAAAGGTGTTGGGGAAAACTGAAAATAGGAATAGAAGGTGAGTTAGTTACTTTTAATAAAAGCAAACTTTGTAAGAGACCACATGGGGGCAGGGCTAAATCAAAGATCAATATCTCTGTGAAATTTTCTGGTATTTATATTGAAATACTCATTTCATGTGAATAGACCTCACTTGTATTGGCTCTACTTGTGCAAATAATGGGTAGGTAAATTCTGATGGAAACACAGAAAGGTCACTGATGAAGGCTAAAATAAGTATCTGTGAGTTTCTTTTGACTGGAGAACCTCTCTGAAAATCCTCCAGATTTTGTCAGTGCATCATCTGCTGTAGTCATCAGTCTCTGTCTAGTGTAGCAGATAGAGTTAGTATGTCTTTGCCTGGTTTTGGCTGCCCATAAAAATGGCTGCCTAACATCATCAAATTGCCTTTCCATAGCCCAGCAGAAGCTGATGATATACATGTCACCAAAAAGTCTGCTTTGATACAATGTGAGAGCAGTAAGAAACTTACATAAATTGGTAGTGTATGCATTAGGGATTGTGGATTTGTGAAGTCCCAGAAATAGAGCCCTCAGTATTGCAACAAGAGATTCACTCCTGGGAGTTTTACTGTCTGTGATGTTTGAAGAGATGTTGCCATCATTCAGGCTTGTAGGAAGTAAGGATTAAATCTGCAGGTTTATTGTTGGAGGCACAGTGTATACTATCCCTTAATGAACTAAAAAAGAATACATAACAAGAAACAGATGATACCATGGGCTTTCTGTAACACAACAGACAGATGAGATCCAGCCCCCTGAGGGTGTTTGGATTTGGGATTTAAAATTTTGACCAAGGAGAGATACTCAATGCATGAGCATTTTCTTTTAATTGCAGGCAGTGTTTGTAGGGGTTTTTGTGTGCTTAATGTACAACAACCTGTAATAACTAGGAATCAATTTATTTTATGTCTGCAGCAATTTAAAAAAGTTGTCACTAAGAAGTCTAGTACATGATTTCAATCACCAGCAGGAGGCAAGGGGTAGAGGCCAATTCCTTAACCAGTAACTCCTCTGTTAGTGTTGCAGGTGATTATACAGCTTGTAGATACAGCACGCGCACAATGGAGAGTGCTGCTGTCTTAATCAGCTTCATAAATTGTATTCCTTATTTGAAAATGCTAATCACATAGCTGTTAAATTGTTAATAACCAGGAATCTGTATGCCATTAATCTGAAATTGCTATAATCACAGGATGCACAAGTGTAGTATTTCACTCGTGAGGCTGAACAATTTATTTAATATTGTAAGGGCAAGCATATATATATATATTTTGCTTTCAATCATATGTATTTACTTTTCAAAAATGCAAAATACTTGAGATTTTTTTTTTTTTTTTTTTTTTTTTTTTAATCATCTTTCTGAATTTGGGAGGAAAAATATTTTCTGTGGTTATTTCATCCCAGCATGGGTCTTTCTTATAGTTGTCCTAGCTGCAGAGAGAAAAAAAAGGGAAACAAAAATATCACCACTTCCCTACAAACGGAGCAAGACTATCTGCTGAACCCAGTCACCCACTTTTATATTACTAAGTGAATCTAGATTATATAACTTTGCACCTATTTCCTATATGAAGATTCAGTGTTCTTTTTAGGTACAAATATTCTTACCATCGATTAGGACCAAATCCAAGTTTCTGTGGGTGTTTAATGCTTGTCCTTACTGCACTTCCTTCAGAAGTGCTAGTTATGGCTTTTCTGTATGGGAGAGTTAGAGCAGTCAGCTACACAAAGTGTGGTTCTCTGTCCTATGTTCCCTGGGAGTGCAAGCAAGATGTTGGAAGTAGTTTTCTTCAATTCTGAAATATTTGTAGAATCAATAAACCTTGTTGACATATGCAACAGTTCCTATTTTGGAGGGGTAAGCAAGGCTCGGGCTTGCCCTGCACTGATTCATCCATGAAGCAGTAGTGAAACGTCAGATTTCTTTACTAGCTAATTTTGTTGTGCTTCAACATTAATTTTCAGAATGACCATGACCGATTCACACCACAGTGTCCCACCTCCTCCTTCTACTTATGCCCAATTTGTCCATACTGAATTTGTTCTCTTTGCTTTGACAACCAAGGTAGGAGATATTACAAGAATTTCATGTGGGAGTGTGGAGACGTCTCAGCAGTCTGAGAGTTCTTCTTTAGGTTTAAAACATTTTCTCTTCCTTTACCAAGGAAGAGACCATTGCAGCAGTGAGGTAGCGATGCTCAGTAGGCCCTGGAGACCAAGGAGGCCATATTATATCCATTTTATTGAAGCAGAACTGATGCATACAAAGTAACAAGAATCAAACACATCTGCAACAGATTTTTAATTCTTGTGGAAAAAATATTTATTTTTTCCTCAAAAGGATTATACTGTGTTCTGTAAGCTAATTGAATGTATACATGGATGTGTCCATTAACACTGCATTGCACTGTAACTCCTACTTCAAATTTCCTCAGAAAAAGAGAACAAAATACACACGTGTAAATTCACTCTTGTTCATTGTTCGATCTCAAGCTGCTGTGGAGTAAACTTTCCATGTTGCATGTGAGAAATTAAGTATACTGGCAGCTGTGAACATCTAATGCCCCCTGCTGGGTGCTGACAATGTATTCCAAAGAAATGTTTTTCACTAATTATATCCTGCACTGTCCATAGAAGCATCCCACTATCCTATGGCAGAATTGTAAGATTCTTATGGCTTTTTCATTTAATTGAACGTGAATATAAGGGACTGCTACTATTCGTCTTCTGGGATCCAGTGAGACTTCTACAAATTGCAGAATTTTAGACTACAAGTAATGCTACATAAGATGCTTGCTTATCCTGTGTTTTCATTTGGAAAAACAACCAAACAAACAAAAAAAACAACCAAACAAAAAACACCAACAAAACCAAAAGATTTTTAATATGAAATTCAAGAGACTGTTCAGCAGCCAGCTTTCTCTAGAGAGGTGTCATGCTGTCAGCTACAAATTAGATGAAAAGAAGATGCCTTGCTATTAAACAAACTTAAATTTCAGGAACAAGGAAAGAAAAAGGGAAAAAAAATCAAAAAACAAAAATTAGTTACTTCCTGGGAATTACACATAGTTATTTATTTATTTATTTTATTTATTTTATTTTTTTTCAGCTTTGTAATACAGATTGTTGAAAAATTATTTTGCATTCATCCAAGAGCGATTGTAGTACTGGGCATAGTACATTATTCAGTGAAAAAAATAATCTGCTTTCATCTTTACTGCATTATTGCTACTACTGAATTAGCCTTGAGAAAAATAGCATAAACTCTAATCTCGTAGTTCTCTTTAGACAAGAAAGGAGAAATCAAAAGTTCTGCTTAAAACTATGGTACATAACTTTGTTTTATATTTTTCAATGCAAGCTATGTTAAGAGACTGGAACACATGGAGGTGTCGCAAGGTGCTCGAGCAGTTCCTCCCAGTTTGTGTCCCTATGAAACAGAGATTGAAACTTGCACTGCTCTGAATCTCCTTGTGCAAGTGCCAATTTTTGAATATACAGGAAAAAAAAAAGTTACATGGAGGTTACCTTAAATTGTAAAATTGTGGAGCTTAAGATGATGTTCATTTTTTTTGTCTGTACTGAACCAAAAAGATGTCTGCTAGAGAAGTCACTCAGTGATAGCAGTAAGGAGGCAAAGGTGAATTCCACTGACAACAATCCGAGTAAGAATGATGAGGGGGGCTCCATCTAAAGACAAGATGAGCAAGAAAGGATCACTTAAGGAGAGAGCAGGATATTTTGTCAGCAGAGACTAGACGATACTTGTTTGCAGTGGTTTTTTGAATATATGAAATTTTGTTAGGTGTGAAGGAGCAAGTTTTCTTTTTATTTCACAGCCACAGCTCTAGCCTGACTATTTATATTCACAGATGTGGGAGTTGCTTTCAGTGCTGGTTTATGACCATGACTGGGATTTTCTGGAAGACTTTCAAACTTCTGCTCATTTCATATTTGTCCCTGAAAATTGAAGAGGTGAACTACTTTGAGCATGTGATCCATTAGAGTTTGTTGTCAGCTGAAACAAATTCTGTCATTTACAAAGAATGAAAGAATATTTTAAAAATCTTGGAATAAATTCCTCCTGCATAGAAGGGATTTTTTTAGAAGCACTAAGAATAGATTATTCTGACAAGAATGCTAAGGTTTTAATATACTAGTTTGTATGCTTGAAGCATTCAGTAATCAAATGCCCAAGTACCATTTGTACTGACATTTACAAATCACAAACAGATTTATATATTATGCTTCCAGAACTTTATCACAGCAAAATCATACTCTAGTGTTTAAGACTGATTACAGAAGAAGAATTAAAGATTTACAGTTATGAGAATGCAAGCAGCTGTCTAGTGTTTATAGTATGGGACAGAAATTAAGAGGAACACATTTTAAAAAGCTGAGAATAGCCTTCTGAGTAAGGTACTAGATGGTTACTCAGAAGATTTATACTGGGCAAGACACCTTACCTCTCTGTTTCCTACCTGCCAAGGAACAATTATTTCTTTCTACTATTTTACAGCATTCTTACCCATTTAGATTGTGAATTACATTGCATAGTATTTAGACCTGCTTTAGATTTTTCTCTTTTCAGTTATTAGATTTCTTGAAAAGCAACTCCTGCTTCCCCTCAAAACTTGTCTCACTTGTTAAAAGGGAAAAATTCTAGTAAATCCTGCCCTAAATTCCTAAAAAAAAACATTCTTAGGTCAGAAGGTTTCTAAGGTTGCCTCCTGGAGCACTCATGATGTTCTGAGATAAGGCGTTTAGTTGTGATAAATGGGAAAATGGTACAGAAGAAAAATCATCCTAGATTTCCTACAGCAGAGGCAAACATTCTCAAGGAATTTGAGATTTCTGTTTTTCACAGCATGTCTGTGATGGATACGGATATTCAAGTGTGTGGTTCTTGTGAATGCATGCAAAAACCACAGTCAGAGCTTTCAAAGAATGTGCTGACTCTCCTTTTCAATTAAATAAAATGCTATTTAGTTAAGAATTCTACTGTGAAATAATAAATATAATATAAACTAATTCAAAGCTAATGATAATGGATAAGATGTTTTTAAGTGGCTTAGTGTTGAGCAGTTTGTGGAATATGAATGCACAGCCTGAGGAGACCAGTCAGCATTGTCTTGGCTTCCTGGCTTGACCTCAGACTTTCTCCCTACAGACTTGCCTGGTGATCATGGGACTAAGACTGACTCTCACCCTGGCTCTGGGCCTGATCGTGACCTACACTGTCTGCTCAGCCTGCCCTCTGCTCGGTGAGGTCCCTGAACCCTACTGCCCTGCTGTCACCTTGGCTCCTGCTCACCTTCCCTCATTGCAGCAGCCAGCCACTGATGCTCCCTGGCACAAACACTAGTGTAAGAAAAAAGTTTCCACTTTAACTTGTAAAAGCATTAGTTGTAATGTTTAAATTTACTTCTTACTTGCCAGTATGATTTTGGGGAATTCAATGGAGGTAATTAAGTGAAAATATTAGTGAACAGTTTCACATTATAGAGTAAGACCATTCATCCGAATATTTTGGTTTTGACTCTATTCATCTCATTCTTTCTCAAAACATTTTCAGTATCTTGTCAATGCCTCAATTCAGATTGTTATATAAAATTAACATTGCTGTGTTTATGGACACAATTATGAAATGCACAGCATTTAAAATAGTGCTAACATTTTCCTAGCAATGAAAGTATTTCATATGAGCAGCACTTTTGTCATTTTCTCTTTTAATTCAGCAGATTTTTTCTACTAGTCCTTTCCACAGTAACACAATTTTTTTTTCTTTTTTTTTTTTGAAAAATGTTGGTGTATTCTGAAAGATTCTCCTCTCCTGAGAGTTGCAAAACATTTTTTTAAAATGAAAATAAAAACTGATCTGTACTCCTGACAGATTTTCTGTCTTATACACCAATCAGCAGTCATCGAAAAAGAAATGACAATAGTAATCTTTGTAATAATATAAACACACACACAAAATAATAAAAAAAAAATTATATAAAATATTATAATAGAATTTCTATCTAAAAAAATGTTTAAGATTTCCATTGAAGACTAGGTACACAATACACTTGCTATTATTTAAACCAATAGATAACAGATTTACAGGGTAGACAGAAAAATAAAAGCATTTACTTAGTCAATGAGTGAGCTTTACATGAAGTGCTACTGCACCTGAACTTTTCTTCCCTTAGAATTCTCCAAAAAGAGACAGAGAAAAATAAGAAATATGCAGTTTTGAGATAAAGCATCATGTAGATTCTTTTTTTTTTTTTTTTTTTGTTTGTTTTTCCAGTCTTCTGTCTTCTTTCAGAAACATTACATGTTTGTGGATTGCAAACTGGTCCTGCTGCTTATTTTCAGAGCACAGCCCACTGACACGGTGGACTACATGGTAAAATGGCACTTGAATAATTCTCTGCATCTGCTGCACTTTTTATCACTAGCTAGGAAATCATTCCTGTAACAGAGCTGTGGGAAAGTCTGTCGTAATACTATGCTTCTTCCCATACAGAACAGATTATTTTATTTCTATAATTTGTTATAAATTATGAAAAGCTTCCACATTTTCTACCTCATCCACATTTTTTTATTTTGGGATTAATAAAAAATGCTGAACTACTATCTAATTAGAAATCAGCTTCAGATCTGGCATGTCCTTTTGGCACTACAATGTAGCCAACATTTGCAGATCTGAATAGTTAAGATTGCTTTCCCATTACTCAACTAAATCTGCAATTTTACTATCCTGTTTACTTACTTTTCTCTCCAAAATGAAATTAAAGGAGGGACTGTAAATGTACTGTGGCTTATATTTTCAAAGGTATCTTGTAAAATAGTGTTAACTTCCTTTTTGGAGGCATAGATAACATTTAATCCATCTAAGCTTAAGGGTTAGCAGGAAATGTTCTGGTTCAACTGATGTATTTGATTTGCAGCAATATATAGTGTCTGGTCCTGATAGTTATTCTCACACTGACTGGGCTAAATTCTTGTACCGAAGTAGATCTGGATTCCTTGTCTTCTGTAGATATTTCCAAAGAAAGGTAGTTCTTTTTTCTAGGCACCTGACTGATGTCCCTGCTCCCAGCTCTCCAGCACATTTGCCTTTGCAAATCACTGATCAGTTCTGCTGTTCTGTGAAGAGGATCTCTCCAGACCTTTCACATCGTATTTCTTCATTGTTTTTTTTTTTTTTTTTTTTTTTTAAAGAGACCACTCACCTCATTTAAAACATGACTGAGGGTTTCTCATTTTTTTTTTCTTGTTTATAAGCAAGTAAAAAATAGGCTAAAAGGGCACTTAAAAATATTTTGTTTTCGAAAAGTTATTTGCCTTTTGAAAAGATGTACCCAGTCTCCTGTTATCTTGCAGACCAAAGTTTGAGGAGAACTTCTATAACATACCTCATCACTTCTTTACAGTAGCTTGGATTCCTGCTTTGAGGTGCGCATGTAGGCTGCTCCCCACCATTGCTTCTTTGATGGCAGCACCTTCTTTTAATAGAAATATAAAAACAACTTTCCAAAATAATTTCCCAGTCATTTCTAGGTAGTCAAAGACATAAAAGACAGACACTGATTTTATACACTGTCAGTAAAAGCCACTCCTCCCTCGTGCAAAGGCCAAGCAGAAGACAGCAGTAAACACATGGCTGTGTCACAAGCTGGCTCTTGCCAGCAGATTGCCAAGTGAACCTTTACTTTCTGAGCAGACAGATTCAAACAGTGGGAGAAAATATGCAGCACACATGCATAGACTAGATGTTGAAGGACAGAAGGCATATAATGTCTTCTATAATTTTGTTAGTTGCAGCAGCCCTTAACTGCATTTTTTTTAATGTCAGATGGAATTCCAGTGTTGGGATTTTCACATCTGTTGATGTGGGGGAATCAATAAGCCACTGAAATAGAGGCTTCAGTTGAAATTTCCTCTATATTCACATACAAAACATCTCTCATGCTTATTTCACTTCTCTGAAAGTGTTGTTTGTGACAGACAGCCAGAAAGTGGCTAGAAGGTGAGAACTGACATTTTGTTGCTGAGAGAGGCTGTTTAAACTTTAACAGAAAATACTGGTGTTGTTAAAATGTAATTCAAGCCAAAGCAATGCTGAAACTTAGAATAAGAATATCAGTAAAAGTTGATTTATTTAGGAATATCAGAACAAATGACAAAGGTGTCTGTTAATCCAATGACATCAGTCTTATCAGTGAAAATTTGTTATTTAATTTTGATACCTTCATGTGAAAAAAAGCATCAGCTTCATTCAGCATGCTGGGCATTGCTGCCCGTTACAGTGGTTGGAGTAAAATATCATGAATATAAATTTCATTGTCAGACTCTGTCAGACTTGCACATAACCAAGAAAGGTGAGCATTAAGAGACTGACAATACAGTCCTTTGCCCATGGGGTAAGAAAGAATGACATTAATATCTACCCAGTGGCAGAGCACTGGAAGAATTAGTGTCTTCCTGAGGAGAAGCCATGGTCACGATTTTCTATACAATAGTTTCACTTCTAGTGGAATTAATTTAGTTTAATTATCTTGCTAATCAACTCTTCAGTCCATCTTTTTCCCTCTTGGTGTCACGTTTGTCAAGGATGCTTCCTTCTTTTTTACATGTTTTACATGTTTTACATGTTTTACATATGGTTAGGCACCCTACCTCTGTCCACTTCAAATTGAGGACTGGGTGTAAGTTGCAATAATGTGGAGGATGAGGTGCAGCTTCTTTTGTTTCAGAAACCTTGGTAGGAGCCTGAAATTGCTGCTCAAAAACTCTGTGTGAATCATAGCATCTCTGAAGCTCTCCTAGACTTCTGTATCTGATTAAAAATGCTAGCACATTTCTAGTTATTTTAATCTGATGTTGTTTAAACAGCACAGTGTCAAAAGCTGCAGAGAAAGAGACAGACAGGGCTAGCTCAGAAATGTATGTGTGAGAAGGAGCTCATCACTGTCTGGAAATAGAGGTGTCTAGAGTATAAGAAGTAATAAATAACGATATGGGGAAAGGTGGTTTACAGTGAAAGAAAACCAAGAAGATAAGGCTGAATAAAAGAAATTCAAGGGTGAAGATCAGAAAGAAATTCTTTAATGGAAAGTCTGTTAGTGTTTGGTACAATGCCCACTGGAAATTAGTCCCCTGGTGGGACTCTGTAGGTATAGCCCTGCACACAGAATCATGAACTGTGACAATGATGCTCAGGCCATTTTGTGCCCACTTCCTTTTGTTTACAGCATTCTTTGGTGACATTGGGCATGCCAGCTCATGTTTTGCTACAGACAAATGTCTCAGCCCAAATCCTGATTCAACAGTCACTGACATTATTTAGAAGTAAGCAAAAGGTTAGCTCAAGTTTCTAACGTTAAAAAAGAGCTTGAGTGCTGCTGGTGCTCAGAGGCCAACCCAAGCATTAGCCTGTGTAGCCTGGATGGCCCAGAGTGAAGCACACAAGAATTGGTCAAACCACTGCAACATGAATTTGTTCATCAACTACTAAATTAATTACTAAATCCATTAAAAATGAATGCACTGTGAGCTATAATCTACCAATGCCAATGTAGGTTGTACTCAGATAACTGTTTTTCAGCTCTCTTCTTCCATTTTCTTTCATCCTTCCCTAAACTGGAAGTGGATACCTGCAACTCCTGGGGAAAGGCAAGCTGTCCAGCTGAGGACTGCAAGTGCCTGAATGACAGTTGGTTTTGTTTCCCTGCATTGCCATCAATATAAATTACCAAATTGTTAATGAGATGGCCCAGAAGGATGGTTCTCCTGATCAGGCAGCAGCTGTTCTAGCATACCCTGGTACTTAAATGTGCTTGTTGGCCTGTGCGTGACAGCCTTTGACGTTTGCAGCTGTATAAGCAGGGAAGGGAAACAACATAAAAGATCACTTTAATTCCACGGTTGTGCAATCAGCTTGAGTGCCTATTGCATGAGCTCTGCAAGGCCCAGAGTTTGCTGTTGTTTCCTTTTGTTGGCAGAAGCCAGACTCTGTGTGGGCCAGGCTTGGGCTATGAGGCCATTGCTGGCTGTGACCAGTGCAGTTCTGATAATTTCTCTTTGCAGGGCGAGGGCTTTCTAGCCGTCTGCAGTTCCTTCTATGTGTGCAGAACAGCTGCTAACTACCTGAGAGGGAAGAGGGCTGTGATTTAGCTTACTAGACAGAAAATGGGGTCTCAGGAAGACCATCTGCCCTCCTGGACAAGGCCAGCACTGGTGTACCTGTAGTGTAATAGTGCTCAGGCTTGAACATGAGCACTGGCTTTCTGTGAAGGTACAAGCTTTCCCTTTGTATCTTTCCCCCATTTATACTGTGAACATAATTTATTTGTGTGCTATTTGTACTAAGTTCAGCACACCAGCTTTCTCCAACCCCCTAGTTCAATACAGCCGTTAGCGAGAGGTTGTGCACATGTTCTATATTCTGGTCACTGGGTATCTTCTTTGGTGGTCTATACTCCATCGAAAGTGGAGAATATCTCCAAATCACACTTAGCATCATATTTTTGAAGTTTTTAGAAGATATGTCTTTCTGAGAAGAAAAAGGAACAGAAGAAATAATGTCTCGGTCTAGGAGACTAAGAAGGAAACAGTTGTATTCACCAGATCTATTTGATACCCTCACCAGAAAGATTCCAGTAAATGATGTTTATTAGGCTTTGCTTCCCATTTTATCACCTTTTGACTGAGAAGCTCCATCTGTGAAGTACAACTGTTATCATGCTGGTATAATAGTCTAGCATATCTCTTCTCCTGGTGTCATATGTAACCTTGTACTATATAACAGATCTGACCAAGACGATGAAAGAAAACAGTTCATTTTCAAACCTGAAAACCCAGTCTCCAAAATGTCAGCTTTATTTTAGGCCTGAAATGTTGTTGATTAGCTATAATGCTGACAAAGAAATTCACATACATGCCTAGGACATGCAGTTGCTATGGACAGCAGGAGAAGGGAATCCCATGACCAAAGCCAAACCATGTGCACCCCACTTATTTTCTTTCTGGCAGTGTAGGAGGGGCAGTATTCAGAAGGACACAAGTAGGTCCGACAAAAACAGCAAAAGGTCTCAAAGGAATTTATGAAAGTAACTTTTATAGTAAACATTTTTTTTCTTTAGCTCCAACTACAAAACAAATGAAAGCGTGAAATCAAACATGACACCCTACCTGCAGGACTTGACTCTGCCAGATGGAGCTGCGTTTATATAGCACCCTGTTGCCAGTTCCAATAAAGCAAAATACACAAAAGCTAAAATCTAATGGGAGAACTAAAAATGTTCAGTTCTTGGAAGTAGACCAGAAAAAGGTGAGAGCAGAGAGCATGCCAGAGAAAACTCCTACACTGAGATCAAAAGGAAAAAGCTTGTCACCAAAGTAGGAACCCCAAAAACTACATATTTCAGAAGTGCTGAAACTTGATATCATGAAATAAGCACAAGTATTTCATTTGGGGTCAAGGTGTACATGTGTGTATTTAGATCCTGTTAATGGGGATTTCCAAGATTCTTATTAGCTCTGAACAGACGCTTTACTGAAGATAACCTTTTTTTTTTTTTTTTTTTTTTTTTTTTTGGGAACTTTGAGATCAGCTTCTGGAGTCAATCAACACACTTCCATTGTAGCCACTGTATGAATTCTGAGTTACATTAAGCATAAGTATCAAGGTCTGCAGCGAGAACAACAAGCCTGTGTGTAGCTTCAAGACACCTGTGTTAGCTGTGAATTTTGAATCATTAAGAACTTCTGAAAGTTTAGACATAAGCTTGTTTTGGGAGCTTGAGTTGCTCAGACTTCACAGTTTTTCTGTCTTTGTTACAGCATTTAATGTTCTGCTTAAGGTCTCAGTTTCCAGTTCTTGGCAATTATATGGGAATTGCAGCTTCTGCTAAGCTCTTGAGATTGCGGACAAAAAACTTGCAAATAGGCATTGACTGAACTATGAAGACGAAAATAAGAATCAGAAAGCAAAGAGTAAAAAATTATATTTTTTAATTGAAATCTCATGGTTGTGAGGCTTCCAGATTAGAGTAACTGAACCCTTTGGGCTGACACTACTGGCACATTGCTAAGGAGAGATGAGTAAGCAATACTTATTCAACAAGAATAGCCACAGCAGTGTCTTTAGGCATATTACAAGCTCCAAAACACACACCATCTACAGATTATTAATTACATTTTTCCCCCTAAGTGCAAGAAATTTAGTGATATCAATTCCAAGCACACAGAGGAAAACAGAGGGACTTCTGTCCTTCATCTGTTCTAAAAGTTGATTTTAAACTGTTTTAAGTCCATCAGTAACTCTTTTTATCATCCCATGTAGCAGGCACAGAAACACTTTGTTGCATGGCAGTACTACCAAGTGCACAATGGTGAGACAGAAAAACACAGAAGTTGCTGGCTCATTGTGGTTCACAGTGATCAGCAGCTCTGAGATGTTCAATTAACCACTGTGAAATGCGGCCCCATGGGCTCACCATGCCCGACATATCGAATACATACATAGTTTACTTTCACTCATGGGAAACTCTGTAGCATCTTGTAATGAGTGACTGGTGCTTATACAAAGTTATTTTACATTTTATGAAGGATTTAGGCAGTCATTAATTATTATTATTATTATTATTATTATTATTATTATTATTATTTCTGCATGAAAAACTTCATACCAGGGCTGTGTGTACCATTTTATGCACTGTCTTCCACTATTCATCATAAAACACATAAAACAGATGTCCTGATCATTTAGTATTTATAGGCTGAGAGGGTTTCTTTTAGAATTGACCAAGACCAACACAATTTTCCACAATACCACAGAATTTTGTGGAATTTGAGGTATTTACTCAGTTCAACTAAAATTATTAAGTAACACAGCTCATTCAATTTGTTTATGACTAGGACAGTTTCTGGGAAGATGCGGAATCCGTCAGATAACATATATGTGATGCTGTAGGAACACACAGCTCTCCTAGATAAATGTTTAACTTATTACATGTATAATATAGTATAGGCTTGTAATAAGACTCTCAGGACCAGTCCTAGAGACATCTGGGACCTGTTTAGGTTAATTGCTGAGCGCTTTGGAAGAACTGCTATCACCTGCACCTCGTGGAGTGTGGGCTGGAGCAGGTGGCCACATATTGAAGAAGGAGGGGTTTGGAGGAGTAGTGGTTTTGTGGGGAGAAGGAAGGAGCTGACTCAAGCTGCTTTTTAAGATTTGTGTTCCTCCAACTGTCCCCTTTGGTAATGGGAGAGAAAATTTGCTGGACAAATTTTCTAGCTGCCTGCTAGACAGTGAAGGATATGTCCTCGGCTGGATGTCGCAAGCTTATGCTGAGGTACATTGTCCCTTTGTAAAATGTCCTTCTTGGCACTTGTTTGTGTTTTTGCACTTTAAAAGTGGATTAAAACAGGTTGTATATTTGTTAGTGATTTAATTGTAAGAGCCTGCAGAGCCTATCTAAGGAGAACCAAAAGCTGTCATGCAGGGACCAAGGAGAGACAAAGCTTAGCGTAGTGGAACTAAATGCTTTATCAAGACTGCCAGAACAGCCCATAATTACATGCTAAGCAAATAATATGTGAACAAAAGTATTGAGCCAAGAGGCTCAGTAATGGGGAGCTCCTAGGCTGTGCAATGGGGGTCCAGATTCTATTAAGACAAGAACAGAAAAAACTCATGGTCTTTGGACTTGATCTAAGCAAACGGAATTTGGGAATATCTTTGTGGATTTCTGAGCTCTTTGTTTTTAGCTTAGCGACATAGCTGCAATATGTGCTATGCTCTGTCTTTTTCCATGTGTCTCCTTATCTATGCCCTGTTGTGCAGACAAGATATCCAACTTGTAGTTTCTGCATAGAAGGATCAAAAGAGAGCAAGGAAATGGGTGGAATAAGGGAGTTGGATTTGTGGTAGGGGACCTAGGAAACTAACAAACTCTTCTCTTGATTTGTGTGCATCAGCAGCTTACTGATGTAAGTCCCATGTGAAAAATGGCTTCTTTGTGCAAGTAGCTCTTGCTTCTTGCATTGTCTTAATCTGCATTTCTCTTTTTGGGTATTGTTAGGAAAAGTAGTTGAGAAACTGATATTTCCCCTGTTATATTGCTACTTTTTAGAACAGTTTGGTAAGTAAAAATTGCTGCTTCCATCTAAAGGTGGTATGCTAAAAAGATGAAGGGGAACAATGCAATTTCATTGTAACTACTTTACAGAAGCTGAAGAAGATGCAATATATAATCTTGCTGCTACGTTTTGTCAAAAATTGACTTGGAACTATCATCTTGAAGGCTTTTCTTGTATCTACTCATACATTACATCTGCTTGTTATTAAACTTGACTTTTTTTTTTCAGAAATATTACATAGAGGCAAGAGGAAAGAAACAGAAATGAATCAAAAAATCGCTCAATAGCAAAACTAATAAAAAGCTCTTCTTGGAGCAAATAAGAGAGATTACACCTTTTAAATCACCTACTGCTTTCTGTCCTTCCACAGGATTTCTTTTTTCTTTTGATAGAAACTATAAATAATTGAGGCCGGAATTCTGTATTTTTTTTTAATTATTTTATCTTTGTTTTAACTTAAAGATTTCTGTTGAGTTTTACTAGGTCTTCCAAGACTTTACTGCAGTAGAAATTACTCATGATGAAAGCTCTCCCCTGCCCCTAAAATTGTCTAACATTTCCTTGCCAAAAAGAAAGGCTTGCTGTTGCCAAAAATGTGTTCTTCACCTTGCAGCACACTAAAACAACCCCTGACTTTCATAAAATTCACTGTGCTTTCTTATATTAAAGTTCTCTCCAAGGTGGTTTCACTTGAACCATCATCCAACTCTGAATAAATAAGAAGTAACGTGGGATTTAATATCTGGAATATCATTGGTAAGGCGTGAGAGAACAACTATGCTCCATACTGTCTGAGAGAATAGACTCTGGCTAAGGCAATGGCAAAGGGTTTAGGGCTGGGCTCTCTGTGCAGCTGCTGCGTTCATCCTGGGCACCTGTGTGCTGAGGGCCTTGTAAGACTTTTTGGGGACTCTGCTCACAGAAACTCTCTTGTAACAAGTGCTTTTTTTCATCTCTTTGGGGAGATGCAAACAAAAAGGAAAAAGGTTGTGGAATGCTGAAATGGCAAGAGGTAGGCTGGTATTTATAACCCCACAGACCTGAGCTGCTGTGCCTGTGCAGCTGGTGGTGTAAGCATTAGCTATTGGTGAATAAATGCTGTAAACTAAATTGATTTGTGTGTGCAAATTTGTTTAAATCAAATCTGTGTTATTACTGTAAGCTGTCAGCACAGGAGCTAATTTGTGCTAAATATTGAGGTGCCAATGAAGAACTAACAATTCAAATTTGGACTTCTATGAATCTTCCTTGCAATTTCCCCACTGACTTGACTAAGTACCAATTACAGCAATTCAGCAGAACACTTGTTAGATGTGATAAACTGCATGGCTCACACCCGTCCTACAGAACACTACTTGAGGTGGGTGAGCCCTGGAAACCGTTTTTCCTTCTAGAACTAAGGTGTTGTCTGGCTGTGGGGTTTTGGAGAAAAGGGCCATAATCTGTAAGCAATCAACCTGAAGTACTGCAGGGAATGTATGCAACTGGACATCCCAGGACATCCCAGGGCTTGTTATTTGGATCCTTGTGTGTGTGCTTAAGAGTTGTAGAGAGCTATGGGGTGCAAAATGAATAAAATATTTTACATAAGTTTATTACTTGCTGAAATCGCTTACTAGCGGGACAAGCCAAGCACTGACCAGAGCCTATTGCATACAGCATTTCCCTTGACACTGCTCCCCTTTTTAAGCAGGGAATGCTCCCACTTTCCCCTTTTTTAAAGTGTCAGGAGATTAACTGAGCACAGTACTAGTTGTTATCAGGTGTGGTTTATGGGAGATACTCAGTTCTTGCAACTGAAGCTAAAGAACAAAGTTTTAATAGTGTGCAGGATACAAAGTATTTACTGCCCTTGGAAGATTAGATAAAAAAGAACAGATCAATTAAATACAAAATACTATCATTAAGGATTATCTTTATGTCTGTAGACAGACTTTTTAAGAATGCTGAACTTAGTCATGCTGAGCTAATTAATTTGGGCCGAACAAGGGTCTAATATTTCAGTCTGGGAATGTTGTTACTGTACTTTGATATCTAGTGAACTTGTATTTCCTTTACGTGAATTTTTTCTATAACTTACTCCACTGTCATATTTCCTCTCAGTGCACTTGGTTAAAGGCTATGCATATGCTTGTATGGCTGTCACATGTAGAGTCTAGGTCCCTTGGGTTTGTTACTATTAGTAAACAAAAAGATGTTAGATGAGTGTTTCTTTTTTCTCTGAAGAAACCCCTTATTAATGCTGCTTTTCCTAAGGGTTTGTCAGCACTACGGTTACAAGCCCTGCCCTAAGGCTTCTTCCTTCAGCTCAAACTGCGATTTGCTCTTCTTTGCAGTGTAAATGCAGTGGATTTCTGTTGAAATCTGACTTACTCATTTTTATATTTCAGGGAGCCTGAAGGTAGATCACTACATGTTTAGGTACCCAAATTGAACATCCAGCTGAGGAGAGCAAGCTGTGCTCAGTCAGATGCCACCCCTGGATTTAGAGGCTCAATCCATGAAAATTCCTACTACATTTAAAGATAAATGTAGTATTTTAAATGTCATTTAACATTTCAAACAATATGGTTGAAGTGCTTCAGCCTTGCAAGGAGCTTATTTAAAACCTGCAGGCTCTATCTTTCTCCTCAGTCCTGGCTGAAAACCTAATTGTGAACAACTGCATTTAAAGTCATGCTTTGGAGCTATGTGAATTTTTTTGAGTGGTTAATCACAATTTTCCCACAAACTGATGCTTGCTCTTCCTGGTACAACAACTTGGGAATGGCACCTTGAGCAGGATATTGATCTTCAGGACCCATTGATTGCTCAAGTGTGCTTTTGGCAGAGCTTTGGCTTCAGATTGATACAGTTCATATATTTTACCATTCAGTAATGTTTAAAAAAGTAAAGGAAAGAAAATAGATCTTGCAGAGGATTTTTATTAAACAAAAAAGTCTTTAGTCCTTGACAAATTGCAGATCTGGCCAGAGATCTGCTAGTGGGATTCCTGCTGCATGCTGTAGAAACCTCTCCAGCTTGTACCACTGCTTCCTCTCAGCTTGCTGATATCTCTTGGTCAAAGGGTTTCTGTTGCTCAGGGAATGCATTCTTTCAGCCGTATTTGAATTTAAATTTTCTGCTTTATTAAAAGCTGATTCCAGCACATTGGTTGCTGTGTGTCTTTCTACTGCTTCAGTCCATGTTCTCACAGGGAAGTTGAGTAGATATAACTCTTTCCAGCTGATTTCCCCTGGTTCTCGTTTGTGTATCTAGAAAGCATGGTTGCTTGGACCTGCCACCATTTCTGACCTGGAATATATAATGCATCTTACTTGTTGCAGTTGATTGACTGTGCATGGAAATATTCAGTAATGTAGGAAATAGCAAACTATTCAACTCATTATAACTTTAAATGGATAGATTTCCCAAACTGTTGAGACTTGCATTTGTAAGTTTATGAATTGGAGTAAAACTCAAAAAGGAAAATCTAGTATGACTATTTTTTTGTCCTTCGGTTATGCAGGTTAAGACAATACTCTGGACTGTTCCTTAGGACCCAAAAAGATGAATCTTGAGCTACTGTAGTGGATTATCTGAGCAAAGGAAATTATGCAATTGAGGTATTACTTGACATAAGTCTAGCATCTAGAATTAGTTATTTAATCTGCATTAGTAAAATTGGAGTTGTTTTGGATAAGTCATTACTGCTTTCTTCACTCACAAGAGGATACAGAACACCTTCCTGACAAAATCCATTAGCTGTGGGTTGACCTTTTTCAGACCATGT
This sequence comes from Nettapus auritus, assembly GCA_011076525.1. Classification (NCBI taxonomy): domain Eukaryota; kingdom Metazoa; phylum Chordata; class Aves; order Anseriformes; family Anatidae; genus Nettapus; species Nettapus auritus. Next base: position 30,626,547 of record CM021771.1, read on the forward strand.
ACTTATGCTGCTGGTGCCTATGAGCACTGTCTGGCAAGGAGAACCTAGGAGACCACTAAGACTTTCCCTTAAGAAAACGAAAGCTCAGCTCTGACCAATGTATGTTATCCATGAAAATTCCTACTAGAAGAAAATAAATCCTTTATCAGTTAAGGGCAGGGTAGGTAAGCCAGAATTTCTGTGGTCTCCTATTTTTTTAATTAAATCTATAGTGCTTCTTCAACAGGCAAGTTGTGTTGGAGAACCTAAATCTGAGCCTGTCAGTGACATTAAACAAATCTCCAGTCTAAGGTCATAAACTTGGTAACTTCAGTCATGATGAATGCTTTTATCTATCGCATCTCGACTCAGAGCACCAGCAGTGCTACAGTTCATGGCTTGAACAGTACAAGGATTCAGTATAAGGAACTAAAACCTATATAAGTGCTGAAATTGATATACAAGAGAGGTTAAACCTTGAATGAATAGCTGCTTCTATTGCAACTCTTTTAGGCTGAATTCTTCACCCAAGTACTACAAATATATTTAAAAGCTGTAAAATCAGTTCTCCTTTTCCTCTTCTGTGTTGCGCCCAGGCTTGGTGAAGTACAAAGAAACCTTTTGTGCCTAGGCTTGGGGCAGGAATCTTGCATCACTCCCATGTTTAGCAGGTGGTGCTACATGCCTTTTTATCAATCCAGCTTTTCAGGGACTTCACAGCTTACAGCAGACATACATTATTGCTGTTCCTGATAGAAACTTTTCTGAAGGTGTTTGAAAGTCTGCAATGCTCTGCTTAATAGTTCTGTCTGATGTGCAAGCAGACTGATTATACCGTGTGCCAATAAAAAAAAAAAAATGGTCAATTTTGCAAAATGTCTTTGCTCTATCTGCCATATCCAGTATTGAGAAACATGCAATGTCTCTTGCAGGGAAATTATGAATCCAATTTGAAAGCAGTCAGAAGGCACGATTCTTAAGCTGCCCAGAGGCTGATCGCTATGAGACTGCTCTGTGCTGAAGCAGGTGTGTTTGGGTGTTCATCAGCTGGCAGCTTTTTTCCCCTCATCAGAAAGAGAAGATTAAAAACAAATTTCTTTGGGTGGACTTCCTGATGGAAAAGATTTCCTTAAGTGGAAAGGCACGGATGTTGCCCTAGTTCCCACTAAATTGGGCAGACTTTGGGAAAATTTGGGTCAGTCCCTGAATTGCGCTTGTACTTGAACTGCACAGCAGTAATTCAGCTCATTCCAGAGTAAGCTCTGGAATGAGCTGAATTGGCTGATTAAAGGAATTTTTTTTTTCTCTAGTAGGAATTCTTCGGAACTGTTCTAATAGAAGTTTTTCATATAATACTGGGCAATACAGAGTGCAATTGTTTCTATTTTATGCTGTTTGAGGCAGTGAGCAACTGAGGCCAGCTGATGGGTAACCCAGGGCTGAGGTGGTAGCCTGGGGAGTCTTTTTATTTCTGCTCCTGGTTATGCTGGGAAATGGTGTAATCAAAGTTATGTTGCTGGGCAAACTGAAAATTCCAAATAGCATAGTACAGTTACTGTTCTTGGGCAAAGGGGATCTTAGAGTTTAATTTTGTATTTGAGATAGTGTTTAAATAACCCTTTCCCCACCATGTTCCGGAAGTGTGAGAGATCCATCCTTGGCAGGATACACAATTTTGTTTCCTGTGCAACATCTTTCCCAGGCTCTAGGTGCTGCCTCCTTTCCAAGGCAATCACAATTCTAAGGCAAATGTTACATAATGTATTTTGAATATTTATGACTTGTCTTCTAAGCTTATAAATCATCTGTTTCCCAGAGTTTCTCCCAGGAGAGGATGTAGGAGAGTGTGGGGTATTATTTTTTTTTTCCTCTACGTCTTTTGTGATGTTTTTTTTTGCTGACCAAATTAGTGTTTGGGTTAATTTACTGCCCACCCGTTGTATCCCTTGCATTACAGATTTGAGTTTGCTAGCCTGAATCTGATCCCACCTTATGCTGATCCTATTGTAGAGGGGAAAACAGAAGAAATTATCTATTGGAAATGTTTTATTCCAGGGCTTAGTTGTCTTCACTGGCTGTGGTTGATCTTTAAATTTGTGACATTGCTGTTTGTGGCTTGAAACCTGAGCTCTTGAACTGCTTTGGTGGCTTTTATTTAAATGATTTTCTCCTTGAATGCGTAGAAAGAGAAATGTTTGTGTTTAGCAGTTAAATTACTAAATTCAAACGCTTCAGCCTCCTTGTATTTCTGCTTACTTCTGTGTGCCTCATTGCCAGAAACTTTAACGCATGTTGTTTCTAACAAAAAACTTAACTCACTAAACATGGGTATGAATTTAAGCACTTAAAGCAGCAATTCTAGAAAATAATCTAGAATACCCCTCTTGAATAAGGGCATAGCTTTTGGACTTCTCTCCATGATTTCCATGAAGTATAACCAAAGTATAAATATGAAGTATAACCTTTGCTTGTTTACATCATGTAGAGAGTCTATTTTCTTCTGTTGTGAATCTTGAGACTTATCCATGATTTTTTCCTAGCTGTGCCTCCACTTCAAATTCTCCTGACAATCCTGGTAAGACACTGAGTTGTACACTAACTTAAAGTGACAAATGTCATACTTGCTTTTAGCTTGGCAGTTCATTCACATCAACCTCAAGTGGTGTGATAGGTACCATGAAGGTTTTACTGGGGTCCAGAGATGCTGTCATTATTTACCTCTTCTTTTTGGACAAGTTTTGTCCATCCTTGGAACAATTTAAAGCTTTTCCAGGTGGCATAACAGACTGACCCAGGCAAACCCAACAAGCCAGCAGAAGGAAGGACATTGCAGAACCAATATTGTTCCTTGACCCAACTCTGTTGCACTTCAGACCTCAGGCTCATTTCTGTGCAGTTTTTTATTCTGTTGTGCATATGGTATCAAAACAGCAGACAGCTTCCATCAGTTATAACCTGTCCTGTCTGGCTTCATTTTTAACTATTTTTTTGTCGGGGTTTTCACAGTGGATTTTTGTTAGTTTTTTTCTCTTGTGGTTCAAATGCAATGCGAATTCAATACTTTAATTTACAAATAGTTATATTTAATCTTCATTGTTGCAGTTAATCTCCTGCTCTTCTAATACTCAAATCTGAAGAAATATTCAGTATCACAAAATTTAAATGTGGCAGTGCACAAGGATGAAGTGTTTCAGGAAGATTTATCTGCCTGAAATGACTGAAGTCTGTTAAACCAGCACATCAGAAACAATTGCAATCTTCTGACTTTTTTCATTTTTTATTCAATGTGACACATTCTATAAGATGTCCAGTGAACCGAAATTTGAATTTCTGAAGTTGTCTTCTCTGTAGACCTTCCAGCTTCTCCATTTTTTCCCACATTTGTTTATTCTTTTGGAATCAAGCCTGACTGCTGCATACAAATGATTGTGATTTTCTTTCTTTTTTTTTTTTTTTTTTTTAATGTGAATAGCTGTCTATTATCTGTTATTTAGGTTAAGCCTGAGAAAAACTAGATGGGCATCTCCTCTGACTGCTGGGTAACATATAAGACTTCTCATTCAGCCCTCCTCTGTGCTGAGGGTCAGAGCAGGCTTGTAAGATGGAGCTCTCCTTCCTAACAAAGGGGTGCTCTTTTCAGGTCATTCTCAGGACACCAGAGAGGCACTAAAAGAGAACAGGATTTTGACAACAAAATCTAGAAATTGAAGCTTGGTTTACAATTTTCTTCTCAGACTTTTGCACAAAATCTTTGTCTGTTTCTTGCAGCCAGTTAAAGTGGTGGCTTTAGTGATGAGATTTCCAGGCAGGGATGTGTTTCCATTTCAATATTTAAAGTAAAATTAACATAAGGGTTGTAAGGACATACTGTTTTGTATTTCTTTCATCACATAACATTTCCATGTTCTGGGATTCCTGCAAAGGCTCAGTTACTGTGACCCTGATTACTTATTCTCTCTTCCTTGGTCTCTCATTGGCCTCATTAAGACTGCAGATATTTACTATATATTTTTATATTTCATTATGTATCTGTAGAGGTACCATCCTTTGTAATGCAGCAAGTCAATGGAAATCTTTATCATGACTTTTCTTACACAGTACCTTACTAGTTTTCCCCACAAGTTTATAAGCAAACTGAACCAACCAGGGTCAAATCAGTCTCTTTAAGAGCTGCAACTTTCCCAGGATCCTATCACAGCTACACCGGTGTTGACTTTCAACTTGTATTTTTGTTTTTCTTCTCATGCCGTTTGTGCAATAGGCTTGGTGTTTTTCTCAACACAGATGTACAAACCTGCCCTCCTATTTGAGCATCACTCATTGATATATTCAGCTCCATCTGTCCTCTCCTCCCTAAGTAAACCCACAAGCAAAATCATGCGTTTGTCCTTCCTCTAGAAACAATCTTCTGCTACTGATAATGGGGACTGATCCTGCAAACTGCTGACGCTTTTTTTTTTTGTGATCATTTGTGTGATACCACTGAAGATTTGTTCTCTGTATGGCACTGGGAACTTCAAGTGTCTCAGTTTTCACATTGTATGTGCAATGCTCATCAACATGAGAATTGAATCCCTCAGATGGTGGGTAACCGAAGGGTATACTTTAAAAAAAAAAAGTTCAGAGTACAGTTATGATGGAGTACATTTATAATAAAAATATATATTTTTCTGTAGGTGATCTGCTGTTATTCAGGTAGTTGCATTTCCCAATATCAAAATAATGCATTAATTGTCTACTACATTCTTTCTCCTCCCTAATGATAAAAGCCCATCAATTTCATCAGATCCCTGCTGGTTTCTGTCATGATCTCTGGTCAGTACTGAAGTGATTACTCATAGACTGCTGGTTTTGGCTAGCTTTCTTAATGCATTTTTTTTATGTCTTGCATGAATCTAATTCTGGGTTCTTGGAGATGATATCTATGGCTTTTTGAATGCTTCTCTACCTGATCTCTTCTCTAGTGCTAACCCAATCCCAGTGTAATATTTGCTGGAATGCAACAATTCCAGCTTGCATTACCTGAGAAACTAGCCCATAGTGAAGTCTTACCTTCATGTTTCTGGGGGTGTTACCAGTTTGTCAGTCTCTATAGAATTCATCTGAGAATTCGCCCTTGAAAATATTGAAAAATTAGAAAACAATGTTCTGTTTAGCATTACGTGTAGTGAATTGATATTTTAAATGAATGATGATCCATTGTGCAGATTAGTGATGGCACAGGAGCGTTTTGGGGAAATAATGAGCTGTCTAAATGGTCAGGGAGAATTTTACCTTCATCCTGTCATCTCAGAAATACAGGAGAGAAAGGGGAAATAATTTACAACAGGGCTGTGTACCTCTTAACACTGTAATATATTAAACTTGTGATGCTGTGACACTGATCACCAAAAATTTCTAGGGCTGTCATAAATTAGATTGTACTGCATCTGATTGGGTTCTTTGTGCATTATTCACATCAAAAGGCAATTACATTTTGTGTGATCTTAATCCTACTTGTTTAATGGGGCATGTAAAATATGCCTTGTAATTTGACCTTTATTAATACTGTATATGAGTTTTCTGCAAATGGGAGGCTACTAATTATTTTGATTCTTAGGTACTGGGGTTGCCCTTCCTGATACAATCTTTGCTTAAATTATCTAGGTGTGCATGCAGATGCATATATTTTTAAGGGTTGCATCACATAGTGTGTGGCTTACAGGAGTTAACCTAACAGAGTCAGTGTAACTGTCTAAATGAACTTGGCAAGCCAGGGCTCAACTTCTTGTACAAAACACTGATAAACATTGAAGTAACTGCACTTTCATGGTACATCTTTTTTTTTTCACTATTTTTCTTCCCATGTATATGAAATAACCTTAGCACCAAAAAAAAAAAAAAAAAAATGAGTTTGGCCTAGTGAAAATTCCTGGCAGATCAAAAGTTAAAGGAACTATTAAAGATGATCTCATACAGAAGAAACAAATAACCTTGGAAAACAGAGCAGTAGGAATGGGATCAAATTCAGCAATACCAAATGTAAAGCAGCATGTACTGAAGACTGGAGAAAGACTTACTAATTTAAGTTAGGATCTCTAATGCAAACTCTTGACACCAATTAATGGTGATAAATTAAACTGAATTATTAATTTCCTTGCAAGTTGCAGAGGTGCTGGTGCCTGAGGACTGGTGTTGCTGCCACATAAACTTAGCACATGGTTTTGAGCACCCACTGTTTCCCATGTATCCAAGTCAGGTTCTCAGGTGGTACATTTACACTTGGAGCAAATAATTTTTTTTTTTTAAGCCTAACTGCGCACTTTCACTGCTGTCTGTAGAACAGAAAACCAGTAAGGAAAAGCTAAGGACAACAATGGCACATTGAAGATGAGGTCTCTGGGTTGGCAATGATTTCAGGAATGGACATGAGGAGTCTCATATTTGTACTTCTGTTGATCACTTATACTCATGTACTGGTTGGAAAGCATTAAGCATTCTACCATGAAAAACTTTTGTCTACACAATAACAAATTGCACTTAAATATTATGTAGAATACTTATTTCCCAATGAATAAATGAACTTTTTTTTCCCTTTGGAAAGCAGATAAAACAAATTATTTCCTGACTTTAAGATTTTTTTTTTATTTTTTATTTTTAAATATCAGTACTTTAAAAGGAAAGCTTAAAATCTTTGACTTCATTTCCTGGTAATCAGTATTTTTAAATCTGGCTATTTTTAACAAAAATAAACAAAAAAACAAATGAGTATGTTCTACTGATTTCAGTTTGCCTGTATGAATTTAAACTAAATTTTTTGGTGTCTGTATATCACATCCTCTAATAAAACTGAGCTTGATGCTAATTGAATGTCATTCAGAATTTGTGTTATGGTCCAGCCAGAAGCCCCACACATTCTACAAATTCTGTGCAGAGACAGTAGTAGTGATTAGTCATGTTATATGTCAGATATAATTGGTGAAGAGGAAACAATGGTATGAATACAATCTGAAAATGAAGATAGTGCTGCTTTGCTCATTACTGTATGCAGGGCTGATGCATGAAAACAGTTTTTTCTTCAGTAGTTTCTTAGATGCTTCATTGCAAACAATCACAAGAACCTTATTTTTAGCATGTATTTATATCACATATATCATATAATCTACCTCTATAATCCATCTGTAGTAAGTGGGAGACCAAAGTTGTTATATGTGACGCTATATCTTGAGAAACACATTTAACTGACGAATTTCTCATTTCTATGCAGTTCCACATCCAGAGCATGAGTTGAGGTTTTTTAATTTTTAAAATACTGGCCAGGATTTTGATCAAGAGTCTGAGGGTTGAGGGGGAGGAATGAATGGTTTGGGGCAGTTTAAGAATGGATATTGGAAACAACGGAAGTGAACTGGGAATTCCATACCTTGTTTTAGTCTAGCCACCTTAATTTCAACTGAAAAACTGCATGTGCCTAGACCATGAGTGTTGTTTTTGGCTATTAATTTCTACAGAGAGGATAGTGACCATAACAGCAACAGATGGCAAGCCTAGCCAAGAGTAATTGCATGGGTAGAAATAAGAGCTCATGGTTTTTAGCAGTGATAAAAGCATTATCCCTCCACTTGACTACTTCAGTTGTGCTCCCCAGGAATGAAAACTAAGAGAATGCTGGAATAATTATATTTATTTAATATATGGAGTTGCTAAGTGGGGTGTCAGCTGGGGTGTCAACAAATGATTTTTTTTAAATAAAAACTGAAAAACTGAAAGTCTAGTGGTAACATAATGAGGTATGAGTGGGCAACAGGTGAACACAGGTTATAACTGCAAATTGTCTATTAACTACAGACTCCTGGAACAGAACTGGGAAGGAAGGGGGATGGGAGAGGGCAAAAAGTTTCAGAAGTAAAGGAAATGATAATCTTGAGATATCGAGCAATATGCTTAGCTAACTAATGTTAAGGTAGTATTTGTAACTAAAAAATAGCAAAGGAATTCAGGTCAGGAACAACTGGATATTTTTGACCCATCTGCTTCTGGTGTACAAGTTATGAGTTAACAGAAGGACTTGTGTTACAATGCATTCAATGCTTACCCTCTGAATTGTATCTTTTCTCTAACAAGGCCTTGTTGGGACTCTTTAATGAAGTGGCTGGAGACATTTGGTTATCTTACATCCCTAGCTGAGCTGACCAGGAAGTTTCACTGATGCCAGCACAGCTGAGTTGGGCTTTGAGCTCAGTTCAATAAATGCTAAAATCAGGTTGAATTCTACTTTGACAAAATCAATAGTAAAAATCATTTGGCTATGATCTTCATTACACTTAGGCCACTTTATGCTCCTCTGGCATCATAAAGGAGGAATGAATTAAGCTGTGACTCATTTTAAAGCCTCTTTATGCTGCCAGGATGATAGTGTGGGTTTAGGGTAAATGAAATTTCAGAGTAATTGGCTTTAGTGTAAATGAGCATCAGGGCCATCAGCTTTTTTGGAGTGAGTCAATAATAAGAGGCTGGGGGATTCACTCACATACATCTGTTTTAGCCACTTTGTAGCTGAAGTCAGATCCTCTATGGAGATGAGCAGTCATTTGAAGTGCTTTGCATGGGTAAGGGAGCAACAGGGATGAGCCTTTCTGAAGAATGTAACCCAGCAGGCACATGGTCGAGTGTCCTAGGGTGAATGTCCTTTTCACTCCAGCTGTGCTTTGTTGTAGTGCCTGAGGTGCAAAGTAGGAAGAAATACCATCCCTTGGCAAAGAGTAGAAGGGAAACAAATTATAATAACCCACATATTTCAGGATTTTCCAGTTTGCACACTAAAGGTTTGCTAAAGTGGTTCTGATTGTACTTTGGACTAATGGGGAATGAAGTTCTTTGCAGGCTTGCAGAGTGTGTGGTAGTTGTTTGCCTTTCTCCTCAAAAAATAACAGCACCAAACCCCACAGAAGTTTTGAATTAAAAGACTTTTTTTCCTTATGTAGTCTGGACCTCTCTCATGGTAGCTCCCATGTGCAGTTTGTGAGGTATTTCAGAAGTAAGGCACTAAACCAAATCAACCATTTTATAGCTGTATTGCAGAGTTAAATTGCAGTGGATTGCTGCTACATAACAACACATATATTTTGTAAAAATAGCCAGAAATCTATTTCCATTTAGTGGTTACAATTAAGGGCTTTTCATGAGACAGGTGGAAGAAAAGCTCTTCAATTACCTGGAGGGCTGCAGAAATGCCATTGAACAAATCAATTAATCCTTTCAAGTACAGTCATTTTCTGATTTTTTTTTTTAAACTTATTTCAGACATTTCCCACCTTGCATGACCCATCCAAGAATAAAAGGGAAAGGTTGGCTATAGCCTGCTTTGTGCTCCCTGTCAACCTGTTCCTGAGTAATTCTGTTACAGATTTCTGTAGTATGCATGTAGCTGTTTATTAAATATAGGCAATGTAATCTTAGGCTTTGTCATGCATGTTTTTGTCATGTGATTGTACTATTTGATTCTGTGTCCCCATGTCACTTTTATTGTTTAGTAAGGTATAGCCTGAATTATGGTGTGTCTCTAAATGGTGAAAAAGTAATAAGCAAGTAACCTGCAGGAGATCTCTATTTCCTTGCTTTTCTTCCATAGCTGTTTACAATTCAGTTCTTAAGTCAAAAGTCAACAGGCACCTACGATGCTAGAAGCAAGGAGCTGGAGGAAAGGGATATCTTAACTTTTCAGCACTTCTGTAGGTTTTGCCAAGACAAGATATTACAAATGTAATATCTCTTTCCTTCTCCCTCTTCATGTCTGGCTGTTTAACCTCTGCTGTTGGAAATTAGAATTGTGCCTGAAGTTGCTATGATCTTGGGAACTGATACCAGATAGAGTTAATGAGTAAGGCTGGTTGAAAAGTAGGATCATTCTATTGAAATATTAGCCTTTGTTTTGCTATGTTTTTAAACTTGTTCTAGTATGTTTTGCTATGTCTTAAATACTAGTGCTTATTAAAACTAGTTTTTAACTCAGATTCAACCCTGACAATGAATATTTCAGCATGTCACACTTCAAAAATTCTGCAAATTTTGTTTCATGTGACTTAATGGGAATAAACTATCTGAAGCACTTGTTCTTTGACAAATGTAATATAGACTCTTTCCCCTTGTTTATAGAGCTGCTACTACAAACCAGAGAAACAAAGAAAAGACAAAACACATTTTTATTAACAGGAATTTCAGGTGGTGTTTTCTGTGCTTTCTAAGCTATGGTGTAGTCAGCAATTCTAGAGAAGATGTTAACAAATAACTTCACTCTAACTACAAAAGCATAATTGATAGTTCTAGAGGGTATATAGGATCCATTCCTAACAAGAGAAGAATGGTGTTTTAGTCATTTGAGTAATATTCAGTAGTGAGAAATTCCCTGATTAGTCTTCAGTTCTGTGAGTAGGTGATGTCTACTACAAACCAGGCATTAAACCAGGTGAGAAAAATCTTTTCAAGCTTTCTGAGCTTAAAGCTACAGGGAGGTGCTACTTGACTTCCTTCATAAAGGAAGCAATAAATTCATTTTACTCTTGGACTGGTGAAACAGAGCATGCAAGTGGCCATGCCTGAAAATTGTGTACATCTAGAAATGAGATTTATATCTAAAGCTGTTTTACCACTTTTACTGAAGCAATAGTTCCTGCTGTACCTATGGATTTTTTTAAACCGTGAGAAGTACGTAAAAATAAACATCCTAACGTGAATTGCTTGCAGAAAGAAAATAGGTTATCTCTTTCCCCTTACAAAATAGTAATCCATTTTTGTTCAACTATAGACTGTTACAGGAATGGCAAAGTTACAAAATGCTGTTTATTGGACTTTTCTGAAACAACAAAACAGAAAAGAAAACAAAGCTGCCAGTTGAGGTACAGTAAACACTGAGCACTTTTTCATATGATAATATGCAGTTCATATCTGTTTATCAGAACTGTCTTAACAGGTGTTCTGGGACTTTGACTTACCTGCCTACACTTCTTAAGTCAGATGCTTTTGTTTTCAAGAAAAAGTCTAAGTTAAACTTGATTTTTTTTTTTTTAGTTAAGCTAAACTGGCCTTTAAAAATAAAATTTTAAAATGTGTTTATTTTGTGCTTTGTTTCATGTCCTTACAGGCCAAATTTTAGATCTACATGCATGCATTTCTGAAGGGAGCACTGTTTTATTTACTACCTGAAATGAAGATAAATGACAATTTATATTTTGTGAAAATATTATGGAAGCAGGAAGTGTATGTATGAGCAGTTTTTTTTTAAACATATATCTGGAGTCCTGCTCCTTTGTGCCTTTTGTTGGCCAATGCTTGCTGAATGACCCACAAATGTATGGATGTTTGGAGCATGAACAGAATACCTGTTTTCTACAGCTTAAATATATGATTAATACCAGTATTTTCTAAAGAATAGACAAAAAGGCAGACTTCACTTTTGAGTCCCAAAGAAAATTTTGTCTATGTGTAAGAGTAGCTGAGGACTCGAAGATGTCCAACACCCTGCACACACCTACCAGGTTGCTTTTTTCACTGGGGCAGTGTCTGCATATTCCCTTGGTAACCTTTTAAAAATATAGTTAGTTCAGAAAGCTCAATCCAGGGTTTAGGTGTCAAACATCAATAACATGTAGAATCTACCAGCCCAGATATCTCCATTGTTGTCAAAGTAAAGAAAAAATAAACTTCTCACCTTTCTGTGTTCTGCTTGCCACTAAACACTTTAGGTTTTGTACAGTTGTTCATCTTCTCAAAGGTGCTGCTCTAACTGATATTAAAAAATGTATCGCTTCTCCTCAGTGCCCTACAGTCTTGCAGGGTTACATGGCATAATACTTTTTCATACATCCTCACTGCAGTTCTAGGGAATTTGACTTTTTAGGAGATCTGGTTAGTATTAACTTCATCTACATGCACTATCACCTTCTTGTGGCACCTGTCCTGTATGTTTTCCTCCAAAGCAGGCTTAGAAGTTTTCTGGGTGAATGACAAAGTGTGTTATTTTTTTTTGAAAGTTGGCCTCCTTGAAGAAGTAAAGATGAGAGGGCTTTTGGGACTTGGTGTCCTATGAGACCCAGGAGAGCAGTGCTGTGTGGAACAGGTATGTTGTATTTCCCATGTGAGTGCCTTATGTGTATGCAATGACGGAGGAGGAGGAAAGCCAGAGCACATGATTGTCAGAATATAAACAAGCTGTTTTTCCTTTTCTCTTTATATTTTTAAGTAGGGTTTGTGTCATACCAATGTGATAGTTATCGTTCCTTTTGTGCTTTGAAGTAGATCAATAGGTTTGTTGTTGGGTCAAGACAAAGGACTTGACAGCCTAGAAAACAAATTACTTCTATTTTTTCTCCTATTCAAGCTTCTTCTGTCACGGAAGTTGTTAGCTGTAGAAGAATTTTTTTTTTTTGTCTTTGTCATCAAGCTCTTTTGGTGTCAAAATATATAGAAAGGATAAAATGCCTATTTATCTCTATCCTGTTCTGTAGCATCTTTGGATTCAGCTTGTCTTCACAGTAATATTTTGTATGTTACGGGGATGATGCTATCTTCTCGTCTAACAACTGACTCCTTCAGAAAGGATGACTGTTCATCTGGGAACAGCTATCATAATAACAACAGTAATACTAATAAGCCCTTACTTCAACATCATAGCAGACAGATGTGCTTTTATTGAAGCCGAATTCTTAATCTCTATAGTGGGAAAGATATTATCTATGTCTCCTTTATATGGAAGGCACGAGTGGAAAGAGATTACATCAGAAATCTTCTATTTTGTCATGATACTGACCTTCATTTTCCATGGGGTCTTTTTATGATGTGTATTTTACAGTCCGTGTCAAAGACCAGTTTAGGTCAAGACTTACTGCACACAAATGAATTATTAACAGGCTTCTGAAAAGGGGCATTTGAGGCTTCTGTAAACATACATCATGTGAAGAGCACTTCTGAAAAGCCCATACCCTATGAGTTTCTTGGTCTCTAGTTTCATTATTTTACCTTCTGCTCTCCTTTCAAGCAGCTCTTTCAGTGTATGCTCTGGAGCTTTGAGGTGCCGCAGTATGCAATTGCCATCACCACCCCAGTATCCTTTACAAGCCACAATGGTGTTGAAGCTGCAGAGTATCAAATTTGAGCATCTGTCTTCAGCGTAGCACAGTGGTCCTGTTCTTTTTGCACCAGCACTAACTTTGTATTCAGCTGCTCTTCTGCATTCACATTGCTTGCTCTGTTTCATACAGATAAAAGACAAAAATTTAATGTGGATTTGATGGGATTTACTTTTAGCTAAAAAGAAGAAAAAATAGGTAAATGAGCTACTGTCTCATAGTTGTATCATTTAATTTCACAGTCCCCTCCGGATTTAACTGTAGATTTTTTTTTTCTGATATTTAATGCTGTTGTTTTGTAGAGGATGTTTTCAGTAGTGTGGTGAAAGAAAGCAAAACTCACTGGTGCGCTCCAGTGCCTTGGTCAAAACCACTAAACAGGGAAAGAAAGCCTTGGGGAGAAGGAGGGTGTTTTCTTTCCAGAACTGCAGTTTCCCTGAGGTGAGGGGGGCGTGTGTGGAAAAAAACTGACTACCAAATACGTGTTTGGTCCCATAGTTTGACTCACCAGATACTGTTTCTAATTTTAGGACAGTTTTGAGGATGAGCCCAGACTGTGAGGCTGAACTCTGAACTTGTTTGGGCTGTGAAGCCTAACTTTTCCTTAATTTGATCACTGCTGAAGTGAGCGGTAAACTTCCTTTCCTTCCAGCAAAGGGAAAGTGGTAAGCTGAGAACACTTCTGCCTGTGAGAAATAATGTTTGTGGAACTAAATTTTGATTGGGGTATATGTGTGGATCTTAACCAGACTATTCTTGGGATTCCACGAGAAGAAGATGGGGAATACAAGCCTTGTAATATTGCATTAATTTTTAGGACTAATAGCAGTTATTGCCATTACATATATCAGTCGTCATCCCCATGTTCTACATGCTTTCATGTGACATGCATTGTCCCTTTCCTTCTCTAAAAGTTTGCTCCCTGTATCTAGGGTATTTAAATTCTAGGTTTCTAGGAATGTACTGAAGGGAACTACTCCTATTTGTGTGGAATATAAATCACTGCCACTTATGACTTTCCTACAACTGTGTTAGTATGAAAAAAAAAAAAAAATTAAATATCCTCTTCTAAAAGGAGAGCTGTATTCCTTTAATTTCAGTGCTGCATATTTTTTTGTCCTGGTATATCTCACTTACTTCCCCTTACTCATCCTTTTATTTCATGGACCGTGAAAACTCTGAAGACTGCAGTAACTGTTTGGTAGCTGTCAGGCAACACTCTGGTATTTTGTATATGGTGAGGTGCATCAGTATCATGCTTGGAAGATCAGCTTGATAAAGGGGACACCAAGTAGAAATGTTGCACAGATGTTCTGAGACTTCAATTTTTGAAATTCGTGGACCAGGAGTTTGATTATATTCTGAAATCAGTGAAGCAAAGAGTAAATATAAAGCTCTGTGACCAGAAGTCCCTCCAGCAGAGAGATGTTGTATTAAATCTTATATTTAGAGCCATAGTGGTACAGAAATTTGCTTCCAAAGCGTGATCTGTAGAAGCTGCTGCTTGCTTCTGGAGGGACCATCTGTAACACCCCAATGCCTCGAGCAGGGTGGAAGTTTTGCTGTTCATTGTCTCTGCCACAGCTGGAACAGGAGTCTTCCTTTCTCCTTCTATTCATTGTGTGCATAGGATTTCTATGACTTAAGTGTATCTGTTCTTTCTGTATTTGAAACTGTTGTTTATTTAACCGTGACTAATAAATAGCTTAAATCTCTGAAGAAACTATTCAAGTTCAGAGCACATACAAACCTTATCTAGCAACCTATAGATATAGACACATCATCACCACCTACAGTTGTATTATCCTACAATGAATTATTGTAACTCTGATAAAAATGTTTTGGATCAATTTTGGATTAAACAAACTAAAAATAACTTTATCTGATACAAACTAGCCGATCCACAATGTCTGATTGAGGGCTTGATATCAAGTATATACTGCAGTAGACAAGGTTAAAAATGAATTTTCATTTGGCCTTTTTATGCCAATCTTCATACCAAGTGCTGAAGTATCAAGGAAAAAGTGTTGATGAGAAACATTAAGTGGAGTGAGATATGTGATGCTTGAAATAATCTGTGTTGTCTTAGGCTGGCAGAGTAAGTGCTACTACTTCCATGTGCTGTATTTGTCCAGTCTGCACATCTGGTTGGTATTCCTGTTTTACTGAATGAGACTGTCAGACTAAATTCATGCTGAAGTCTGTGAGGCTTAAAAGAATTTCTCTTGTGTGGAAATTATGGCACAGCTTCTTATAGCTAGTGTTTAATCAATTTATTGGCTTTTCTCCTTCAAGCATTATCAAATTTAGTGTAGGCAGCCACAAACGTTCTGGTTTGTATTATTTCCTTAAGTAATGGTTAATGCACTTTGTAAGAGGCTTGAAAGTAAAATTCCCTTTCTAAAAGTAAATAGGCAAAGTAGGTTTTGTATACTTGGATGTATTACTGTACATAGTGGTGGCATCAGGGGTATTGCATTTGATTTTGTTGGCGTTGCAGTGGACAATTCTGTGAAGCTGTATCTTTTTAGTGTTCCCACAAACCAAAGGGGCAAGCAAGTGGTCAAGTGGTCCTTTGATCTTGTGCATGCTCCTGTACTCACTCATAATTGCTGGTCTGTATGGATACGCTTTGTCTGGGAGGCCTTGAAGCTACTTGGAAGAATAGGGTGCTAGGCTTTGCCCCTTGTGGCTGTGTAATAGGTGAAAATTTTCATGGAATCAAGAGCTGTTGGTTTCTGTGACAATAAATAAAGTAAAATCCTAATTTCACATATCCTGTGGAACCTTTCAGTCCTCAAAGGTGTTTGTTTTTTTTTTTTTTTAAATATTGTCCACATAGAATGCATTTAACTTTCGTCAGTTGAATTCAGGGTAAATATTTTCTCAGCATCAGTACTGCTAATAATAGGCAACGTGGTTCTTGTGCTCTGCTTTCACTCTGTCTAGAGATTTCACACAAACTTCTCCAACCCTTCATGCTCTACTTGTTGCTCTAGGTTTAAAGACAGTCTATTAAATGTTAGGTTTTCTGTATGTGTGTTTACTCCACGATTCCTTTCATTTTGTTATTGGTGGAGAGAACTTGCAATTATTCTGATTTTTTTTTTTTGCAAAGGAAGGACTTTTTGTGACACTTGTCACTACATAATTTAGTGACATGAATACAAAGTGTGATAAAAGATTAATTGGATTAAATAGAAATAAAATGATAGTGCTCTTTGCTCTTTCCACCCCCTGAGTTATAGACTCTTCTAAATTACATTTACAGTTCTAGATGTTGAGAATATTCTAAAACTGGCATGTTAATGTTTTTGTTGTTGTGAGGAAGTTCTTTCTTAAAAAAAACCTATATTGACTGACCAATAGCTCTGTATCTAGTCTTGAGCACTTGCTTGACTTGTGTGCAGTAAGGCAAGGGCTTGAAATATGTTGCCTATGTTAGTGCCCTGAAATGATCATTCTGGCTTTAGTAATAAGGTTGGTGATGTTAATATATGAGAAATGTTTTAAATAAAGTTTACATACAAATATTTAAGTTCATATAACTATAAATAATATATAACATAATTTAATGTAATGATTGGTTGAGAGAGTTTGTCTAAGAACACAGCACTCTGACTTTATCTGTATGTGTAAAGAATATACTGGGTATGAATCCACATGAGAATTTTGGGCATGGAAGAAGAGGAGAGCCAAGGTTTGTGATTTTGATTTCTTCTGTGGAAAATGAGAGGAAGAGACCTGCAACATCTGCTGGGACTGGTTGGATGGCTGAGGAGGGCTGCTGTCACAAGTGATTACTTTATCTAGCTGATGTTAGGGATGATCAAGAATTGGTGAATAATTTGGAGTGCTGTGACTGTGAAGCTAACAGATTAAAATAGGAGAAGGGTCCTGTATTTTGGAGATGAGAGGTTTTGCAGTTGTCATTGTGTATTAGGTGATTTGGTGTATATGCATTTGTTGTGGAAAAGGAAGACTTTCAGAAGAAGCTAATACTTTTAGTCATGGATGATGATAGTTCCAAGCCACACAATAGAGATAAGGAAATTGGCAGCATATGTACAACAAAAAAACACTTGTGCCTAACTTCCTTCTTCTGACTAAATAGTACTGAAGTGTCTGAGGTTAAATATGCCTTCGTGCCTTTTCTGCCACTAAAATTAATACTAAAAAACACAACAGGTAAATTCTGGCCTATGGGCATTTAAACTTTTACATTTAAACTAAGTAAAAATTATTCTTTTGCAAATACAGTATAATGCCTTCTTTCCCTCTTTCTACTCTAGCTATATTAAATTATCGCATTGCATAAAATTTCTGTGGTTTAGCAGATATTTGCAGTAGGTTGGTTCATATAAATGCACAGCACTCTCATCCTTCTGGCTGCTTGGTGTTGCTTTTAATGCTTATTTTTTTCCTAAGGAAAAGAAAGTGGTTGTGAAGCTGCGGTGGGAATAATGAAATTAGAGCTGTGTGATGCCTTTAGTCTGTTGTCAATTAGTCTCTCTGATACAAAACCGTGATGAATCCCATGGTACATTTTCCCTGTTGAGCAAAATAGGATTCATTTTCAGTTTGCAGGCCTGCAGATGCCCCTTCTGGTCTAAGGGAATAACAAAAGATGTCAACCCATGTGTCAAACTAAAATAGAAAGCAGAAAAAAGCTGTAAAGGAAAAAATTCCTGAGAAAGATATATTTCTGGTTGAATGTAACTGAGTTAAGAGGTAGGAAATATTCAATAAGACTGAAGTGTTTAATACAAACCCATCATACCAGACTCCTTGCAATTCATCTATCTCACATTGAGGTGTTGTCTCTTATTGAGTAGAAAAAGGAAACAACTTGACAAAGCTCAGAAAATACCACTGGGCATAGAAAAAGAAAAATACATTTTTAAAGGTAGAAAAACCCATGTGAATCCCAGAGTGAGGTAAGCATGGATGGTCTGAAGAAGCCCTTGAAGAGTCAGAGGGAAGGGTAGTGCGGTGGGAATTGAACTTGGGGATGATGCAGCACAGGGAGACATCCCAGTAGAGGCACTAATCTTGTTAGTTTGAGAGGTTGATCGCTACTTGGTCATGGGGAATCCTTTCTTGCATGCAGCGGTTTTAAGCAAGCAGGTAAACAAAACAGGATAAAGAGCAGTCAGCTCTGATAACAGTAAAAAGCAAGTGATTTTTTTTTTTTTTTCTGAGACAGCCTAGTATGACTGTTCTGATTACTGAATTAATTATTAATGCTTTCAGAAAAGAAATTCTTTTAAAAATGAGATGATTTCTTTGGGGAGCCCTTTTCTTTCACCTATGACAGCACACAAGATGTCCTGGGATGTATTTGTTCACTGTTCTATTCCAGTTATTTTTAGGCTGAAGGAATGTGTGTATTCAGCAATTCATTTGAGGAAGTTAGGTGTTTGAGATATTCCCCTGTGCTAACAAATCTTATTTAAAATTGCAGAAATATATATGTCTTTCTCTAAAGAATTTAATTTTGGGGTCAATTTCTAAGCAGACTGGCATAAATGCAAAAAGATATATTACATTCATGACAGATCAAACACTGGGGTAGGTGGTCATATCCTCACTAATACATAGACAGCTCTATACCTCCACACTCTTATGCCATGTATTAGTGAGAAAGGCTCTGATGGATTGTTAGCAAAGGCTTAATTGATGCTGCCAGTACCTTTGACTCTGTGACAGGGGTTGATTGACAGGCAGTATCCTAACTTCAGCTATCAATTTAATCTAACTTCAGTTTGAGAAGCTCAGGTGATACTGAAAGTCAAAAATGGGCTGTGGCC
Organism: Nettapus auritus; assembly: GCA_011076525.1. Lineage (NCBI taxonomy): Eukaryota > Metazoa > Chordata > Aves > Anseriformes > Anatidae > Nettapus > Nettapus auritus. The sequence continues at coordinate 30,645,439 of CM021771.1, forward strand.
ATGGCTCATTTCCAAAATGAAGCATGGATTCTGTTTTGAAGAAAACATGTTTAATACTGGCTTGAAAACTCCTCTATTTGGCCAGAAATCCTGTGTTTATTGAGAGTGAAATTCATCCATGTGCTGCAAACTATGAGCTCCAAATAAAGCTTCAGTGAGCTTTTAATGTGGGTTATATCATATGTTGGCTTTCCTGTGTAAGGATGAGTTTCTCCTTGGAAAAAAATAAAGGCTGAGAGCAGAAAAAATAACGATGGATGAAAAGAAACTGGGCTATCAGAAGAAATGACACACAAATCCAATCTGGGTCAGTAAAATGTGGATATATATATATTCTATTATGCTCCTTCACATAAAGTACAGTTACAACAGGAAATCAATGGAAAATAAAAAAATGCATATAGGACAAACTGCTCTTTTTTTTTTTTTTTTAAGAAGACTGTACTTTCCTGTTCAAACTGAAAAGTGAATGCAACAGAGGGATAATCTGTGAGTTTTATATCTTCAGACAGAGGAAGGGAGGAAGCAAACCTGTTGCTGTTTAGACACTGTGACTCTATCCTTTTTTTTTTTTGGCAGTGTGTGTCTGTCCTGATTATACAGTGAATGCAGACACAAGTTGTGCATGGGTGGTTCTTTTATGCTATTTCTTTAATTTTTTGTTTTCAAATTAGACTTAAGTTATTTTTTGTCGCATCAATCTCTCACCAATATGTGGATGTATCTGATGCTTGCACCATACCTGCATGTAATCTTGTTCTACTGCCAGTGTTTGTTGTCTTTGTTTTGGTCCCATAGATGTGTGGGGCCAATTACATGGTGTTAACCCTAAAACAATTCACGTGTCTTTTCTGACTAGATGTTAATCTCTTCAGATATAGACCTCATTTATAACCAACATGAAATGGTGGAAATAAGAAAGGTGCTTAACATATACGTTAGGTTCTTCTGCTCCTTTCTATTATATAGGTCTATTATAAAGGTACTTCATTCTTTTCAATGCTAAGATGTTTTTAATATATCAGAAAGTTGAGTGTTTTTTATTTTATTGGTAGTTCCTATGAGGAAGCAATAGGATTCAAATGTTAGTGTTAAATGTCTAACTTTGTAGATAAAAAGGATTTGTTTGGTTACTTTTCTGCACCAGAAAAGCAAAAGAAATCTAGAAAATGCAGGAGCCTTCTGAGAAGGTACTGCAGGACTGCGGTTTGAAGGTTTTCTTTCCTCTGTGTCTTATTAGAATATATCTTTCTCTTTGCTCTGACTGTTCTTGCCAACAACCTTCACAGTTTTCCCCACACTCCTTAGATATGCTACTTTATATTTCTGTTGCCTTTATATTTCTGTTGCCTTTACAGTATTAAAAAATGAAATCCCCCTCTTGCTCCTTTTTTTTTTTTTGATTGCTGTTTGAATCCCCAGTGGCCTATTACCTGTGGTAGAGTGGCTCTCACTTGAGCTGCTGGTGCTATACGAAGAACTTCTGAAGTCACCTTTGATTTCTCCCTGGTTCCCTGTCTTTCAGTTCAATGTCTCAGTCTGAGTGACTGTGACTCTGGAGAAGATCATTCAAGCCAACTGGACAGGAAGTTCTACTGCATGTCGAACCAGTTCATGAACCACTTTCCCTTTTTCTACCTTTCTTTTTAAGGGGCTTTTTTGAAAAATCAAAACCCAGCCAGTAGAACTGCACTGCCTCTATTAAACAATTGAATTTTCAAGATTATGACTCCGGTGCTTAAGATGGCTCTGGTTTTGAGATGGTAATTATTCAGCAGAAACCTTTTGTAGCTTTCAAGTGCATGAAATTCTCCAAGCTATAAAATTACAACTTTTAAATGAAATATAAACTGGAGACTCTTCGTGGATAGTGACCCTTACTGTTTTCTCTCTTGGTTTATTTTGCTTGTATTGGGGAATGCTTAGACTTCAATATGCATGTAAGAGTATTCATTAGTCAGAAAATTGAATACTGGAAAAACTTATTGATTAAGGAGTTCTTATTAAGGAGTTCTTGTTGAATCTATTTCTGTACTAGTATTTTTCAATTGGCTAGAAGTCTCTGCCCATTCATATTCAGTGGCATTTCTTTGGTTAACTGACATTGATTCAATTTCATTGTTGGTTCTGCTCTAGTATTTCCAAGAGCTTTGGGCCTCTCCTGGGATGCTGTGTTATCAGCTCTGCTTGCTCAGCAACTTGGACTTGAGTTTAACTGTTGCTGATTTTTTTTTTTATACTTGTACTTGAGTGAATATATAAGTAGTAACAAAAAAACCTGAATCTAACCTATGGGACCCAGAAGTGCTTCTCAGTTCCTGGTTGCCAGTATGTGCCTTGGTGAAGTCTCAGCCTGAAGGTGAGGTAAGACCTAGGTACAGATCATCCTAGTGTTTTCAGAGGAATTGCAAGCAAATGGACAGAAGTGAACTGAGTGTGACTGGGGTATTGTGAAGTAAACAAGCTGAGGTGTAACTAGAGAGAACTGTGCACACAGGCCTTGAAACAAATGCTTTTAACAGAAGCAACAATACTTTTGAAAGGAAAAATAACATTAAAGCAAACCCTGTCTTAGCATCCTTTTCAGGTGTAGAAGTTGTGAGCTTTTTGCTGTTTTGCCTGCCTGGTTCTTCGGTTTCTGTGCTTCTGTTGTATATGTACATAACTGAATGTTAATGCTCTGCTCCAAGAAAGCTGCTGTTAGTGCATATTTTCTGTTGTACCCACTGCTGTAGTAGCTGGCTGGGTCCTGTGTATGACTAGACCATACCTTACTATACTTTTTTTTTTTTCTTCTGTTACTTTATTTTAAAAGGCTTAAGTACACCCACACTTCAAGCATTTCACAGCCACTTCAATCAATAGTGGTTCAGTATCAATTCACTGAATGTGGTGCAGAGAGGTGTTTTCCTCTGAGCACCCGGTGATATGATGCTCTTTTATCTGTCTTCCAAAGTGCTATTGGAATTTTCCTGCTTAGTTTATGAGGATGAAGTAGACACAGGCACCATTATCAGTTGTTTCCTTTTTCTCCTTTCTCTCCAATTCAGCTGTTTTTGTTACTTCTGCTATATCAGGCAGGATTTTCCTTATGACACATTTCATTTTATTCCTTTTGGAGGGGCTATTAGCCCTTTCCAGTGCTGGATGACTTACATATCAGTAACTTTTCTGTTCTTATCTTCTTTAACTTCATTAAGTTACAAAATGTAAGCAGTCGTTACACTGATATCCTTGGGTTAGGATCGCTGTCTTGGTCTGTGACTCACCCCCATGCTGAGTCTGGAGGAGCACGGGGCTGTACAGAGTTGCTTTGGTATTATGCAGTCACAAGGGACTTTGTAAAGGTTTGACTAAAGGTTTCCTACACTTTGTGAGCAGCAGGGTTTTCTTATGAGCTTATTGGTTGTATCTGCAGAAAACCCAATTTCCAGTGCAGGCTGCAGTGGGGGGGGCGGGGGCAAGCCTATCAACAGGTCCTGACCTAGAAACACCTCAGATTTTGTCTGGTTTGGTGATTTTTTTCCCTTTGAATAGTGACCTATTTCCATTCCATTTGCTGAAAGAAGTACTGGTATGTTCAACATGAAAGCACATTTTTATTGCTGGAGAAGGGAGGAAAAATAAAAATAGATAACTGGTTTTAAGTACTTCTTGTTTTATTTCTACTTGAAATTTTAATTCAATTTAAGAACAGTATATCTTTAGGTTGGATACTATTTTGCTCACAGTGGTAGAGATTCTTGTTGGCAATTACTCAGGGCAGCAGTTAATTATGAATACTTACAGGCCTGAGTTATGGAAATTCAATATTTCAGGTCTCTTGTGTTTGCAGTGCTATAGAAATGTTACTATGCAGAATACTTCATTCAGCAACTTTTTCCCTGTACGTCTGGGAGCTGAAACATGGTTTGAGTACTTTTAGAAGGGTATAAATGTATGTTCTGTGTCTCTAGCTAACAGCAGCACTGCAGCCCAGAGAACGTGTTTGCATGGAAAATATGAAAAAACATTATGGAAGTCTAAGTTCTTTTTCTGTAGTTGTCCTTCAGTGGCTCCAGCCTTGGAGAAGCTCTGAGTGCTGAAGCACCATCTTCTCCATGCTTATGAAGAGATGCTTAGAGATGGGAATTAAGGTGAAGACTGATTTTCCTTTTTCCGCTTTCTCTTTAAGATATTTTCCTGAGACTGAGAGACTGAAGTATTTCTTTGGACTTGAAATCAAGCTCTGCTGAGAGCACTTGTTGGGAGAGTAGGATTCAAGCTGAGATTTGAGTACTCCTGTCTACTATGCCCTTGCTATGACAAACTTTCAGGCACAGGTTGGTTTTCCTAGCTATTTGCTCTGCACAGACTAAATTCTTCTTTATGCCAAGAAAGATGTGATGAAATGCCATAAATCCTCATGAAAACTGTGCCTCCTGAGCTAGATAAATAACAGCACACTTGTGGCACGTGCTTCTATGAGACCACAACAGCTGTAGGATCATGATGAATCTGTTCCTATTTACATTCTCTATAAGAGCCTTATTGGAACAGGTTGACTTCATGTTGATCTCGTGGGTCACCGAAGCTATTATTAATGTAGGCATTAACTGTATCAGAGCGCCTGTATCAACTGCACCTGGTGTCTCCAAGGCAGGTACTTTCACTTCAATATCCCTTACTTTAAAGGGATTACAATTTTATTCAGGTCTTCTCCCTGTGGAAGGACAAGGATTTTACTTAAATCCTCTCTCACGTTTTCCTCTCTATAACTCTTTGTCTATGGTGTACTTTTCTTATTTTCTCTGCTCATAGCACCCATCACTTTTTACTTTCACTTCATTTTGTAAAAGTATCTCTGCTTCCTCATCATATATTTTTGGGGCTTTGGGGACACCAATCGAAGTCTCAGCCTTCATCCAGGCTGGTAAGGAAGAGTGAGAACAGTCCTGTCAGCTCAGAGCACATGTTGCTCCATCCTACCATGTGACCTCAGCAGCAGACGCCCTTGGAAAGAGTGAGGGATTAAGTCAAACTGGCAGCTCTGATAGATTCTTCTAGCTTCTGGTAATCTGTAGTTTAGGGGCTTTCTGAGCTGAAGACTATATTGCATTTTTTATTTAATAGTCCTTGGTCTCTTTTGCTGTGATACAACTCCCTACCATCATTTTTGAGGAAACTAGAGTGGGGAGATGAATGTTGTGAACAGCTTGAGGTATCTACAATGCATTTACAGTTGCAGATGGAAATCTGGAGGTTCAGTCCCACCTCTGCATTTTTCTGCATTTTATTGTGTAGTTATTAGGACAACTTTGCAAATATGAGGTTTGGCAGTGTTCCCCTGCATTACAAGCAATAATCAGGAATTATTTTACTTGCTACTTCTACCACTTTCTTTCTCTCTTCTCCTAAACCTTTGGGAGTTTAGATCAGTTAAAACATGGGGTTCAGTAACTTGTTTCTATCCTCTAGGTATGAGAAAATCTTTTTAATGTATTGCAGTCATCTGACTCTTTTTTTTTTTAAGCGTGAATCCATAACTCAGAAGGGAGCTGATGTGGCTGGGTTTGACACATAGCTGTGGGCAAATATGGGTATTTTCTTATTTTCTTCATAGTTTTGTATCTCGTGACTGCTAGAAAGTATAAAAAACCTGAATCTGTTACTTAAGAATTAAAAAAAAAAAAAAAAAAACTCTGCAAAAAGGCTCCTTACCACTTCTGATGTAGCTTGCTATGCTTGAAAATGCTTTATTCTCCATAAGCGTGGGCTAGTGGTTAGTTTTATTCCCCTGCCCTTGCCCACACAACCTTTCTATGCCTGAGGCAGTTGTTTTTCACCAGCTGCCAGGACTGTCACACTGGGGG
>CM021771.1:30651390-30724054 GCA_011076525.1 Nettapus auritus
GGCATCAGCATCTCCCATAGCATCACATTTTTTTTTTTCTTTTTAGAGTAGGGAACATTCACCCAACTTGGATTGCAAATCAGATTGCAGCTCATCTGCAGCAAACTGCAGCAGCAAATAACTTCACATCTGTGGCTTGAAACATACTTTTTGAAGAGACTGTTAGATGTACAATATTGCTCTTAATATTCTTCCTGATTATTTTATTTTCCTGCAGGTCTTTACAGTTTTGTATCTCTGAAATCACAGCATTTTCATTGTCCTCCATACTGGTGCCCTAAGGAACATCCTTGAAACATTAGAGACATACATCTTATCAAAGGACAAGTGCAGGATGGCATTTACTAGGTCTTTCTGAGCTCTGATAGCATTGTGCAAATGCAGTGCCCATTCCAGGAGCACAGAGCATTCACTTTATTTTGCCTCTGCAGGGTGGTGATAATTTCTGCAGAGTGTAAAGAGAAACATAAATAACCTTTGTCATCTTTAGAAAAGGTACTTGCCGAGAAGCATTGTGTTCAGAGCCTTCCTGGGCAAATTGTGAATAATTTAGCTGCTATGCCCAAGGGCTTTGCCTTGCTGGACACTGCGCCGCTGAGACGAGCAGCTTGGCAGAGGGGAGTGATTGTGGTGCTGGGAGAACAGAGATGGGTGCAGCTCAGAGCAGTGGGCTTCGATCTGTTCCCTTTTTGTTTCTAATAAATGAAAAGCTCAGTACTCCTCCCTTCCCTGCCCTCCATAGTGTCCACAGTGTTTCTTATCAGAACAACTTGCGGGATGTGGTGACAGAAGTTTGGGGTTTCAGTATAGGACTCTGGCTACTTTAGTGGAGAAAACATAGCTCTAATAGCCATTTATTTGATTTCCTCTAACTTCTATGCTGTCCAGCTGCTAACAGCTCGCTGTTAAGCAGCAGTGTGTGCTGTTTGCTCCTGTCAGAGTCTGGACAAATGCTTCCAGCTTAAAGCCAGATTTTCAGCTGACATTTATTGGTTTAGTTTGTGGGCAAGGCAGCTGCTGTGAATTTGCTGTGTTGCAGAATCAGGAGGGTGCACAGAGTCAGCTGTCTCCCTCACAGCCTATCCTTTGCGAGAAAGGCCTGTGACCCTCAAGGACATTCAAGTCAAAATACTTTGTGTGGGGCCATTTTCAGTCCTATTATTGACAAGAAGAAAGGGCCACATGTGACTTGCTATGCTGGACATTGTGGGGGGCTGGAGTGTGGTGTTAAAATGGCTAATGGTGTGCTCTTGGGCAAATTGTAAATAACCTAGCTTCAGTAAATATGTTGAGCCCTGGATTTTGGTGCTAACTTTGATCTAGGTCAGAAGGTAGAATTTCATTAAGCTGAGGTCAATAGAAGACTACACATCTTCCGTGGACTGGTCTTATCAAATATTGGTGACTGTGGATGTGCAGAAGTGAGCCTGAGAGGCAGGAAGTCATTGCTGTCCTTGGATGCAACTCAGGTGCTTTCTGGTCAGTTGGAGGGGTTGTTCTGGGTTCTGGTCAAACATCTGCATGACTTCTTGGTTGGATATGTCAAAGGGACTGTGTCTTCAAACCAGGAAAGATGGGGGTATTTTTGTTGCAGGGCTGGAAACTCTGAAAAGTCGTCTTCTGGTTTCTTTCATTTGGGCCACTTTCTTAGTATGAATCAAATTAAATAGGTGTTCTTTTTTTTTTTTTTTTTTTTTTTTACTATCCTAATCTGTCAATGGGAAAGCAATGGGTTCAAGGTAGCTCAGCTTTACTTTCTGAGGCAAACTGTTGCCCTGGCATCAGTTACTGTTTCTTCAGTGTTAGACTGTCAGTGATGGACCCACCAAGTGCCAGTTGCTTGGAAGAACTGCAGTTGCTGTGGGTTATAAAGCACAAAGTGGGTGTTGTGATAGCTTGCTTATATTGGCTGTTTGATCTCTTCTGGGTTTGCTTTAAATGAACCTAATTGGTGTATAAACTGTTTTAAATAGCTTTCTTGACACCCTAAGACTACTCTTAGCTGCTTGGCCTCTGATGGGGTAAGAGGAGTAGGTTCCATCACTGCATGGGAAATGTGTTTAAAAAGTGCATTACACTCAAATTACCTCTCAGCAGATATATGAAAATACAGTTGAATCTTTAGAGAAATTTTCACTTTCTCAGTATGCTGAAATGAAGCGCAAACAATTCAGTCTGATGGAACATCAGAAAGTTTGGGTTTATGAAATGACAAAACCAGAATGTTTCTCCTGAAATTTCATTTTAATGAAAGTTTAATTGCACTTTTAACTTTGCGTACTAACATTAAAAGAAAACTCCTGGTGCAGTATCAGAATTGTAAAATGCACTCACATTCCTCCCACTTAATGAACTCCAGTTTGAGACTGCTGGTATGTCTTCAGTCTTCTGCCTCCACGTCTATGAACACTGATTAAAACATAACCAGTGGATCTATTTCTGTTCATTCTGATGTTCCTTCTTAAAACTTGTCTGTTACCTCAAATTACTTTCTGCATACCTAAAGGAGCACATCTTTAGGTGAGACTCCTCAGCATGTAAGAATATATTACAGTGAAACGACTTGTTTCTAGATGTTTATAATAGTGAAAGTGTAATAGTGTGGTAGCTAAAATCTGGGAGGTAAGATGGGCCCACACAGAATGTGGGGTTAATGGGAATAGAAAGCCAATAAGCCCTAACCAAATATGATTATTTCCTGACTTTTTTTTTCCTGGGGTGACCTGGTACAGCGACAAGTTAGATTTGTATGGCAGCTATGATTATCCTGCCTCATCACTGGGTTGTTTTGTGACTCCTGAATAGCTGACTGTATAGTCCAGGGAACTGGGAATATTAATGGTTAAAGGATATGTGTACCTGTCATCACTGAAGCCATCCCAGAGCAGAGTGCTTGCCCAGGAGAAGAGCAAAGTGCAGGGGCCTTTGTTTGGGTTGGACTGGTTGAAGCTGCAGCAGCTGCTGAATTGCTGCTAGGTTGAATTTCTTGGGAGAATCTGACAGATCTTAGCTGTCTGCCATCTTCCTAAATAAACCATTTCAAAACTGCTGACTTGAACTTGACATAGCTATGTTTACATAGCTATGTTTGATGGAGCTTCAAGTGAGTGTTTTGCTTCTAAACCTCCTAAAACTCCTATGAAATGCAGTAGACAACAGGAATGAGCTTTGTATTGACATAAAAGATAGATTTATTGCACTTAGTCTTGCTTCCTTCCATCTTACGAGGTCTTCAGGAGCTGAGATCCAATAACTCCTTGTAAAAGGCTGTCTTTGCTTTTGAACAAAACTTAAGATATATTAGTAGCACTTCCCTGAAACGGCTCAAGGGATATACTTGTACTTAGTGCTATGTGGGCTATTTGTGGCAAGAAACTAAAGAACTGTAAGGGAATTCAAATCTAGTGGGATAAATCTAGTTGGATGTAAGTGTTGCAAATTCTCTTTTCCCTAACGAGTGATTAAACCGGGGTTGGAGATGTAGATCAGTAATGGTACTGGTGGAACGCATTTTATTATTTAATTTAATTATTCTTTAATGCTTTATTGCATTAATAGTAGGCAGAAGATGTTGTTCACATCGCATTGACTTGTATGTTCATACTTTATTGTAGCAAAGCTCTCAGAGGTAAACCCTACCTGTTTGCTCAGATGTCCATCATATTGGAATATGCTTCAGTGTGTGTGTGGGTTGTCCCATAGCCTGCCCATACAGTGGCCCCTGCTTCTCCTGGATGTTGAGGCCTGTTGCTGATACCAGTGTGTGCCAGCAGTTTTTCTCAGGCTTGGCTGAGTTTTGATATCTTAAGTTTCAGTTCCCATGGATGTGAGACTGCTCCTGAGCTTGTCAGTCCATGCAAGTGTTTGATGTGCTGTCTCAATGCAGAGTTTTTTCCTCTTTGGTGTGCTGTTTTCCCATAAGTATTTCTCCTCCCATATCCACAGATGTGCTCTGTCTCAAAGAGGTGTCTGTTATAGAGTGAACATGAACAATTTTTCATCTATATTTAAAAAAAAATCCCTGGAATTTTCCCTTAAAATAAGTGACTTTGTATGAAAACTTGAGAATGATTTTTGAAAGCTAATTTGATTTTATGCCAATATCTTCAGCTCCAGACTTGAAGAGAACACCACCAACTTGCTTGAAACTTGGGCCCATTTGTCCTTCCACAGACACCTCACTAGCTCTTGTCAGTCTGTCACACAGACATAAGCTTATAATGTTAACATTTATTAGGCCATACAAAAGCAGCTCACACAATTTAGCTGGCTGTTTCTGTACTTTTTGTTTCCCACACTTAATTTTTTCCACGTTCCCATAAATTTGGTGAATTTCTATTTTCTTTCAGTTCATTCTCTGAAGTACAGTAAAGATTCCCAACAGTAGGGTGTGCTCATTTTTCTATCTCTTTCCTTTTTCCTTGCCTTTATCTCTTTTTCTTCATCTCAGGCTTTCTTCCAGACTGAATTTTGAACTGGACCAGGAACTGCATGCATTTTTCCTTCTACTGCTAGTGCCGTTTCCAATACTATCATTGTTTATATATTTGGAAAAGGGATGTATTCCTGAAGCTGGGTTTAGAATAAGAGGCAGACTCTTCTGAGGACCCATTTAAACCATCTTCACAGAATGGTTGAGGGTGGAAGGGACTTAGATCCTTTTCTGCAGAGCTGCTTTCTAGCTGGGTGGCCCTCCGCAAGTCCTGGTGCCTGGATTTTTTCCTCCCCATGTGCAGACCTCAGCCCCACTGGTTGTTGGCAGCCAAGAGCACCTCCTGTAGCACCACAGATTACAGGTAACCTGGTGCATACCACAGATTAAAGTCATGTAACAGATGCTGAAGATACGGCTTTACCACAGTACAGGGTGAGTAAAAATCATCAGCACTGTTAGCAATGCGTGAATGCACTGCCATGAGGAATGAATAAGCTGAATGCTACAGGAGAAGGCAGCAGCCCCTGATAAGGCTCAGCAGCCAGGCACTTGCTGTCTTGACCTGGTCTTTAGACTCCTGAGCCTGTTAGCAAAGTATGCCAACCTGCCCTCTAATAAATGTTCAGGTGCATGGCCACTAGTGTACCTTGCCCTAGTCTGACTGCTTTTGCTCTTGATCATGTAATCTCAAAGCTTCTTTTATGAATTCAGAGGTTTCAATTCTGGGTTCCTTTTTTCCTCTTCAAATAACTTTTACTACTTTATATCAAAAATAAAAAGAAACATCGCTGTTGCCTGTGTATTCTCCTTTCATAAAGCAGGAAAAATGAGGAAATAAAAGCCAGGCCACTTGCAAGGCAAGTTTAAAGGAGAAGTAAAATGCCCTTTTATTTTTCTTTAATTTTTATTTCACAGGAAAGTCAAACCTAGTCTGTGTAGACAATGAAAGTAGATACATTTTCCACAGCAGAGAAAAATCTCTTATTTGCCTCTAGCCCTATCCATTTTTCATTACAATCACTGTGTTTTCTTCTTAAAACACAAACAAGTCAATGTAAGCATGGCTGGCAGGCTAAAATGATTATGGAATAATTTGTGGTTGACAAACCAAACAAAATCAATCACTATTGTTTAGGGACCAAAAGCATTAAATAGCTGAGACATTTCTGGAATTTCACACATGAGAAATAAAAATAATCCAGGAAAGATAAGGGAGTAGGCTAGCAGCCTGAGGAGTGTTTTAGTAATTTTTAAATGCATGTGATGATATGAACAATAATTTTTGGGGGAGTCACTTGTTTGTTTTGGATTTAAAAACGAAAATCAAACCTGACCAAATTGAGAATTATTCCAGTTGTTACATGTCCTTGTCAAGGAAGAATATGTAACACTTACGAATATATGAAATAGCAACAATATCTTATAAGAAGTCCAACTTCATTTAAATGTTCTTAGTGTACCTAACAGAGTACAGTGTGATACTTGCACTTCTGAGATTTTGGTCATTGTTCACGCCACTCCTAAACCTTCCATCTTGTTGCTCCAGGACAGAGCTGTGGAAACACCTGAGATTTCTTTCACAGAAATTGTAGTCAATTACATGGTACATGTACTAGGAAAATTTTGTAAATATAAAAGGAAGATCTACTGTTGGACTTGTCTTCTCTTTCCAGTTGAAATTTGATCTGTAGTCCTTAGAGCTGCTAGTTTGAGGGTGTGGTCATTTTACCCTGCTGGGCAGCCAAACATCAGCCAAACTCCCCCTCCTCAGAGGAAGAGGGGGAGATGAAAAGGTGCTGATGGGTTGAGATAAGGATAATTTAATTAAAGGTAAAAGGAAGAGTGAAGAAATAAGGAAATGCTGTGCAGAAACACAAGTAAAAAAATAAAAATCTACTTCCCATCAATGAGCAATACCCAGCCATGTCCCAGGAAGCACCCCCCCACACACATTTAAAGATATGACTTTTTTTTCTACTTACCATAGTAGTCTTCTGACTACAATACTGTGCTTTCCCAAAGCCATCTCTAGTGGTCTTTTCTAAATGAGTAATCTGGTTATTTCTGTAGATTAAAATCTGATTATATATATATACGAATGACTTAAATTGACCTACGTGGACTTTTTCCAGTTCCAAGGAATAATGAATCAAGGTGAAAACTTTAAAATAAGGAAATGTATACTCGAGAAAGCGGTAGTACCAACAGATGTAAATCTGTTTTTAATTAAAACTAACACTTTATTCACTAAAAATCATATTTACCTCTGAGCAGGTGGACAGTTGGGTTGGCCATGGATTCAGTCCTTTGAGAAATGATGTGTGCTAGTTTAAGACTTAAAGTCAAATGACAAATTCTTACCAGTAAGGCACAACAGTACAATGAGATTTCATATTTAGAGAAAAATATAAAAAAAAAAGGAAATATTTTAGAAAGGTATTTGATCTTGTTTTATCAACTCCTCAACTCCATCAACTTTCATCAACTCAGTTCCTCAGTGTTCTTAAAATTTGAAGGGTTGCTGTGATTCAGAGGGAATCTTCATTGCCTTGCTCACCAATGTTTTAGTCAAAACAGGACCTCTAATGTCTATGCTTCCTCTGCTCTTCTGTCACTCTCTAGTCCTGTTCCAGCTTTAACATTTCATTTATTTTCTGTTCTGCCATTGGAAATATGGTATTTCTTACTAAGATAGTAACTACTAAAAACTGTTTTAATCTTCTGTTGCTGCTTTCATACTTTTTTATAGGAAAGTGGATGTGTTAATGAAGGATTGCATTCTCCTTTCTCTTTTTTTTCCATCTTCTGTGTTGTCACTTTCTGTTCCATCAAAATATTTTCCTTTCTTCCTTTATTCTTGCCATCAGCACTTATCTTCTATTCTACCTTTATCTGTAAGATGCTATAATGCAGGGTTCAAGAACAGAAACAACAGACAATACCTTTTTGGGGGGGGGGTGTGGGGAGGAAGGTTGGTGAGATAACACTGGTGCTTTCTTTGGTGTCTTCTGGCTGAGCATAGCCCAAAGGCAAAATTCATATCTTTGCCTGCTACTGCCTCAGAGGTGTGCACATTTCTCAGGAAAGTTATAGAAGAACAACCAGAAAGATTAAGTGACTAAAGTATCTGATTTGTAAAGTAATATTAGGAATGCAATATATTTAGACTGCAATATTTAGAATGCAATATATTTAGACTATTTGCATATGCAAATAGAGCAGAGAACATAATTATCTTTAAATACTTACTCAGTAAAGACCAGTGACAATGAAGAATCCCTATGGAGTGGAACAAAGGGGTATAACAGAATAATGGGCTGAAATTCAGAAAAATAAAACGTGGGATGAATGCCGTGACAAAGCTTCATGACACCTAAATTCAGAGTGCAGAATAGAAAGAATGAGAAGTGTTGAAAGACCCATCTCTTAAGACAGCTTAAAATTAGATGTGAAAAAGAAGTAGAAAGTGTACCCTACAGGACAGGACAATCCTTCAGTGGCATATGGATAGAGCGGATGCTCCTTTCTCTCTGTAATTTCTGTAATTCAGTAGCGCTGTGATTAAGTGGTAAGTTTTTCCTTTTGCAGACCCAAGATGCTAGTTAATATTTTAAGGGAGCTTTTAAAATTATCTGTAGCAGCACTGAGAGTTAGCTTTATCAAATCAATTGAAATAAAACATTATGAACCCTAGCTCCATCAGGGAACACTGAATGATTAAAAAAAAAAAAAAAAAGTGGTAAAGTACTTAGTGTGGCTTCTTCACAGGTGTTCTGAAGACTGATGTCAGGTCTAAAAACATGGTCTAAGCTCTGTTGACATATCTTCCTTTGTGAGCACCAGTGAAGTTAACTGTCTGCCCTTCCTTCCATCACCAGAGGAGCAAAATGTCAAAAATATGTTAAATGGAAGCTTAAGCCCGTTTGGTTGCTCTCTTGTGCACCATTCAAAAGGAGCAAAGAAGAAAGTTGATCAGATTTTAGAAATGGTTCTTTTTGACCTTTGCAAAAATACTGAATATAATCCCTTTGGCCCAAGAGATCCTGCTGGTGAAAAGGTTTAGGACAAGAAAAACATTTATCGTATGTCAGAATTGGTCAAGTTCTTATGACCTAGAAGTCTCAGTGTATTTGTTCAGTTTCCTTTCTTCAGAGGGTTTCTTTTTGTGATTCCCTTTAGAATGATATTTGGAAATTGAAGGTCACTGTTTTGTGTAAGCAGGAAACTTAAAAAGGCTGGTAACAAAAACGTATATATAAAAAATCCCCCTCCCCTCCACTATCTGTTCCTATTTTATTTGCCTGAACATGATCTGTGAGAATGTCTGGTAATGGATTTAGCAACACTTTTCCCAGTTTAAGACATTACAGGCAAAAAGGCTCATGAGCTGTAGGTAATGGCGTTGGGAATGCTTCTCTGGTTGGAACCCAACTGACACTTAAGTGTTTTCACAAAGGAGCAGATGTCAGATGAAAACAAGCTGTGGCTTTGACAGTAAGGATATATTGGTGCTACCAAACAACAACACCATGCAAGATGACTGATGTAGTTCAGTGCTTTGCTCAAATAAATATATCTCACTTTTGGTGAGGTTAATTTGTAGTTCTGAGGGGTAATGCTGCTATATTGCTTCTGGTTTCCAAATTCTCTTATCAAAGCAGTCTCAGACACCTGTCATATGGACGTACACAAGGAGGACCTGTCACAGTGCTTAAGAATAGTTGGTAGTATTTAGCTCTATTTATTTATTTATTTTTTTCCCCAGTAGGGGTCAATAGTCTGACATTGCTTTAGACTTGCTCTAAGTGAAACCCTGAGGACAGGGATAAAAGGGTTAGGATGTGAACACATCTTTGAGAGTACAACAAATGTTGAACCCAATTATCCTTGTTGGGTCCCTTCCTACTCAGGATATTGTATGATTCTCCAAGGTGTTTGGGGACACTGGAAAGTCTAGGGATATGATGCTAACTGAGTGTGTCTGTGGGACAATGGAATTGTCTTGGCACCTCTGAAGTCTTTGAGGGTTTTGCCATTAATTTTACTTAAAGTCAAGTAGTTTGTGACAAATAACACATGTTCTTCTCAAGTTCTTTATTTCATTGCCTATCTATGTTGGACAACATAGAGAAAAGTGAGGAAAAAAGAAGAGGGAGATATGAGGGTAAATGAAAAAACAGGAAAAATAAGTTATGTTTGTTTGCATGTCTATAGCAGCTGTGGAGATAGGACTGTGATTTAATAACCCTACAATGCACCATGTGTCGCTTTGCTATTACCCGCTGCTGTAATAATGCAATGGGAAGTTGAATTATTTGTAATGTCATATGTTGTAAGAATGAGCTGCTTGGAAGTAAACAGCCAAAAAATGCCTTGATAACAAATTGTGAGATTAACAAATAGGAGGAAAAAAAAAAAAAAGGCAAAAATAAATTGCAACTGTCATACTGTCTTGGGTAAGCTGATATATGTTACTTTGAGCAACTACACTGCAAAATGTGACATCTCCACTAATGACAATGTGCAGTGCAATTGTCCTGTTATCTATAATGACTTGCTCTGAACCATAACAATATCCTGTATTTTATGAAAATGAACAATAGTTTAATGTTACATTCTGAGGCTGTTTAAAACTGGTTTGAAATGATTCTATTTAAATCTAAATGATTCTATTTTTGTTCTGCAAAGTACCCACAATTTGCATATGGCTTTAACCTATTTTATATGCAATTCCAGTTATTAAAAAGCCCACGTTCACCTTTATAAACCTTAACTTGTTTTCAATTGGATCATTAAATATAGCCTGATTATATCTACTTCATAGTGACAATTGCAACTCTACAGCTACCTGCCCTTCTGCATGTTTAGATTCATGTTTTCAAGGAGATAGCTGTAAATAAAAGAAATAAAAGCTCACAAATACATCTTTCATAGACACTTATGAGGGAAATCTAGCTTTCTAGAATCAAAACTTTACAAATGGCAGTTCCAGTCCTAGTCACTAGACGAAATGGTTAATTTCTCACTTTTTTTTTTTTGTCTGAAGTGGATTGTATTGCCCTATGTTTAAAACAGGAGTGAGAGGAAGAAACAAACAAGCAAACAACCACCACCAGCGAAACAAACAAAAACAACCCCAGACCATCAGCACATCAGTTTGAATTCACAGCAGTGTGAGTTACAATGTCTAGAGGAAAGAACATAAACTCTGTAATGGATAAGTTTGCAGGAAGGAGTTCCTGAATGCAGTCTGTAGCTTGGGTTTTTATTGCCTTTGAGGTTCAAAGTGGTTGAAGATGACAACTTATCAAGAAGTTAATCATCAATCCCAGAGCGTAGGGGCTTAACTGCATAATGTTTTGTTTTAACTAAAATTAAAATTCTGAGGGTCAAGAAGGGTCTAATTCAGAGAGATGAAGCAGCTGCCCTTTGGTGCTTCAGTAAGCAGCAGTGGTGAGTCTTCCAAGCTGTTCTGGGATGTGTGTGGGTATGTGCAGAACCTCACACAAAGTATACCTAGGGTGAAAGCTGAGTGAGGTAATACTAGGCTGGGTATAAGCTCACATCCAGTAGTAATGGAACTTAAACTAATGTGCAGTAGAAATGGGGCAATCTGTACTCTGTCTGGGAGGTGATGGATGTTTGAAGAAAGCTGTAGAAATCAGTGTCTGCAGGGTGCAGACATGTTATATGAATCAGCATGTGAAGAGATGCTTCTGGGTTCGTATGCTACCACTATTGTAGCTCTGTAGGTTCAAATAACTTGAATAGCATGCCTATGCAACTTCTAACTTATGTTGTTGCTTTGGCTACTTGTTAGGAAGCAGACCAGCTCTTGAAGGAATGTTACCCAAAATCTGAATGCAACCCATGCAACCAAACTCAGAAACGTTAAATTCCAAATTTCTTTTAGTGTACCAGGCAGAGAATTAGGGCTGCTTCTAGCATTCTTTCTGTACTTTCTCACTCACTTCCTGTACTACTTTATGCCCTTTATGCATTTCTGGTCATAATGCACATATTCAACATGTAAGTTGAATGTAACAAACATTTTGCTCATTTTCTAGATATGTGGTAGCTATGGTCTCATATGCCCAAGCATATGAGCTTATATGCCCCAGCTCTTTTAACTGAGGATGGTGGATTTGCAATTTCTTGTTCTTAAGAACAGCATTATTGAAACTTTGTGTTATTATTACAGCCACAGAATATCAGTACATTACCTAAAAAATAAAATCTTTCGTATTTAGATGCGTTATTCTGCCTGGTTCTATTTGGTATGTGAAAAAAAGTATTCTGCCTATACACTTGTACTTGTCATTTCCCTGCTTCTTGCCTCGCTTCTGGCCTATTTTTTGTTTTGTTTTAAATAACCTTCTAACCTAGTGAATTTTCTTCAGTCTTTTTTTTAAGATAAGATAACCAAAATCAGCCACAATTTCAGGTGTACTCTATTTTGAACTATAGGTAAAAATCATATTTTCAAAGCTTTTTTTCATTATTTTAAAAGGAACTTCACATACCTTACCTTATGTCTGTCACAATGTCAGACATTTTTATGGGGTTGTGTGAAATAGCCCCATTTTAATTGGGTTGTCTACAAAGGCGTATGGGCAATTTGCTTTACTATGCTTCTGTGTATTGAAATACCTTTGCACTCTTTTTAGTGTCATTTAGAGAAATACTTAATAAAGACTGTACTTTTCTGGATTGTGATTCTATTATATATTTGACAAAATTGACTGATGTGTGTTGCTATACCCGTGAGACTACACCAGTCTCCAGAATCTGTTGTCAGAGAGGTTTGCCATCTTACTGTATATCTCCTCAGTTTTATTTTCATATTTACTTAAACTATTTAATTCAATTCTCTAGCTTCTTAAGCAATATCCTCTATGGATCAGTCTGTTTATCCTATGTGAAAACTAAGCTGTGATTTGCAGTTCTTCTTTTCTCTGGAACCTATGAACCATTGATAGATTTTTGCTTTTTGCTATTGTCTCATTTTCTTGAATTATTCCACATAAAAGTCACTTGCTTTGTACATTTTATTAAGACAAAACAAATTATAGAGTCCTGTCAGTAATCAACACTATAAGCTTATGCACATAGATGTTATAGAAGCCTCCAGCATCCATTATGAATTTTGCA
The DNA here is from genome assembly GCA_011076525.1 of Nettapus auritus. NCBI lineage: Eukaryota > Metazoa > Chordata > Aves > Anseriformes > Anatidae > Nettapus > Nettapus auritus. Next base: position 30,663,977 of record CM021771.1, read on the forward strand.
ATAAAGCAGGATGCAAATTAGGAATTCTCTAGACAGTACTGCTTGACTTTGTACAGAGACACTACTGAAATGTATTAGAAACAATTCAGCACAGGTCAGCCTGTTCCTGGTGGTGTTGTCTGTCTCTCAGTGAGAGAGGATCACAGTTCCAAAATATCTTGGAACTTTATATTCATTATTTTATTTTGTAACAGCTGAGAAATCAGTGACTGAAGATGATCTCAAACTATATGTGGTTGTTGAAACATATTTGATCCTGGAGAGGAATGCATTCTGAAATAGGATGGTTTTCACATGCTCTTGGGTTATAACATGATATATGGTTAGGTGTGGAGCCCTTTTCAGGGTCATAAGTAGGGAGAAAATAATGCAGTAGAGAGAGGATCTCTGAGAGTGAGGAGACACTGAACTATAATTTCATAAAAGACAACAAACAAGAAGACATTGACCCTGGATAACAGGTTAGAAAAGAGTGATTCAGATTCTTAAAGGAACAGATCTATCTGGCATAAGAAATGGAAATCACCTTTCTATTTTAATGGAATGATCAAAACTGGAACTGGCTAAAATGTTGTTGAAGTGTTGGTGACTGGGGAAGAACAAGAATTTTCGAACATTGGTGCTGATGAATGAAGAAAATGAACAGTCTAGATAGAAGATCTGTAGAAAAGACTGTAGGACCAGATTTTTCAGTTGTTTTACTGCTGTTATTTTCATGTTAGGATTTTAGTATGTCCACTTAAAATATTAGGGTTGAGATAAACCTCGAGGACAGCAGCAGAAGGGTCATCTGTGCTTGACCTCTGGGACATTTGCAAAGCTCAATAAGACAAAGCAAGTACATAGTAACCAATGAAGAATACTTTGGTTAAATGCATTATTTTTGCATTTTTAACAAAACTCTAACATGCTCACAGTGTCCTGTTCTCATAAAAATGAATACAAAATACTTAAGTCTCATGGTAAAAACAGAATTCATTCTTGAAACACAAGATAAAGATGTAATAGTTCTCTGGTACTGGATGAAACGTTGAAAACCTTTGAATGCTATATGATGCTGGGAGCATGAGATGGTAGCACCGAGTGCTGTGACAGATGTACAGATCCTTAGTATTTCACTAACATTTTTTGCCATTACTGGAAAACTTGGCAGTGGCCAAGAAATACGAGATGTAAGATTTGAAACTATATTTTTGTACATAATTAACTTGAGGCACTTTTACATGTATAGACTACAGCAGTCACAGAATATTGACATAGTATCAAACACTTCATTTTTTTCTTTTCTGCAAAGTTGATTCCTTAATTCTTTCTGTTCTTCCACATATATATGGATGTCTACATAAGTGAAAGCTTGATTTTTTTTTTTTTTTTTAAAGTGCTTATTATGTCTTCCTTCATGAGGATATCTTTAATCTGTCTTTGAAAGTACAACATTGCTTCAATTTGCTCCAATTTTATTCATGGAATGGCTGTAATTAGAGTTTTCATAAGGCTTTAAAAAGGTAACACAAAAGTTTAGATCTGCTTAGGGCTTAATAAATTACCTCTGTGGCTGCATGACCCACTTGCTTTTACAGAAAGAGTTTAATCTTTATTCTTTAAGACCGCTTGAAAACATCTCCTTTCCATGTATGATATGAGAGTGTTTGTATTGAGAGTATTGTGTTTTGTCTTGTCCTTTTAAGCTGTCCAGTTGTTCAAGAGCAATTTGAAGAAAAAAAAAAAAACCAACAAACCTCTTATAATAATTGAATCACAAATTAGAATGGAAATTCTACTAACATGGTTACTAGATGAAGCTTCAAGCCTGAGTTTCAATAACACAGTGATGAAGAGCAATAGGAAGCTAATTAAAATATGTGGAGGAAGCAAATCTTTTCTGTAAAGAAAAAGGGAGTGGAGGAGGTGAAATGATCCAACTGAATTAAAAATGAAGTGTGAAAGAAGTGTATATGCATGTCTTCCTAACTCTTTATGATTTTTATTAATAAGAATAATCTGCAAAGATTTTCTTGTTGATATTTAAGTTGTAATTTGAAAGTTTTCAGAAAGTAAACTTTGTGGCTTTGACAAAATTTTCAAGGTCCATAAAAATACTTTCCCAACAGCAAGCACGCCAACTTGCAAGAAGAAAAGCTTTGTGAGGAAAAAGACCATGTCAAAAAAAAAAAAAAAGGTGCCTCTGAGTATATTAAGAGTGTATTCCCTTTCCTCATTCAGAAACCATCTATAACAGAAATGTCAATAGGAGAACAAGAATCTTTGTTACAGGTCTGAACTGAACATTGTCTGTGTAAATCCAAGCCCTTCAAAAGTCTCTTTACTCTAAATGTCTTTTACTTGGACAAAAACAGTCTTTAGAAGAAATAATGTTATGAGATTTTGATAAATGTAATGTTAGCCTTGTAACTAAGATAGAGTGGTAAAAATGAATTAGGGAAAGCATTTTTTATTTTATTTTTTTCCTGTGTTAAAGGCAATTTACTTGAATTGACAAAATTATAGAAGGAGGAAAGATAAAATGATCTTAGCTGATGCAGCTACAACATTGAGAGATCTGGAGAGGAAATTCAATAGAATTACAAAATATTTTGAGGAATACTTTGTCAGGAATTAGGCCTTACAACTTTTTAAAAAATGTTTTCTAAGGAAAAATTGCTAAATTTGAAATTAAGAGGGTAATTAAGTTAACTTTTCAGATTGAAAAATTCTTTATTCTTAAATTTTAAAGTAGAAGACTAGAATAAAACTCAATATTTTACGTTATGTTAATGTGGAGGAGGGACAAACTTCACTGGGCATTCTTTGTTTCTCTCTTCTCTTAATTGTACATTCATCCAACAGAATTGTGCCCCCCACCTCTCCACGGGACCTTACTGTACTGCATTCCCTGTCTATACATACTAATTTGATGCTTCAAATGAGATTCAACCCTTTCACATCAATTGATTAAATATTATGAGCATATATAACAATTGATGTCTGCCATAAATCAGTGGAACTTATGTGCATATAGTTCAACCTTTCCAAGTAAATTATATGTGCTGTAGAATAATAATTTCAATGGTAATAAATAATGGTTTGTACTGGGAAGTTGTACCAAGGTTTAACTACGATATTACTGATGAAAAAGAAAATGAAAAACATTAGTTTTCAGGGCATCAAATTCAAAGTCCATATACATTTTCTTATTTCGTTCAGACATCCAAGTGCTATGTAACTTGCAAATTTACTATAAAAAAAATTATGTATCTGTTTCCACTATTTTTGTTAGATGTGGTGTTTTTGTGAAAAAGGTTAAGGAATTTAGCACAGCTGAATGTTTAATAGGCTTAATGAACAAATGAGCTCATGCATTCAGGTCATGAGGGCCAGCTGGTCTCTCAAGTACACAGATTTTCCCTGTGAATATCTCTTTTTACAGCATTTCAGGTGTTATACAATATCTGTTTTACATACGAAGATGTGTGCTCTTCTGGGAGTTTTGGTAGCTCTCACTTTGAGCAGGAGCTGAAGTGGCCCCAGACTAAACAGGTACATCCCCGTACACAGTCCTGCACTATGTTGCCTCTTCGACATGATCAATTAATTGCTGAAAGAAAACCAAGGGCTTAATGCTGCATTTGGGAGTGGAAGGTGAGCCCCAAAGCATGCCTGCTTGTAAGTCTAAATTTGTCTGACCAGAACTACCCCAGCGTCCTTGGGTTAATGTCTACTATGCATTACTGAAGACCTAAAACTATCTGGGAGGAAACTGTATGTGTGAGGATTTTGCAGGAGTGAAGATGGGTAGCTCAGGCTCAAGTACCAAAAAGTCATTAATGACAAAGTAATATGTCAAATGTCACATTGTGCCAAACTTCCTATCCTGGGGGGAGTTGCTTTGTAGTCTACTGCAGCCTATTCCAGTCCAAGATCAGATGTCAGGAGCAGGGCCAGAGGGAACTATCTATCTTTATAATGAGCTCCTTGAATATCCCTTTGGTTATAAACCACCAATCTGGCACTGTCCTCACTAAGAAAATTAAAAAGCTTTTATTGCCTTTCTTAGTAGATGACCAGTTCTGTCTCTGGAGCATACTTGAGCGTTATTGAACTTGGTGTTGTTACAGAGCTAAAAGCCAACTTGAAAGAATAGTCACCGTGAGGAAATGGAAGAGCAATGCTAGATATATTGTAGTATTGACAGAAAGCCCTGTCTTGGCTCACAGAATGCATTCTTTCCCAGGTTTGTTTTGGTGATGTTAATCTAACTCAATGCAATCTCCAAAACTTATTTATTTTCCCCAGATGCCTCAGAGCTGTATTTATGAAGCGGTATGAAGAGGCACTTTAGTTTATAGTACAAGATATCTTAATGTCCTTCTAACTTAAATGCCTTTTTATGTGAATCTATGAATGAAGTCTATTACTCTCTCACAGCCATTAGTTATTGAGATTGCTTTTTCTTTTTACTTGAAACTTTTTTTGGGGGGAGGTTATTTACCTTTCACTCTCTGGTCTTTTCAATTGGATCGCTTTTCCTTCTTGTTGCTGAACTTTCTATTCACCTTTTTATTACCATTAGGTATTCCATTCTCTGGATGCTTTTCTCATTTGTAGCCTATTGCTTCTTATTATTTTCTTTCAGCTTCTTGTTCACATTAAGTATTTTTTTTTTTCCTCTATCTCCTTACAAAACAGAAATAAAAGGACAGGATGTGTGAGCTTTTTTTTTTTTTTTTTTTTTTTTTTTCTCATATATGTGGAATGAAATCCTCAGTTCAACTGGCTCCATCTATCACTGATTTCTTCTTCATTATTAAAGTGCACTAACAAGTAATACCTCAACTATGATAGTCAGCCTCTGGAGACCAAGATCATGGTGCAAGTCATGTTTCTTTTATTAGTACCAGTCCCCTTAATCCCTTGCTTATATCAACCTTTTAAAGAAAATTAATTTCACATGATTATGCTAATATTTTCTTAATGAATTAGAAAAGAAACCTGTTCAGAACATTAATGAATCATTTTAACCATCCCTGCTGTGAGATTTCAAGATCATTCTTTCTGTAAAAGTATATGAATATTAATATTCACCCTGGTAATTGGTACAAAGTTAATTACTGGAATTCTCCTATAGTTTAAAAAAAAAAAATCTGTGTAATATGTAGTAATAGCTAGTTATTAAGAAGGGAAATCTGCAGGTAAAACATCATTGATCCATACATATAAGGTGAAGAAAGATTTGTGCAGGAAATAATTTTGATGTAATAACTAGATATTTTAAGGAAATATAATTTGGTTATTAAGTTCATTTAATTCATATAAAGGAATATTTGAAATAATTTAGTTTCTTGTTTACTTCAATGGGTTTTGCCTTAGATTTACAATCAACAAGAGTGGGATTTATCCCTTCCAATGTGTAAGTGAATAACATGCATGTGACAAACTGATGTGGAAATTAGAACAAGCAAATTAATTGACATTTTAAATATTATAAAAGTATAGTACTAGTTAGTGATATTTGGCACTTTATATGTTAATTTACCTAACTGCTTTTCTGAAGAGCTGAGTAGTTGGTGTTCTAATGACACTTAAAGTAGCTCCTGTCTTAGCACTCACACAATAATATGTATCTATATAAAAGTGATTTTTGTGATTTCTAGAATGATGATGGCTTTGCATCTTGGTTGCATAACAGTGTAAAAAGTCATATCTGCCTGCCATGTTGCAGAAATTCACTGTCATTACCCAGTATGGAAGGAGGAACCAATTGGCTGGAACGTGATGCCCAAATTCTGTAGGAAGTTGCGTGGCAGAGCTATGAAACCTCTCCCAGGTGGCTGGATTCTGTACCTGTTTTTCATTCTTGTGTGTTTCATTCACATCTTCACTCTCCATGTCTTTCAGTTTTTTTTTTTTTTTTTTTCCATGTCATTTACCATATTAAAAATAGTATTTCAAGGAAAGATTTTGAGATGGGAAGAAACATGAAAATCTTGTATAACTGGTGTTAGAAGTTGCGCAGTTGCTCAGTTTTCTATTAAAAAAAAAAAAAACTTAAACTGTGTGTATCTCGACAAAACTGTCTTCACAGTGACATAACTAAAGTCATTTCATTTTACTTGCAACTAAGGATTAGTAACATGCTTCTGGTGAAACAGGAGTAATATGCAGCAGTACATATGGTCTGAAATTTGTATGTATAAAATTGTTATCTAGGGTTGCAAGCTGTTTGTTATTTGTATTATATTGCTGTCAAACCTAATATTAGTGCAGAACTTCAGTGGAAATTTGTCTTGAGAATGCATTAAGAGGAACTTATTAACCAGTCCAAAATGAGTAAGATGTTTCCTTTTATCTAAAGACTAAATGTTGTAATAGTGGGAGTAGATAATATATAGCTTTCTTCTACTGCAGGCTTTTCAGTTGTGCCAAGCCTACAATTTTCACATTACCACATAGACAATAATTGAAAAGAAATAAGCCATTATTAATTTTCTATTAGAGAAAAATCAACACATAAGAACGTCAACACATGAGGATATGAATAGGAAAACAAAAGGTTTTTAAAATTGTATTCAGCATACTGAGCATAAATTGAAATTATACTCCCTAAGCAATCTAATTTGAATTGTCATGTATTAATAAAAAGGTGGCTGAAGTGGTTCGAAAATGGCAGTAAGTGGAGATTTTTCTTTCTATATGGTTGCCACGGAAATTAAACGTACAAATGCGATGTTCCCTCATATGAAGAAAATAACTACTCAAGTGCTTGTAATCCTAACTCATGGAAATGGTGTTTTCTTACTTCTTGTATGCTATGTTCTTATAGTGCATGAATGTTTTCCTTGATTATTACTTTACTGAGGGGTTTTAGATCTGATTAAGATGATATGAGAAAACATGATTTACTTAGCAAAGTGGGTTACTCTGTAAGCGGCTGTCAAATCAAAGGTCTGTCTTGGCTCTGAGCAGCCCATCAGGATAATGTCAAGAACTTACCACTGTCAGAATTCAGCAAGCAGCAACATAGTGAGGTGGATAGCACACAACCCAGCTTGTTTTGATTTCCTAGCTTAAATGGTCAGGTATCATTTTCATGTGTCATCTTGAAAGGGCAGACATTTGTTCAAACTCAGAGCTGATGTTCAAATTCACACTTCTCTTTTCACAGAAATTACTTGACCTGTTCCTCTGCTTGGGAAGGAAGCAGCAGAGGGGTCCAAGGCCCTTGTTAGGTGTGAACGGCTGGTGCATACCAGGGACCAAAGCAATCTGCTATATGCAGTCATAATCTGCTTCCACACTATGCTTTGATGGGGAATACATAGCCCCTGTCTAATAATATGATCGGGTTATATTTGACAGGTCTGCAGTCTGGATGTCCCAAGCACTTTCCTCCTTGTGATCTTGAGCTCTGGAGAGAGCTGGTCTCATAGCTCTGAATTTCATCACAGAAGAGTCGTCACAGTCCTGTGAACTTGCTCCTATTTTTGCTTTCAGGGAGAATGTAATGCCTTCAGCATTTAATATTTACTTGAATTCATTTTTTGGGGAAAAATAATGCCTCTAAAAAATGAAGGTTTTTTTTCTTTCCCCACCCCCCCCTTCAGCATATGAATCCTTCCTCTTTTCTCCTCTACCCCTGCCCATCTTGATCAACCATAGCAGTGATTTTCCAGGCAAGATGTGCATCCTGTTGAGCTTCTGTTAAGGTGACTATCATTTAGAACCAAGCCTCAAATAAGTTCGGTTTTCTATGCTATTTTTTATTCTGCCTTGTTATAGGGCTTCTGACTCTCCAAAATAAGATGATCTCACAACTTTGTTGCTAGAAGGGAAGAAAAGTGTTTTTCATGTGTGTCTATATCAACAGATTTATAAATGAATAAAGTGTACTTCAAAGACTGAAGACCAAACCATGGTCACGCCATATTCATATAGCGCATAATACCAAGTAATGATTATTGCATTAGTTTTTGTAACCTTGTTCCTGGGTAAGAGAACTTGTTTGAAAGAAATCCACAGACTATTTAAACATTTTAGAAAGCAGAGAAGCTCCTGTATCTCCTGGAAATGTTTTTCTATTATAACTCTTCCCATGGTTTAAAATCCATGTCTCATTTTCAATCTGAATTTCAGCTTCCATTCAACTTAAAAAAAAAAAATAAAATAAAAATTCTTTAATTCTTTTTCCTAGGTTGATAAATAAGCTGGAAACTTCTCTTCCTTCTCTATCAGTTAATGGGGTCTAACGTGTTCACCCTTTGAACTTCCCCTTTGGAACATTCTTGTGATCCTCTTCTGAGTAAAACATTAAATTTCTTCTCAGATTCTTAGGGGACTTAAACATTCCTTATTCATATATATGTCCATTTCCACACCCCAGTAAGCTGCCAGCTATGAATTTTTTGGATAAGTTTTGCAACAATAAAGTGATCCAGATTTTGGCAGATTTCATCATCTTTTTGTCATTTTGCTCTGAAACTTGTGTAACTTTCCTGTACTTCTGACCCTGTGTTGTTCAATAATGATGTTTGGAGTTTGGTATAATGTATTATAATACTGAGGTGCTTTTTGTATGTTAATATCTAGCTTTTCTTTTTATTTGATAGGATTTCTTAAGGAAATAAGTCTGACGCCACCAGCTTTTTGTCCTTTTTCTGACTGTACCATTGAACTCCAGGACATCTTTGATCCAGCGTAAAGAGTCTCAAAGACAGGTAAATTTACACAAGTTTTTAAAACTCTGTGGCCTTGTTCGAAATCAGCGTTCCTCAGGCTTTGATGGTTGGTGTCCAGTTTTGCTCTTACACAGTGATGGCTCTTCTGCATGCCCCAGCCTTCTCTGTGCTTGCTCCATTGGCAAATGGGGCCTGTCAGTGGGATGAAGCACCCTTGCGTGGATAGGAGGTTTGTTGGGTATGTGGGCTGGGGAGGGGAAATAGTGGGATAAATGCTGCTGGGGGTACATGCTTCTGTGGGGGAGAATGTGGGGTTTGATGGTGTTAGATTGTAGCAGTAAGGAATATAAATGGATGAGAAGATGTATTTAATTAGTTCTGCTGGTATTAGATGTTATCAATCATAATGTTGTGAGGGTATTGTTCTATGAAGGAGCCTCATAGTATTGCTTATTAATTCTTATTCTCTATCTTCATTGTCCTTGTCCAATTTGTGAAAATTATTCATGACTAGCTTCTATTCTTATGGGCTCCCCAGACTGCCTGCAATCATGTGCAAGAAATGTTTCCAGACATATCAGTGGCTTTAAAAGTATTTATGTGGATGGAAAAATGATTTCTCTCATCTGTTATCTCTTCTGAACTGCAAAAAAATTATCAGTGGGACTAACTCTGAGTTAGACCTAATTTTTTTTCCCTCTTGCATTTCCTATTCCATCTCCTTTAGATTAAAAAAAAAAAAAAAAAAATCCAGCACAGCTGCTCTAGCAGGTCAGGATCCTGCTAGTTCAGGCTCTCATCATAACTAAGGTGTTCAAGGGGAAAGCTCTATAGCTGTCCTTGGACTACTGTCAAATACATTGAGAATAATTGTCCATTGTCTATTCTCAAAATACAGATTTTAATGATATTTGAAACTCAGAAGAGGTATTGGTGGGGTGTTGATAAGGGTATTTGTACTCCTCTGGATGTTAAGGTGTGAGCTGGCCCCAACAGCTGCAAAGCAAGTTTTGACTTTGGTAGAATTTAAAAATATTTAGGTAATTTATAAATTAATTAGTTCAAGAATTGTTGGTCTAACTAAATTGTCAAAAGTTGAGCATAGCTAGGTTACTTTCTGCCTGAGATAACCTGTACTTGCATGAAACTTAGTGGTGGTTTTGCTGTGGTGAGTCTCTGGGTCTCTGAAGAAACCTCAATAAGATTGGAAGAGAACAAAGGACAGCTTGAAGCCTCTGCAGCTTGCGTCCCTTCATGACTGAGAGAAGCATTTTCTGTTGGGCAAGGGAGAAGGTTTTAACACATAGTTACGGGATATAGCAGCTATATCCTATTCTCAGGCGTCTAATCTCTTCATTTTGGCTAGAGTAGCTGTTTGGGTTCTCAGTATTTTAGCAGTTACTTTTACTTGAGTGTGATGAAGATGCTTCCTGAAAAGCAAAGCTTTTATGAAGAGCCAATCACATGATGATTTTTACAATTATGAAGTTTTATTGAATTACGGTGTGACAGATATAAAATGTCCTGATTTCAGGAAATGTTTGATGGTTTTGGGATAGTTGAGAAAAATCAGATTGACTTGGCTGTTAGAACTGAAACATGGATTAAAAGTATGCTGCAAATTTTAAGAAGAAATTAAATGTTTTTTTAGTCATTTCATTAATCATCCAGGAGGAAAGAAAACAGTTTAATAATACAAATTACTTATTAATCACCTAATGGTTAGGCCTTAAAAACAAAGGTGAGAACTAGCACAACACTGAAATAGCAAAGAGTTGTTTCAATTTTAAGATGGTTTTGCAGTGGCTACTGTCCTGTAACTTTGGGAGCTAATTTCTGTGATAGCTGGGATGGAAACTTTACAACAAGCAGATTAGCACAAATACAGGGTTGAGCACAAATATTGCAATATTCTTCGAAATGGTAAATTAATTCCAGTTCTGATCTGTGGATTTTAATTTTTACACTCAAGTACATAATTTAAAATTTCCATATCTAACTGTGAACATAGTTTTTAAGTCAAATAATGTCAACTCATAACAGACCCAATAAAACAGTAAAAGCAGTATGATACAACTTTGAAAACTAACTGGTAGATCAGAGAATGCACAACTTAAGTGAAATACTTGCAAGCAGCTTGCAAATCTGATTAATTACTCATGAGAAAATTTTAATACTTCAGAATAATAAATTCACAAGAGGTTTCTGTAACTTGTTCATGGGTAATCTGCAGACAGAAAAAGCCATAATTGTATTGGTGCGGTTTTCATTATGAATGACTCATTCAGTCCTGGTGGGGACAAATACATTTTAAAAGCTTCACAAAAATGTTTTGAGATACATGCAAGAAATGATGCAAAGATTCAGTGAAGGGAAACCTGTTCCAGGCTCCAGAACAAGGTGAACAACAGCTGAAATAAGGCCACACAGAGCTCACACCTGACTTCCAGCCAACATCATTTTTTCAGCTGGGCAAGTTCTCATTGACATGACAAGAAAGAGAAATGATGCACTGAATTCAAAAGCCATTCCAAATATTTCTTAACTTTTAAAAATTAAAGCCATGCTCTAAATACAGCAAATGTTAACAAACATTCTATCTCTGGATATATCTCTTTCCAAAGAAAATCAAAAGTATGCACAGAATTGTGTTGCGTGAACTCTGGTTTATCTTGAAAATGGATAGGTGAGTTTTGGTGGTTGTTGGAGTAATTCACCTACTAATTCAGCTTCTGTTTAAAGCTATTTGTTATAGCCAACATATCAAAGCCACATCTTGTTGCTTCTTTTATGAACCACATAGTGACGTTGAATTGTCGCTATGCATGGCTTGGATGTCTGCTCTCAGGCTTTGACAGTCTTATTTAAAAAAAATAAAATAATCCCAGTGGTGAGTGTAAATCTTGGAAGAAAAAATTGATAAATCTTAACTCTCAAAAGTAATTAACTGACACAAATATTGTTGCGGTCCTTCAGCTCATACAGAGTTAGTTATGATTACTGTTTTGGGTACTCATGAGTACAGTGTAAAATCAGACATTTTTTCTGTCACAGACAGATGCTTTTCTTATGCTGAATTGACCCTTTGGTTGAATAAGTACAAAATACTCCTATTTTTTTCAGGTACACAAGACTCTCAGGAGTCCTGGTTTGGGTGGAACTAGATGTTTCTCCGTAGAATTTACTCTGAAAGACAGTAATATCTTTACCTTAGATGGAAATTTAACAAAAAATTATTGTAAACCCCTTGCATGGTTTGTGAAATCCTATGGATTGAAGCCTAATATAACTATTAATGTGTTGGTGGACAGCATCTTGGAGTCCCCAGAGATTTCTTCATGCAAAAAGGGGCATTTTTTGTCAGAATTCATTTAAAAAAATGAGGAAAACAAAATTAGAGGGAAGAAAGGTCAGTCTGTCCCAGAGATACCCATCTACCTTGGTTAGTAGTTAGGGAATTAAAGAATCTTCTCTAATTTACTGACCACTTCTATGGCCTTGGGAGTCCTTATAACCATGGAGAGATCTACCCTGACTTTCACCAGCATGCTGTATTGGAGATTTAGGATGCAACAGTAAAGAGGAAATTGGAAAATTAGTGTAAAGCTAGGAGTGAAGAAATCTGAGTCAATGCTTGGCCCTGTACTACTCATGCAAATAATTTCTGGGCTCTATTATTTAGTTTCTTTTATCTGTGAAATACTGGTAATAATGTGTCTGTCTTACTGTCTTATGTCACTGGTGAATGAAAGCACAAGTAGGAAAGGTAAGAGACTGGTAATAATGGTTTTCCTGACTGTAATTCATGTTCAATAGGTTGGTTTCTGTCTTAGGAAAAGGTTAAATTTCCTTTCAATAACTTTGCTTTTGGTGGGACTTAAATAACAGCAAGGAAATGTCTCTTTCATGTGATCTCATGGTATCAAATTGGTCATATTTCTACAATATAGAAAACAAACTTTAAAAAACGTAAGGGAAATAAATACATGAATATTTTGTGATATTTTTATTTGTACTGGAAATAAGGCATAAGAAAATGATCACAAAGGTAGACTAAAACATGCCTTATAGTATCAATGTGTGTGTTGATATAAAATGTTTACCGATATGTATGATACTCTAAAGGAAAGATGGAGCTCTACTTTTTTTGTTTATTATGTATAATTCTGGAAACATCCTCTTTGATAGGCTGGCTATTTATTCTTCTAAAACCTATTCTCTGGTTTTTGGATTATCTTAGAAGAGCTACAGTGGCAAATAAATGCAGTCTGTTAATATTCGTAATAAGCACAAACTGAAAGATCTTGGCCTGCAGTAAGTATTTCCCAGAAGAAAAGTGAATAGATATAAAACAGGATGACAAACATTAAATGAGGAATGCCCTTAGGAAACAGGGATTTGTCTGCCAAGGGAATACCTCAAAGATGTGTTTGGCTGAAGCTCTTCTTAGTGGAACCCCTAGAAATTTCAGCATGAAATTTAGAAGATAAGGAAGACGATACTGTGGATATTCAGACAGGGGAGAAAAAAAGAGGAATTATTCAGAGAGGAATCCGAGTCATGCTGCCTCAGATCTAAACATATCAAATAATTTTAGTGTATATTACTTTTGGAAACATTTGGAAACTTCTGGATTGGTATTGTAAATTTTCATGGTGTTCTTTGTCTGTGTCCTCTCAGGCACTATCTGATGATCTGACTTTTTCTTTTCATTCTTATTAGTTATATTACTAAACTTATCTTTTAGGCCAGCTCAATTTTCTTTCATTTTTTTTTTTTCCAAAATGAAAACATACAGCTCCTTTAAATACTTTTCACACTCTGATCTCCAAAGGCTATAAAATTTTGATGTCATATGGTGCTAAGCCAGCAGTAGTGGTGTGGCCAGGATGCCACAGATCTGACAGCTGTGCTACTCTTCTGCTATTAAAATCACAACAATATAATCAACAAAACTACAAGTGTTTGACTACCAGTCATAACTATTTTCTCACAAGACCTTTCAAACTATTTTTGATTAGTTTATAGGGTGATTGGTTGTTTGTTGCTGAATTAATTTGTACTGAACTGCATTCTCCTGCTGAACCAATTACAGAGACACTTAAAATCTGTTCAGGTCTTACTGTTTAATCTTTTGTTCAGTTATTGAAGCAGATTTGGGAGGAGCTCTCCAGTAGTGAGGCTTCTGCTTTCTTATACCTCCTCATTGTGACAACTTATTTGTTCCCTTGATAACATCAGTCCAATTTATTATTTAGAAGTATATTAAGGCAGCCACGGAGGTTTCAGTTAACTGCTGTGCCACATACACAAGCTTTTTCAAACCACATAGAGCCATAGTATTCTATTCACAATGCTTAACTGTAGGCATTCATTAATAGACTGAATCAGAAAACTTATCTCTAGGCTTACTGTAGTCATGAGAGACAGCCTTTGTGGCAAGTGCTTCGGAGTAAAAGCCTGTTTACTTCCACTTGCCATACAGAGGTAATGGGGAGAGCAGCCTTCTAATGTAAATGATGGAGGCCACTCTAAGAGAAAATGAGGTTGGATGAAGGTTTTTCTTGTGACTTACTATTCCTCTTAAGCATCGAATGAAGAATTAACTGTAGAAAATGTAGAAAATTAAGAAATGGCTGTGTAATGAGTTCTGAAGCTTCCACTGATGAGACTTATCTTAAACTCTTGATTCTCATGTTCATTTGGACATTACACTGTCCATTTTCCCCATGTTCTCCCTAAAATCTTTCATTTCTGTGGCTTAAGACTGCTTCCACTTGATCAATATTGAAGATGGAGAGTAGAAAGGCTGCATCATCCCATGCCATGTATATATAGTTTTCCTTTGTAGTGTGGTGCTAGTGACTCCTGCTCACTTGACATCAATGATTAATTCTTTCTAAAACACCGACCAAGAAGCCTGTTCCATTACCTCCATGCGGATGAGTATTTCTGATGTACTTTTACATTTTTTGAATTGTGTACTTTCAACAATTTCTGCAGTATATCAATTATTTCTTTGCTTGTCTTCAGCCTTTTATCCTCACAGCCCTTATAGGTTCGTGTCACCTGGAAATTTAATAAGTGTGTTCTCTACTCTGCCATCAAGGTCATTATTGAAAGTAGCATTCAGATCCCCGAGGAAGCATCACAGAAACCCACTCAACATGTCTTTCCAGGCTCATGGTGAGCCAGTGATACTTGCATTTAAAAAAGAATTTGTTAGCAATTCTACTCAGGTATTTCTTTCAGATGACAGCACTGGGTGAGAAAAGAGGTTTGTGGCTGCCCCAGGATGCGTTGTTACTCTCCCTTCTGTTTGGGTGGGAGGTAGCTGGGGCAACTCATTCCTGTTTGCTGCAGGAGAGGCAGCCAGCTTTGCTATGCTTCTGATAAAGTTATGCCACTTCTCTAGCTATGGGGCCTCATAGTCTCTAGCAGAAAAAAAAAATACATTTAATACTTTTCTCTTGACAATTGATGTGTCCTGTTATGTATTTTTCTTATTTTCTAAATATTTTCAAATGACTGTGCTTTCCAGTGTCTTCTGAATTGTGAACACACTATCTCCTGTTCTTGAGCCAGTGCTTATCTAGTTGCAACTCCTGATTAACCCCTTTGTTCCTAATTTGCTAATCAATTTTGAAGGTCAAATCTCATGAAATACCTTCTGAAAATCTGAATATCCTTAAGTATATTTCAGCTTAATTTCCCTTATGTAAAATGGCAGTATTAGAAAACTGACAGATTAGTCAGTTAAGTTTAACCTCCAGTGTCTTAAACTGCTCTCAAACTCTGCATTTATCAAAAACCTCCAACAAATAGAATATAGTTATAGCATCAGATTAGGACGTGGGAAATCTTAAGTGTCAGTCTTACTAAAATGCAGACTTTTCTCTCATCCTGAGTCATTTAATATCCTCATTGCCTAAATTGTCTTGCTATGATTTAAGAACACTTGTTTCTTGTTCTTTTGCTCTCCTCTATTCTGACCTCAAGGACAAGAATTTTTGTGTTCTAAAGCATTTAAAAATGTGGAGCAAACAAGGTCTGTCTCAAGGAGATTGAGTGGTTTCTTCTCACTACAGGTGTTCTTGTTTTCGTGAGTTATTTTTCTTATTTACTTCCTAAAATTAATTGTGTAAGAAATAGTTGCATATAGCCTTTTCAATAAATCATTCTTTTATCTAGAACTTCCTCAAGCAAAAGGTTACTGTCTTTCCAGGACAGCATTCCTGACTAGCTTAGATGCTGTACAGATATAGTAACTTTACAAAATGTTTGGCTAGAATACTAGCGTTTTTATCAAATAATGGAAGAACTTCAGCAATAGGATCACATTCTTCATAAGAACAAGAAAATGTTATTACATCCAGGTTTCCTCCCTGTGCTTGGATCTTAATTTAATGGGCTGATGTTCTGCTTTGGATGGTAGTGGTAATAAGTGTTGTGGTGTTACTAGGGAGGACTCTAACAAAGTAGATGAAAGCATGGCACTGGTAGAAGTGGTAGAGACACAGAAGGAATGGTGTGTCCCCCAAGATTGTCTGTGATGGTTGTAAGTCCACATAGAGACAGATACTTCATAGCCCTATTCTTCTGTAATTCAGTATGGTTTAATGTTCCCAAATATGACTTCCAGTTCAGGCTCGAATTATCCCTGTTATTATCACTATATATCAAACAGAAATAGACCGACAAAGGATCAAAATGTGTAGAACTGGATACTTGTGCATAAGTCAAGTTCTAAGTAAATTGATTTTTTTGCCTTCAGAGTACCTAATCATGGTTGCTGACATTGAAATGGTGTTTTCAGCTTCCTTTAAATGAATTTCAAAATAACCTTGGAGATAAATATTTTGGTTTGTGCTCAAGAGTTCTGCAGGTTTGAGCTGTAATATCTACTTAACAAAGCCCTGTGTTTTCAAGCAATGACCTTAAGATTGTGGTTTCCAGTCATTCCTGTAACTCGGTTGCTCCTATTGAACAGAAGAGATCAATAATATGTTCTAGGGCATATGCTGTATAGGCACAAAAATTTTATGCAATTCTGTATTTGAGTTTTTGCTATAGGGGTTATATTGAAGTAGACTGAAAACGTATCTTGTTTTTAGTGAGAAGATTTTATAGTAGCTTGAATTGAAAACATTTTCCTGGTGAAGCTAGGACTTCCAGAGATGACGATAGCGTAATCTAAAATGCAAAGAGCAAGTGCTGTGTTGGGTGCTTAATGCATAGTGCATAGTTATGTTTAAATGATGAGTTTCCTTGAGTTTAACATTGTAAGACAATGTGAAAAAACTTGCACCTTTTCTCATCAGCTTCTAAGAATACCTTTATTAAAACAAATTACTAGAAAAATAAGGTTTCCAGTTAATGATATGTGTATTTTCTTTTTTAAATTTAAAAACATTTGAAAGGCTAAAGAATATAAATTTTGCAGCTGTGTGAAAGCATTCTGTATAATTTTGACTTGCATTAACATCAGAAGTTTTCTAAAATGAACATATGAAACTAAACTATGTAATATTATGGAAATAAACATTGTTTTTTTCTTAACTCAGGACCCAAATCTGAGTTCTGCTTTTGCTGTTGGGCCATATGACTAAAACTTGGAGTTTTTGCATTGTATCCATATGGTGCAGTGATATGAATGGCTGTAGTGAACGCATGGAACTAGGAAGAGCACACTTGCTTTCTACAGGGACTATTTAGATGGCAAAGTACCATGTCATCTTTCTTGACCCAATATGTCTGCTATATGGATCTGAGATATGTCTGGTTTGCATCATGCCTGTGGATCAAGGAGTAGGGAGGTTCCATATCCTTCCTTATTTGCTTAATTGTATCTTTAGAATTTCAAAACACTTTTTCTTCAGCTTAGTTTTATTTTTTTCTATTTTTTTTTTTTTTTTACCAGTGTGAAACCTCTGCTGTCTATGGATACATATCATGGTAGAATGTTAGAAATACTCTCTCCCCATAACCAGGGATCTGAAGACACTTTTTTTGTTCCTAAAGGTACAAACTTTAGAGTACTGTTACTAGGCATGATTTTCACCTTTTAAATTCAAATGATCATTTTTTTAACCCCAAAGGCAAATGATGTTTTACATCCATGTTGTAAATTTCATGTTTAAAGCAATTCTGTGAACTTCAATATTTTTCATAGATGTAAGCCATGGTCAGAAAGGAAGAACTGTAGCATCATCCACCCCATTCCACTGCATCTCACCCCAAGTTCATTACTTATGCTTAGAGAGAGTATGCTTTGGAGTCCTCTAGTTTTCTGAAATTGATATCTTCCAATCTTGAGATGATAATGTGGACAGAAATGAATCCACTGTATTTCAGGCTGTTCTGAACTATTAACATTTCACCATCTTCCTCTCTGCTTATATCAAGTATTATATTCTGTGATCATTTGTCCCCCAGTGTATTCAGGCTTTGGTGTCAAGATTAGGCATACTATGTTTTCTATCAGAAAGAGGTGATACACAGAGTTAACTAACATTAACTTATGCTTGAGGACTGATATTAAAATAACTTGTACAAACTTTAAACTTCAGGGCATGTGAAACATTTGCCAGGCATCTAAAATTGAAGCCCCCTGATAGAATAGAAATATTTTTTTCTGGACGTTGTAGGTAGATGCTGAAGGAGAATCTCATCCTGTTCTCTAGCCCTGCTTACTGTGCCAGTGCCTCTTCCGGGAGGTAGCTGCTGAAAATATGTATTCATTCCAGACACTCTGTCATGGTAATCAATAACCGTAAAACAAGTAATGATGTCTTTAATACATGTTTCTACCTATATTGTCCATTCTGCCCCTAAGCAGGCTATAAAACAGGATTTTTAACATTTCAGTGATGCTGTGAACCATCCCATCTGGCTTCACTAATGCTGATTATATGATTTCTTTTTTTTTTTTCCTCACCAGTGAGTTTAATTCTTTTCTTTGTTTTACAGATTCCTGTCTGATACAGTGGTAACTGAAATGTTTCTTGTCTTCCCTTTCTGCTTTAGCTGAGCTTGGTCGTGACATCTTGGACTTCACAGTGCTTCGTCTCCTTATCAGCTTCATTTTATACAGTTAGTTTAAAATCTCCCTTGTTTCTACAGCTTGTCCACAGCAAAAGTTAACCTCTCTTCTGGTTGATAAAAGCCCCCGAGGCCTCTCTTCATTTTAACATTGGGCTGATATTCCCATAACATATAGCACTTTGTCCTTTGCTGGATTCTGTGTCCTGTTTTCACAGTGCCAATGGTAGCACTTCAAATGGTTGTAAGAGGTCTCTGGGCCATTGTGTTCTACTACTTGAGTCTGTTGTTGAGTTTGTCTCCAGAAGTTTTCTGCACACTTCCCCCAGTGAGAATCGCTGCAGCACACTGGCTCCGTTTTCCTTTGAATGCCATTCTGATTCATTTTCCCTCTCAGTCCCAAGTTGCACATGACTTACCTCCCCTGTTTTCAGTTTCTGCTCTTGCCAAGTCTGCTTCTGGTTTGGTGCACCAAGCAGCTTGGCACTTCTTGAACCTCCAGATCAATTCTGTTCTTTGGCAGCCAGAGTAAAAGGAGAACAGTGCATTTTACAATGTCCACTCTGGTCCTGGTTGTACCCCTCACAGACGCCCCCTTACAGGTCCTTTGTAACCTGTGTTTTATTTCCCAGGCAAATATAAGCTGCCATTAAGTGCTGCTCAAGCTCAAACAAATAAATATACAAGGCTATGTATGAATATTGGACTGTATTGCATATACACAATTTAAAAACAATTTTTTCCCTATGAGTGTACTTTGTCACAGGTCGGCAAAACTGATTTCCCTTTATAGTTGTAATTTTAGTTGCTTACTCTTTTCATTAATACTCATTTTATTAAATTTGAACAGAATTCTTGATGGCACAAGTTAGTTTCATAAATAAGCAATAATGGAGAGAGCATCAGAAATACAGGATAAAGAACACAGTGCCTTTAAAACAGAGTATGTTATGGGCAACAGTAAATAAGTAGCCTGGCATCATAAATATTGAATTTATGATAAAAATACACTCTGCAGGCATAAATATGCAAGTCCTACTGAATGTAGCTGGAGATGTATAGGTATATGCTGTAACGAGGACTTATGTCAGACTTTCTGGAAGGATTTTGGAAAAGTTACAGTGAACAATTTATGGACTGGCTACATGCAGGTTTTGAGTGACTTGGTTAAAGAGAAGATGCAAATTGAAAATGTGTTTCATAAGCCCTGCCCTTAGATATTTTTAAAGGTTTGAGTCAGCTGTCCTTATACAGAAGCAGTCTTGTTCAAATGCTGGGACAAACCTGACATGGCTCTGCTGAACTGGGTAGCCAGTACCTACAACCACCTGGTGTGACCCCATTTAATCATATGTTGGGAGGAAAGAGAGAAGCTGGAATACCCCAGCTGTGTCCTGATAAATCTTAACTTGCTTGGGGATGATGCCTAGCCATTTCCAGTGTAACCTCATGATTTTTTTTTTTTTCTGTATGCTGAGATACTGGTGGGATTTTTTTAGCCTTTGCTGTATGCTTGCTGTAGTAAATAGGTAAAAGGAAAAAAAAAAAAAAAACTCTCTTGCTGTTCTAGATCTTGGCTATCTGCTGGATGTCAAACCAACAGGGAAAGCAAAACATAAGCTTGTCCTGAATAGTTAAACAGAGCAAAAAAAAATCTGAAAACATGGTTCTGAAAAACATATTTTTAATAAAAGGTGTAAAGAAATAGAAGTTTAGCACTGTTTTTTTTTTTTTTGCATTAAGAAAAGATATAAAGGAATGTGTTTTTATTATGAAAATTAAATTTTAATCTCATTTTATAGAGTTGAGGCTTTACATTTTTCAAAGTAAAATGTATTTATTTGGTTTGTTATAAAGTAGAGTATTGTTTTCAAATGCAAAGGCAATGAAAAAAAATACTGTCTGTCTGAAAGAGACATGTTGTCCATACAAATTTACTGAAAATAGACAAAGCTTAAATGAAAAGGAAAAAAAGGAGGAAAACCAAACAAATTTAAAACTGCTAATGGGTAGTGGGGTGACCAACTGAATGACCAACAACTCAAAGGTTAAATAGTAAGGAGTGAAAACTTCTAATATATGTAAGAGGAATTTTACTCACATGACCTGTCTCATTAAAGCTATTGAAGTGGAACTTCTAAGAGGAAGCTTATTCAAGTGTGTAATTGTTTGGAGGGCAAACTCTTAATCTATAGCACACTGCATTTTGCTAGTGTACTGTAAAAATTCAGAGTGTTATAAACACAATAATCCTGTAATTAGAATTACATCAGGCATAATGTTTTTCATTGAAAAGAACATCGGCTGGTTATAGTAATGATTTCAAAGTGTATGTTTCTGTGTTCTCTGTTGCTAGCTAATGAATGTCTTCAAATCTTGTACACAAAAGGAATCAAATTTTTAGTCCTATACATGACTTAGAAAACTGTAGCATCAATTTGTTACGCTAATTATATTTAATATCATTCTCACCTCTGAGTGTGCTCCTAGTTTAAATCAAAACCTAATTCCTACTGATCAACAAACAGATTATAGGTGATGAAATTCACATCAGAAATTTGGTAAATATTTGCTGTGAACCAGACTAGTAAACGAACTTTTTCAATTTATAGCTATGAATCTAATGAAGAAAGCATTCATGTTCATAAGAAAGTAGTAAAGGTCCAAGGAAGATGAATAGTATATCTTTACACGCACATAAAGATGCTCTTTACTCATAAATAGATATCTCCTAAATAAAACAATGTTGGACTCTTGGGCGCAAGTAGGACAGGCAAGAGGTCATGGCTTGCTTGCTGCCACTGGTGCTGCTCTAGAGACAGTCTGTTTTGTGCTGGATTCAACTATATGGTCATAACTGATTTCGTAGTTTACCAATTCACCTTCTGTTTTACTTCTCCCAAGAGAATCTCAGGAATGTGAGTGAAAGACTGCAATGTATACTTTGCTGCCTATAAGCTCTAGGTCTGTAAATTTTTGTTAATATTGCAGCTATAAGGCTCCCAGAAAGCACTGTAATTTTACATAGGACTAATAGCTGGAGTATGCATGAAATATATTTAGAAGTAGTTTCCAATAGAAATTTGCCAAGAACACATAGGACTGAAATGTTACAAAAGTGTTACTAAAAGTCAAAAAGGATCAAGAACAGAGGAGCTGGGCAGATATTAGCAACAGAGCAGAGAATAGGAAGTGGAAGAGTAATAGTTTCACTTATTACTTATGGGTATAGAATTACAAATATTCCCCCAGCTGTCAAATTTTGCTGTTTAATCATCTTAGCAATACTGATTAATGAGTTACAGATAATATGGATGTACTGATGCAAATTTAAACCATCTATATATTTGTTAGTCCCAACTAGAAAATTAGATTCCTGCTTTAGAAAATTTATTCTCCCCATCAAAAAAAAGATAAAACATAGACTAACATGATTGACTTACAACCAGAGTTATTTTTTCAGTGTTTACCGTTACCCTTCATGTTAGTTTCAAATAAAGCAAGTGACCATCTGGAAGTGACAGGGAGGAGCATAGGTCCATAGAAACAGGAACAGAGCTATTGCTTTAGACTTAGCAAAGGAACTTTGATAGGGAGATGGTTATAACGAGCAAGAAAAAAGTTATCCATTTGACAAGAGTAATCTGTCCCTTCATTGCCTGCAGAAAGAAATACTTAAATGTTGCCTGCAAATACCTACTATTGCTTGTTGAATGTACGATTACACATTTTACATTGTATCTAGGTAAAAAGTCTTTCAACACTTGAAAGGGTTTGTAAAATACATACTATCAATGCAGTATTAATTACAGTGAATTGTGACCTTCTGTGTCTTTCCCTGACGCTGCAAAGTTGCTATAAAGTTGTAATTGCTTAATGATGCTGGTAAATATTAGGTAATCAGTCTCACAGGTAATCAGACATTAAGAAGACGCTAATATTAACCAAAGAGTCTAAGGTCAGTGTACAGTTTATTCATTTGTCCAAGCAAATTTGTTGTATATGTTGACTTGGCTGTTTGTAAAAGCTTGAATATTTCTCATAGTGCTTCATCTTTTCCAAATCTTGAGTGTAAGCATAGACTGAATAGGAAGCAACTAACATTATAATGCATGCTTAAGAAATTTAGGAAAAAAAAAGTTACCCATGCTATGATTCATAAAGCAAGTTAGAAAGATGCAAAATATAAATTCAAATGAGAAATCCATAAATCTCTTAATATGTTTAAATGTTGCCCTTCTCCCTCTCAACCTCTCAAGAAAGTCAACTTTCCTTTGATTGCACTGAAAATACAAGAAAGGATATATAAATATCAGTGGGGCCACTGTAGTTGCCTTTTATTTTAAAAATTTCTGGATTTTTTTTTTTTGTACTTAGCAAGAAAAATTTGGTCACTTCTGCTAGAAAGAACATGGCAATTGCATAAATCATGCTCACTTTCCTCACTTCCTCTGTGGCTTGAATAACAGCAATTAGAATTTCTAGACATTGGTTGGATATCATAGTGTTTGGTTCCTTATTTTTTCCAAAAGACACTCAACAGAAACGGGATTGGTTGGTTATACCTAAATCTTTAAATGTGTAATTTAAACCCTGTTGCAATTTTGTTGATTGAGGAGTCTTGAAACCAGAGATGATATTTTTTTCTCAATTCTGTTGGCTGAAATGAATTTTCATTGCTCAGAAGACAAGGTCCAGATTTTTCCATGAGATTGCATATTGTTTATTAATATTTGTGTAAATATTTTGTCCTGTGTTCTCCCAGAGAGGTGCTAAGTGGTGTGGAATCAATGTGAGCAATCATAAACAAGCACATCACAGCATTCTGGCTACTGGAGAACATCGCCTGTTTTACAAAGTCAATATAGAAAGCCTGAAAGAGGTTTTGAAAGTGAGTTGTGACAACTGTTTGCTTCAAGTGTTTAATTGCTGATTTGTCTGTTGCTGAAGTCTGAGTTCCTGTTCTATTTTGTCAATAACACTGCTGTAACTTATTAATGGCATAGTGGATTCACAAGGGAATCACAATCTTGAACATGGCTTCACGGCCAAATTCAGAATAAAAGAGATTTTCTGCCTTTTTTCAGGTCATTTAAAAGCACTTGACTTTATTAGTCAGTCTGACTCTTCAAAGTACTTTTGTAGTTTAATGAGTGTGCTTGCTTAGCACTTGCACTATTTCTGATGACAAATCAGTAATTTTGTCTTAAATGACAGCTGAATTAGAAGCTGTATAATGCCCTGTTGGATCTGACTTTGCATTTCTTTACAACATCCAAATATAAAAAGTACATTGAAATGTACTCGGATGTTTTATACTTCATCTTTGGTTGCTTTGTTTTATTTTTATTTGAACACTGGACAGAAATAGTAGATGCTAAAAGCTTTTATTTATGTAGGAATTATATTGGGAATGCTGACTTTAAATCCACAATTTTCAGTATCCTTAAGTCAGGGATGAAAGTGGCTACAGACTTGGTCTACCTCGTCTGGGACACCCTCTGGGAAAGAAGTCAAAGGTATAACCTTGCTGGGTCTCACTTGCCTGATTCAGTTACTGCAGGGTCTTATGGCACTTAATGACTCAAGGAAGTATAAGCTTTCATAGAGCTACTACTACTTTAAACAAATTACTTACACAGCAGGGAAGCAGCATAGACTGTATGTGTATATACATACACAGACACAGGCAATGATTATTTATGGAGATAGGCAGCAAGCAGAAGTGACTTCTGAATATATTATTGTGAACTATTTGCTTAAACTGTGTTCATGAGTAGTGCTTTTACTGGTGGGCAGCTCTGTGAAAAAGTATTGCAGAATGAGATACTTTGATTTGCAGCTGTAGGGATTTTAGTGTTCTTGTGCATGATAGAAAATCAGGAAAATCTGTATCAGTGGTGGCTGGCAAACTGCTTCTCAGTCAGTATTATGCAGTGGTATTTTTAAAAGAGGAAATCATAATTAAACCTTTATGATTATCCACATTTATAGTCTATATCTATCTCAATACATTAATTGCATGGAATCCAGATTTGACTCTTAAGGCAGTAATTGCAGTTCAAAAATATCTGTTAAAAATCCCCACTTCTAATGGTATGATGCCTCAAACTGTGTAAAATTACTCCATTTTAATTTCAGTAGCTAATGTATGTTTTTAATCCATCTTCACCTAACATTAAAAGCACTTTGTTTTTAAAAAACTTGGTGGTGAATGAGAAATCATTTTGTTTCTGTGACTAATACAAAAATGGGTTTCTGTCCTTTGAAATGTGTAGTCTATATACAAATGAAAATGAATTTTCAACTTGGAAACAGCTTTATTGATGCTTTAAAATGGCAAGAGAATGACCAAGTTCCTTAAATGGAACCTGGAGAAACAGATGCAGTATTAGTTTCAATAAGTCATTTCTTTGTCAGTGACCTCATAATTACTGTAAATTGTGTATGTAACAATAATCCCTGAGTGTTATTCATTATAAGCAGTTAGTCAATGATGTGACAATCTAAAAGCTGAAGGTGATGAGGAAGGTGGCTAATTTCTGTAGTGACTGATTTTCTATGAAGTATGGTATCATAATTTGTGCTATGCAGCAGTTAGAATGACAACAATTTTGCAAGAGCTGCCTGCATTCAGTGACTCTTTCACTAATGGAAAACTATGTGTATGGACAGTAGAAAGGTCTTTTCAAAACATTATTTGAAATGCGTATCTATTAACATATATTGGCTTCAAAATTAAAGAAAAAAACAAACACCCATGGTCAAGAGCACAGTGAAATGAAAGGGTATAACAGTACTGACTTTAAGTGACCAGAAAGACATAACTTCTCTGTCCATATGATGTATAGTTAAATTATATAACTTATAGTTACATTATATAACTGTATTATACTAATACAGTTAACACACACGAGCTAGGCAAGACTTGAAAAATGTGCAAATGCAAACTTGAAACCAATGTTTTCATTTGAATGTTTACAAGTCCATATGTATCTGCTCCCTTTCAAATATTTGCTCTTGACTTCCACCAGTTATTTAGGATGCAGATGCTCCAGATATTCATATCTACTGTACTTCTGAGGGTGTGTAACAAGTCCCATGTATAATAAATTTTCTTTACAATCTTTGTTGATCATGCTTTGTAGTAAATTAGTCACTGCTACTAACTAGCAGGGTTTATCTCACTTTGTTTATCTCAAATGTATATGCAGGAAAAGATCCTGCATAATTCTCCACTGTGGTGGATCAGGTCTGTCACTGCCTATGCCAGACGATTGCAAAGCAAGAGCAGGACACCACTGAATCAGATCACCAAGACCTTTTAAGTTAAATGTGTAAACACCTGAGACTAATATACTGATTCTCTTGGGCTTTCTTTATGTTAGCATAGACAGAAATGTGTGAGAAAACACACATGGAGAACAGAGCCCTGTCTGTAGCCCAGTTCCTGTGGCTAGGTGATCACTTTGCATCTGTTTTGGCAGTACAGACCTTTGAGCTGTATATTTCTGGCTTTCTACTACCAGAAATGTAATAGTTTAGGAGATAAATGTGTCAAAGACCTCAGCAGTACTACAGAACAGTGTGCATCATTGATTCAGGGTTATTTTAGGTCTACGTTAAGCCTTTGCTTAGTGACTAGAGCGTGATATGGGCTGCAGGACAGAACTGGCTCAGGAGCAGCTTTGGGTAAGTGAAGTTGCACCTGGAAGTGGACTGTGGGTCTCACTGTGACATGTAACAGCAGGTTACTCCCTCCTGGGGAAAGGGTTTGGGTTCATATCCCAGGCATGCTAAGTACACTAAAAGACACACAGCAGTAATTATAGTATCCCCTACAAAATCCATCTTGTTCTCCAAACCTGTAGAGGAAGACTAGGCAGATAGGAGTTAAGAGGTATTAATCCTGGGCATTTGCTTAAAGATATCCACAAGCTCCCAGCTTAGCCCAGGCTTTCTCATTTAACAGTCTAACTAGGCGTAATTAAATTTAGTTTCATGTATAAAAGTTACTGGCTCCTGTCTGAACTTTGTCTAAATATTTATCATGATGATAATATTATACTGACAATTGCATTTAGTTTGTCCTTCATTCAAAATGTTTTTGCTAATCAAAAAGCTATTTACCAACTTGGTAAATTACCTTCTACTTGTATTAAATAGTAAAAATTATGTAAACTGAAAGCACATGATAATAACTGTAAAGAACATTCATTTCTATGTCTTTAACAGATAGCCAATTATTTAATAACCTCTTCATATGGAGAAGGACCCTTCTGCTAGGGATCTGTTAACGCCCTCTGATTTAAATTGCTTAATTTCTCAGTCTTTACATTAGACATGGAAGATAAATGAATTATGCCTAAAGAATAGTATGTATAGGTAAGATGGTGTATAATAACCCTCTAAAATAGAAAACTTTGAGACATGATATTTGACTAAACTTGTCTTTGTCTTGATGTATATCCATAAATTTTGTTTAATCAAGCAGCTGAAAACTGCCATTTGAAATATTTTTTTCAGAGAAAAAGTTTTTTCTTCAAAATGGGGAACTTGTCAGAATTTTAATTTCAACAGTGTTGTTGATGAAATCTCTATCAGGTGTAACATCAAGGGTAATATTTTCAGATGTGCCCAAGTGACTCAAAGAATTGAATTAAATTTCTGAGTTAACATAGGCATTTTAGTTGTTTCTAAAGAAGTAGGCTTCTGTGGCACATAAGTAATTTTTCTCTTCAAAAAACACTGACAGGCTTATTTTTATATTAAAAAGAAAAACGTCGGGGAAAAAAAATATTGTCAAATAAAGTATTTAACCCAATCTTATATTCATTGCAAGTCACAGAATTTACATTTTTAAAGAATAAGCATTGAGATTAATGTCTTTTTGTATTTTTCTAAAATCAGGTTGAAATGCTAATTTAGAATAAGGACATGATGAATCTGACAAGACCAGATATATAAGAATCTAGTATCATAAATAGTATTAACTCCTACAAGACCCTCAGGGATGAGGTGCTCTCTTCCCCCTTGTTTAGACCTCCTGATTTATCTGGCTATTCTTGGGTTATTAACACTACAGTGGACCCACGGTGGTTTTAGCTGTTAACTAACAGCATGATAAACCTACTGTGTCATCCTTTAGAGCACTAATAATGCTCTTGTTCCTCACCAGGGTCTTCCCTGCCCACAGTTCCTGCTGTTGACTCAGACCCTCACCAATGGGTTGAGTGCTCCTTGTATCAATATTCAATCCCTCTGGGCTATGGGATAACATCCTCCCTGTGGATGAATGTGTGGGTTTCTGTATTCTTTTTCAAAAGTAAAAAAAAAAAAAATCAAATTGTATGGGCTTGTTTCAAGAATTCCCTGATGTATAAATGTATACAAGATTTTCTCAAGGCATCCAGGATTTAAACAACCATGGGGTTGCAGTTGGAGTGGGAAGATAATACTTTCTCTCTGAATGAAAATAGAAAGGAATAACACTCTTATTACCACTTTTTAGGATCTGGTATGGAGTGAGTCTTCAGATAATGTTATCAGAGGAAAATCTTGTGGGAGGCGGAGCAGAGGCAAAAAATATTTGTTAGATCAGCCAAACATTTAAATATGCCTATAGTATGATGTTGTAGTTTCAAGTTAGAGAGGGGAAGACTGGAGATTGCAAGAAGCCAGAAACGAGATAAGGTATCTAGACATCAATAGCATTTACTACATGAAAGATCTATCAAAGAAATACAGTAGACTAATAACAAAAGGCAAGGATATTTTAGTGTGTTTCTTCCCCTTAGCTTGCAAATTTGGTACTTGGTGACCTTCTCTATCGTTTCTCTGTGTGGTATAAATTTCATCTGAAAAATAAATTTATCTTAAATTTGCAGCTTCCAATTGTGAATCAGAGCGTCTCTGTAGAATAGGCAGCAGACGTGTTTAAAGTACAAAAATTAGATCAATTATTGAAGAGGAGTTGCTGAACTTAACATCATAAATCTCATCACTAAAAAAATGAAAAAATTAAATTGTAGTGCCACCCATATGCACTGTCATGATGATTATTCCAATAAAATATATTGTTAATGCATAATATGATAGATACGATAGTGTTGGAATATTGATTAATATACCTTTTACTCCAATGTGTAACTAGAAGTTCATCAGCTCTGCATATGAAAGGGGTGAAGTAGTCATTGCTAGAGAACCACACTGCTCATTGACATTATAATACTAGACTTACCTAGCAAGCAATAACATCCCATAAGGAATACTTCAGGAAAACACTTGTTTGACTTGAAGACATCTTAAAAATTAAACTTGATTTAACTTTTCATCTGTGAAATATGAATAATAGTACTACATTATTCTACTTGAACTGCTAAAATGTGAAAAGTATGTGAGAGGTGCTTCAAATTGTGGAATTTCCAGAAACTGAAAGACAGATGTGAGAAAAGAATATGGCTTAGGTATGAATCTTTCCTTTGAAGATGTTTCTGCTTGTCTATTCTGCATAGAAACATGTATTTTAGAGTACTTTCATCTTGATTATGTATCTATTGAACAGTTGAATGGTTCTTAAGCTTTTATTGTTATACCAAAGCAAAAGTCATGGAAAGCAATTTCTCTAAACTGGAAGAAAAACATGGAAGAAAAACAAACCTTTCACCTTTCCTAAGCACAGCTGTCTGACAATTCATTATAGTTCTAGATTTTTTGATTGCTATTGCAAAAATCCCTTCCCGCTTCTAATGTTTTCATAGCATCTTCTGCTTGTGCCCTTTCAGTTTTGATTAGGTCTCTTGGGAAAGTCACAAAAAAAAAAAAGGTGAGGATGGTTATACACTTGGGTTTTAGTCTTCTGTCCCAAAGTAAACACGTAAAGGACTTTGCACAGCCTTTGCTGGCCTGAGTTGGGTTGTCTGGTCTGCATAAGAGAAAATTTACTGAAGACAGACATATACCTGGATTCTCAGGGTATGGCAGCATTTCAGAGAAAAGCACTATGATTTCTGACACATTTACCAATGGCTGCCTGGCACTGGGGATGAGGTTACCTTGAGAATTTAGTCAGTATAAGTTCTGGCAAAGGCCATTTCTAGGATCCTGAAAACAGTCACCAGATTTGAAACATAGAGGTGAAAGTAACTCTTATTTTCTTGTATTACCTTATGACTTACTTCCAATTTTTTTTTTTTTAATAATAGCTACAGTTCAGGGATAAGCACAACAACAAAGCTCAAAAATAAAAAGAACTTAATTTCATTTTTTTTTAGTCTAAATTTGTCCTTGGTTTGAAGCTTGCATGTTCCTTTTGCATCAGGTAAAAAGGAATCTTAAGTAAGATCTCTATAAATGTACATGTAGTAATAATAATGTTTAAATATTTGCATCTCTGTCACTTTACATCACTGCATCATTTTCATATAATATTCACTCCAATTCCAGGAGAAAAAAAAAAAAAAAGAACCATAAGTGTAATTCCTTTGAAGCACCTACCAGGGTCTGTTCAGTGTAAAAAAAAAAAAATTTAAAATGGAATGGGAATGTAGGGAGTGTGTGTGTAGCTGAAGAGGGGAGACAGCAGTATTTCTAAGTGGACAAGGGTCATAGTAGTTAACTCTGACATAAAGTTTTGACCTACTTTTTAAAACAGTGTTGATCACTCTTGGATGATTTTCAGTGAATTCCTACACTCAGGCATGACACACGGGCATCCTTGGTGCCGGATGCTGATCTTTTTCTTGTAGTAGTCATCTCAAAGATGACTTTGAAATTGCAACTTTTTTTAAGTGATTGTAATAAGTTTAATGTTCATAGAAGATGGTAGATTGACAGCACCAGTGAATAACATAACTTATGAAGCAGGTGGTTATGTATATAGGGAAAAATCTCAGAATTACCATACTCTTTACTTTGGGGATTTCTATTAGTAGGACTTGTGACTCTCTGTGGCACAACTAGAAATTGTCTGGAAGTCTGATTCCTCCTATTTTTCCAAAACTGAAAAAAATTAGTACAGGAGACTTGAGGATGTATTGGTGGCAAAATGTCAGTCTCTCAGCTACAAGCAGAACACACAGAACAGTAGCTGCTGAAGTGGGCTGCTAGTAGTGAGCTGATGTCCTCAACCTGATAGGGAGCAGCACTAGAGATGTTCTGCCTCAAAAAGGAGGAAAAAGCCTATGGAGAGCTGAAATTGTGGCTTGTAATATTGGTGACACCAGGGAATCCTGGATGTGCTAAAACCTTCCCATGGCTGCACTTACTTTCTTATTCTGCTGACAGCAAGGTGAAGGAGTGCTCTAAGACCA
This sequence comes from Nettapus auritus, assembly GCA_011076525.1. Taxonomy (NCBI): domain Eukaryota; kingdom Metazoa; phylum Chordata; class Aves; order Anseriformes; family Anatidae; genus Nettapus; species Nettapus auritus. The sequence goes on from CM021771.1 coordinate 30,695,001, forward strand.
CCTAACCTCTCTCTTCACCTTTGCAAAGGCTTTTTTTTTTTTTTTAAATATATATATATTCTTTCCTTGGCTGGTTAAGCTGTTAGAAGGAACAGATTAAAGCACAGCAGGCCATTGCACTGGCTGTACCTCACCAGAAAAAATGGCCCTGGGTGATCCAACCTTATGTCAAAGCCACCTTGACAGTGAGGGAGATGAGAGAAGAGCTTGTGTTTCTGTTCTACCTTCCTTGTCTTTGTTTTTACTGGAGCTGCTAATAAGGATTTATGATATTGTAAACTAAAATGATTTCTGGAAGTGCCAGTTTCTGGTGTGTCTGTCTGTAGCATGTCTTTTATTTTTTCTTTTTTTTTTTTTTTTAATTTAAAACCATTGGGACTTCTCTAACTTCAGTAACATTAGGCATAAGGTCAAACTAACTTCCCAGTAAATTAATGCATTGAATTGAAATGTGCTTTTGCATAACGTGATGTGGTGTGGCTCATCCCCGCCCCCCCCCCCTTTTTTTTTTGGTGTTAGTCTGGAGAGAGAGTAGAATAAAAATTTAAATTATAACCTGAGCTGATTTCCATCACACAGCCTGTGCTTGGCCTTCTTCAGCGTATAATTTTGCAGAAGTGTTTGTGTAGTGGTACATCAAGTGGTGTATCTCTGCATTACCCACTTATGGTATGCAGCTTGAAACAGCCATCTGCTCAAATCTCCCTTCCTTTTCAGTGTAGTGTATGAGTCTAAAATATTGATAAACAATCTCTGTTGCTAAATTAAGCCTGAAAGTGTAAATAGGGCAATGGATGTAGGCAATACATTTCCCAGACATTCATACAGTGTGTATTCATGTTAATATCAGAGACGGGAACCTTAAAAATCCGACATTTGTTATTTGCAATCATTATTTTCAAGTGATATAAAAAAGATATATATAAAAAAATATTAGGTAGGTTAGCATAGAGATAATGAGAATATACTTCAAAACAACTCATCTATATCCATAGACAGCTTAGTAACTGTGTTGTAGTCACTTGTGTAGCTGTATGTAAAATGTCCTGCATTGTGTATCACTACTAAGTGTGCTGTTGAAGATATTTCTGTAGGTAAAGTTGCTTTGCTTATCTTTATAGTCAAAGAACAACCACTTCAAAATATCTCCTATCCAATGCTCCCATGTTAAGAAGCCACCCTTGTTGTTAATAGTGGAGAACAATAAAGAAAAAAGCTTTAGTTTTCCTTTTGCTCTTCATTAGCATCTCTGTAGTCCATCTAAAGAAAAGCTAGAATTTTTGAACTGTAATGACTTATGGAAGAGGTACTTTCCTGACAGTTATCTCCTGAACTGATGTCAGGACCAAGCCAGTTGTCTCTACAGAAACTGGAAGAACACAGCCAGCCCTTTTTCCTATGACAAGGATCTGTCTGCCAGGTGAGGGGCACAAAAGGTGCATCCACAATGCAGCAGACACGCAACACATCAGAGCAGGGTTTACAACTGCTAGCTCAGGTGCAGCAGGCAGTGGTCACTGCAGTGGGGTGCTGGGGGGAGTTAATGTGTATCCTCAGAGCAGCTAGTCCTAAAGAGCTCTGTGAATATGTTGCCATCAGTACCAAAGTTTTCTGTTTTAAAGCTACTTGGAGGAGTTGCAGTTGTATCTTTTGCTTCCAGGGTAGATGTATGCAGAGGCAACAGCTCCAACCTTGTCTATCTCACTGTTTTAAAGTAAACATATGGTAGAAACAGGAAAAAAAGTAGTAGTTCTTAGAGCTGGAACAATTCATACAGCAAGTTAACAGCATTTGGTGGTTTCACATGCAGTTCTCCAGGGTACGTGCACTGGGTTGGCTTTAGACACAGGCAGTTCAAGTGAGGGCTGGCTGCCATATGTTGAGGGGGGAAGGATCCTGGTGTCAACAAATAGCCCAAAGGGTGCTATGTGCCTCTGAAATCCTTACATCTGTTGGGTTGTGTAGAGAAGAAGCTACCAGCTTTTCTGCTGAACTCCATAATCTGTTGCTGGCTGTGAGCAAAGCTAGTGTCTGCTCTCTTGAGAACTCATCAGTGCCTGAGACACCACAAAGGTATTCTGGAGTTAAAATATAAGAGAGGGATGTGAGGTGTGAGGAGAAACAAGGCTTGGACAGGGCAACAGCATTAATCTAAATTTTAAATGGAAGCAGAAGGGAGTCTATCTCCAAATACTTGTAGAGAATCTGTACTTACAGTAAAATGGACACTCCACAACCTCTCTGACTCAACAAAATGATTTGGGAGTTTTGCCACCTTACCTGTCCAGTCTAAATTCACTATCCTGTAAAGATTTACCCTTAAAATCTAGTAGTTGGCAGGATCTGTGGCCTCCAGAAACACCACTTAGTGTGAATGAGATCCATGATAAGGCATGTCAGAAAAGGAGAGAGGACTTTTTTTTGCAGTTATTTTCTTGTGTTTAGATGGGGGCACTGAAGGAATGTTAGAGGTACTCAAAATAAATGAAGAGATGAAGTGTTGTAGAGAGGACTGCTGAGCAGAGCACCTGCCATCACAGCCACAGTAATAAAAAGATTTGTGAGGCTGTTTTATCCCATGCTTCTAAAAATTTCAGCTGCCTGGCACTCCTGTGCTGTGAATTTCAGGGCTCCCCGAGGCTGCTCACTGACCTTCCGATGCCTGCACAGGCAGACTGCTGTGTCTCCCCAGTATAGCAGGCATCAGCAATGACCATCCCCAGATCATCTTCTCTTTGGTGTTAAATCAGTGGAAAATTTCTTTCCAGTGTCTGATTGTCTAAGCCAGCACCCAGACAGTGTTGTGACCTTCAGTTACACCTCTTCCAGCTCCCTCCAGCTGCATCATTTCACTGTTTCTCTTCCCTCAGCTTCTCTACTCCTTGCATGTTCAGCTACTAATGTCTGATTTCCAATGTATTGAGAACACTGACTTTCAGAAAAGTTAATTAAACTCCCAGCATTAATACTACTTTAATACTTGTTGTTTTAATCTGATTTTTGTGTGTATAGCTGTTTCCATTAACATGCTAGCATTTTCTGTAACTTAAACACAGTGGTGTCTGAAGCTTAAATTACTGAATGACTGTGGCATCTTAGATACTACAGCTTCACATAGTGACAGAAATGCTTTGGTCCTTGGTGCACGTAAATCATGTTTCATTTAACTATGAAGGAAAGTAATTGCAATATTTTACCATAAATGAAGATGTATAGGAAAGCCAAGACCAAATAAAATATATTTTTTTGTCTGGTCATAAGTGGTACCCTTGTTTCGGATATATCAAAACACTGCTGTATGATGTATGTTGTACAGTAATGGCTACTCTGAAATATGATGTTATGGAGACAGAAATCTGTACTTTGGTATCTTATTTGCAATGCAGTAGTGAACTGGGAACTCTGTAGAATTTGTACATAACATTTTTGCTTACTGCCTGGCTTTTTTTTTTTTTTAATGCTGTTTCAGCATTTTCCTGGCTAATAAGGATGTGTTTTACATCATTTTAGCAAAATGGAACATTGAAATTGTATGACTGAAAATTTATATTACCATTTTTCCTTTTTATTATTGCTCTTTCATAATTAAACAACAAATATAAGCTATGCTGATCTGTATGATTACAACAAGTTTTCCTGCAAACCACAAAGAATGAGAGACAGACACAGGTTCTAGCTACCCTTGGAAAAATGTAAGATTAAACTTTCACAAGTAAATTTCATTATGCTGCCAGCATACCTTAAACTTGTTCTGAGCTTTTCCTTGTACTTTGGTTGAGCCATTGTTGTCCCACTGCTGGGGCTTTATTTAAGAACTAATGTAGGCTGCACGTTTTTTTCCAGTAAGTGTTACATTGGCTTGAAGGTGTTCTCATGACTAAACAATACCAAAGATAAGGAGCTTTGAGCTACTGTTTCCCACAAAGCTGAAAATTTTCTGTTTGCAAAACTTCTATAAAAATATCAAGTTTTTCAAACTTGAAGAAAATGAGTGGTTGCACAGATGAATGAGGCCAAATAAAAACTTGAGAGTAAGTTGGGAAGGTATCAATTGCTATTAATTTCAAAAGGAGGCAGCTTGTGAGGTTGTCAGCAGCTTTAAAGCAGTGTCCTTTCTTCTGCTTGAACAAGCAGGTGTAGGAGACATTGGAGGACACTGAAACTGTGACCCTGTTGGAGAAAGGGGAAACAGCTGAGTAGGGGCTAAGGTGAGGGGAGCGTGTTTGTTATGTGTGCAGATTCAGGGTCAAATTTTAGGGAAGAAAGCCAAAAAGTTGGAAAGGATGGGGAGAGCAGGACACAGATTGCACTGGGATTAGGGAGGTGAGGTTCCCAGAGTAATAAAAATGGGCATGTGATGGAAATTTTTGACAAAGTGAATCTGGTTCATTCTGCTCCTTGTGAATTAATTTGCTGGTTCAGTGAAAACTGGTCCACCTCTACTGTGCCTTCACCTTCTGACATTTCACACGCTCACCAAGTGTGAGAAGCAGCTCCTGTGTGCCTGATCCACGTAGCAAGAGTAGTTTGGCCATCATCTTAGGACGGCTGGTCTGTTATTGTCTTGATAATTTGTGTATGCCAAATGTGATCTTGGTACTGAAGCCCTGTTCTCAAACTTTGTGTCTCCTTTCTGTTCTTTGTATGCTGCCTATGTGTTTGTGTGTGTGTGTGTATATATATATATGTTGCTTTCTTGTCTGATGACATAGACTCATCTTGTTTTCTGCTGTCACCACAGTTTAGTTACATCAACCTTTCTAGAACTGATGGCCTCAAGTACATAATTACTGTAGGTCATGGATATTTTTGGGGCATGAGACAGGAGAAAAAAAAAATATCCTCAAGCCATATGTCTGTAAACTTCTCTGGTAAATTAGAGTTGAAAATAATTCTTTGTAATTTTCGAAGGTAATCTGTCTCTGCTCACATTTCCATGACTGCAATAAAGAGAGAGAAGTGATATGATTGAGTTCTGTTGACTGTGTAAATCTTGTGAATATCTGAACATATTTTCTTTTTCTTTTTTACTTTTTTTTTGTTCCCCTGAGGACGAGAGAATATATGGCTTTCGTTCTGCTTGTAGTTTCTTGAAAATTGGTGAAGTAGAAAGAACAAAAAGCACGTGAGCAAGAAAATATCATGTCCTGTTTTTCAATGCTCATTGTTTCTTCCACAACAAAATAGAAAGTAAAGGAGGTTACAAAATATTACAAATAGTAATCTGAACTATGAAATATCTCACCTTGTTATTTAAAGGAGGTTGTGTGAATCAGAGGGAGACATAATTTTGTAAACAGGTGCAGTGATTTCTGTAACGTAGAGAACTAATGAGGAACGGTGAGTCTGGCTTGGTTAGAACAACAACACTGCCTTGCAACCCGCTGTGCTGCATGCTCTAAAGATATAAAGCTGTGGTCTGGCATTGCAGGAGATTTTAATCTCCTAGGTGATCTTTGGCAAATCATTTCACTTCTTGGTGCTTCTGTTTTGCCATCTGTAACACAGGCAGGAATATGTGTGTGTATATTTTTATATGTATGTATATAATATGCATAAAAGCATAGGAAAAGCTACTGATGAAAATTACATGGCATCATCATTTACCATGTTAAACATATATTTTATACAATGTCAAAGCAAAGGATTAAGCCTTTATTCATTATTAAGGATACAAATTGTTGCCAAAGCTGCAGAAGGACTTTGCTTCTCCAGCATAGATCCTCTGCGCCAGCCTTTTTTGTCATCATCATTAGAACTGAGATACATCTTCCCATCAAACTTTATATAAAGGTCTGCTATCACATTGCAGTTTTATGATCAAACTTCTATGCTTATTCTTACCTGTGTGTTAGATTTGTTTATTTTTATTAGTGACATTATTTCTGTTTCATAATTATGCTGTCATAACAGCATATATCTGCAGATATGCAATCTATAATACAACTAAGGTTTGCTTTTAGCTATGCTCAGAAGAAAGAATGTGGGGAAAACTAATGTTGTTTGTTAAAGTGTTGGTAAAGCAGTCTCCTTTTAAAGCTTTTTATGCCTTTCTTATCCAAAGTTCTAGATGTAAGTTTTCTGTGTGTGTTTTTCTTTTGAGTAGGATTCAGAGTTGTCACTGAGGAAAAGAATTTCAAAATATATCTTCCTTGAACTTAGTAGGTAACCCTTTTTATTTCCAAGCCAACCTACGTTTAGCTTTAAAGTTCACTTCTTACAGTATAAAGGTCTGTGATCTTTCAAGCTATCAAATTGTTTTATTGAAGCTTCCAAACTACAGCTATTCTTCTGATAATCATGACATTTCTAATAAGTCTGATAGTAACTGAATTAACTGTTTTCTTGCCAATAAAGAAGTTGGATTAAGTGTTAATTTTGGAGTCCCATTATGGGACTCCACAGTTCTTCCCAGATGCAAAGAATTAGTAATAATTATAAAAATTGTCTTGAAGTATCAGGGCATACAATAACTACAAAATAACATAGAAAATTTTGTGATGGATTTTCTTATGGTGTGTTTTGGTCAATTGTATTCAAAGATGAATTTTTTTTAAAATTTTTGGTGGAAGTTAATTAATGTTCCTAAGGGGTTAAGGGGTGTGTGTGGGAAGGGTCTGTAACTATTAGATCTTATTTTTATCTTCTTAGTGTAAAGATCCACTCTCTCTCAAAGAATAATGTGTTATCCATTTTAATTTCTTTTGTTGGCTGATTGGCATTCCCTGGGGAAAAAGAAGAATTTCAGGCCTGCAGAGAATATAGAGGCTAGTTTTCCCTAGAGACTCTATTTGCTATAAAATGTAGTAGTGTGCTTATTAAGTGTGTTGTGCAGAATGTGATGTCTGCATCATAAAATCTCTGATTAAAGGGATTTGAGGTCCTCGGTCTGGATTTTTAAGGGTGTTTTTGTGTTGCTCCACTAAGCATTGCTGTACATGGAAAATTTAAATAGCAGCAGGGTAGCAGTTGTCCCAGGATGTTGTGACCTTCCCAGGTCCTTTCCATCCTCAACCAGATTTACTGTTGGGAATATTGGAATCAATATGTTCCCACAGAATATTTAAGTATCAGGAAACACCATCTTCTGATGAAAAACACTTTAAATCAAAATGTTTGTGAGATACTGAAAACACCACAATATTTTTTTGAGACTCTGCTGTTGCTACTAAGATGACAGTATTTGTCAAAATACATGATTCATTTGTAGACAATTAGAGAACACATTCACCTCTGTGGTCATTTTTCTTTCTCTAAGATCTTACCATTACTCTTAAAAAATCTTCCTAGATGTGAATATCCATGTCTTCCTCTTTGGATATGATAATTTCTAAGTCCCTTTTTTTGATATGGGACTAAGTTATGGACAACAGTGCCTTGTCTCTCAACATTGTGTTCGTAATTAATACACTATGCATATATTGAATCAGATATTATATATTCAGACAATGTTGATTTCGATATTTATATGCATTGTTATTTATTCATTACTTTGTAACCTTTGGAAAAGTAACAGAAAAAATATTCTTAGTGCTTAATTTGGAAAACAGAGACCATTCCAAAACAGGAGACCTTTAACTGCAATGATTAAATGTCAGGAAGCAATTGGAGATCCTCATTCCCAGCCTTTCATACAGCATGACTTTTTTTTGCCTTGTTCAGATTGATGAGATAACAGCTTGAGATGATAGTTTCATCATTACAGTCCCTTTTTGCTTTTTTGTGTTCTCCCTCTTATTTATTTAAAAGGTGGTCAAAACCTCACACAACATGTTGTCTCATATGTGCAGAAATTAATTCTTTAAATTTGTATTTCAAGCATCCCATTGTTCCATTGCATAGTGGTTTTATTTTATTTTAAATATATTTATACTGTGTTGCAGATCTTGGGTTGAACGTACCTCAGTTTAAGCATAAATTATTACTTAAGTTTGTCCATATGGATTATCTGTATTGTAAACATCCAAACTTGGCCCTAGTAGCATCTCTGGAAACTCAGTTGAGTTTGCAGTATGGGTATGGCTCCACTGCCCTGCTGGCTCTAGCTTCCCAGATCAACTGACACATTTCCATGTCACAGGTAGAATTTGTGGCTAGGGCATTCAGTCAAAAAATTCCAAATATCTTGCAAAATCATTGTGGAAATGAGTAGTTATGCAAAGTTATTTGTAAAATACACTTGGCACACTGCTGAACAACATCAGTGTTTTCAAATAGCTAAGTTACAATTTTGCAGAAAATTTGAATAGAATCTTTCTAGAGAGTTGTTTTTTTTTTTTGGTGCTTTTATAATTTATGACTATCAGATGAGCATGGGTGAAGCTGTGGATGAGGCAGCGCACCCACATAAATGCACATGGTGAGGAAACAGAATTCAGGTAAAAGCATCTTTAAGAGGAAGTTAGGCAAAATGGAGCTACCTTGAAATCATCCTCTGTATTTGCAGAAAGTTACAAATAGAGCTTGTTCCATTGGTCTGATACCAGTTATCAAGTAGGGAAGAGTATTGTTACTCATCTCGGAATAACAAACAACTGCAGCATTTAAAACACATCTCATGCTAGACCTGAACCTTAAGTCTGATTCAGAGACAGCATAGGATGTGACGGTACCCTCTGACGTTGACCTCATAAGTGATCTCCTCCAAGCTTTTCTGCTTCTGAACTGTTCTAGGAACTTAGACTTGCTCTGTTAGCTTTGAACAGAGGAAACCCACAAACAGATCTCACTTTAATCATCCTACCTCCTGGCCCTTCTGCTCTCTACTTTTTTACTCTGAAGCCTGTGAAAAGACAGTGGTCTACACACCCTTTTCTTCAAGGGTTTCATGTCAGTAGGCACAAAGAAATGTGCCTTATGACAGGGTCATCTCCATGTCATGCTGAGGAGCTGAACATGTGCAGGTTGCTGAAGAGAAGGTTCTATGTTATAGCATAGAAAAGAAAGAGAAGCTTGTCTGGTTTAGACTAGATAAGAGCTGATCATCAGATTGCCTTAAACATGAAGAGACATTAATGATTTAATGTCACTGAAGTCTAAGCTGTTAATTTTTCCTACTCTTTCTTAGCCTTGCTCCTTAATTCATTTATTCAGTATTCTACAATGTACTTCCTATACTTTTTTAAATACATACTTCCTCAATTTTTGGATCTGCAGTCTTTGCAAGTACCTATAGTTAGTACCTATACTAACTATTATAATGATCCTGTTTATACAGCTTCTATTTTGAAAAACAAAAACTAAAAAACAAAGCAGAGCAGCTCTTCCATGTCTACTAATGTCAGAACTGTAAATCACAGTGTTCCTCCCATGCTTTGAATATAACAAGCATAAAATGGCTTCCTCATGGAAGGTTTTCTCCTCCTCCTGTGGCATGAAATATTTGTGAAGTACCATGGGGTATTTGTTGTTTCTCCAGCTAACTCAGTTCTGAATTCACCTGATCACAGAAACTCTACAGCTCTAGCTGCTGTTTCAGCATGAAGTCAGGCTTGTTTAGAGAAAAATAAGGTCAGAAAAAATTCAATGAAATGTTTTATTCCTGTGAGAATTTGTCTATTTGTCAACATGCATATAGACCTGACTGATGTTTTGCCACTGCAGTGCAGGTCCTGCCCTTAGGTAACTTTTCTTTGGAAACATGATGAATTCTATCCTTTCTTCCTACCTCATAAATATCCCTTCAGTGTACCCTTTGAGGGTGCCAATGCCTCATTTCAGGTTCTCAATAGCATGCATACACGAGAGAGAATTGACAGTACTGCCAACTTCACAGTGGAAAGATAAATCACAATGTAGAAGAATTTATTTCTGTCTGTTAAGTAAGAAGGGAATGCTTAATACAGCCGTCTGCACTGCAATACCTGAATTGGATGAGGTGACCCTCACCTCCTCAAGGAACAGGTTAGCACTGCACCTCAGTCCTCTCATCATCTCTGATCCAACATCCGATAGTTCCCAGATGTGTAAGTAGGTGATGCCTCGCTACAGTTTCTAAGTTTCCCCTGTGCATTTTGTTCCTTTTTTTTTTTTTCGAGTTTTCAAGTGTTTTCAGTTAGAAGGTGCAGCATTGTCATGCGGATATTCCCCACACACCAAGGAAGGAAGTAATATATAAAGAAGGTAGAATTGTCTATTATTTGGGAAGAACTGGTGCTTTTTAATTCTCTCAATTAGCATCTCCAGATCACAGGTTTTTCATGTGGATTTCTTATTTAATGGTCAGATCAGGATAATTCAATGCATAAAAAGTTACTGGGAGCTTTGTCAGGAAGCTCAAGCCCTGTCATAAAAGCTCATGTGTGTTCCTAGAGATCTGCATTTTTTTTTTTTTTTTTTCAGTAGCTCTAAAGGGTTTATTATAAGTGTAAGAACTTAGGAACTGCAGGCCTGCAGAGGTTTATTTAGACCCTTGGAAAATATAGGGAAGGTGTGTTAAAGGTCTGGAGCTGTACAAAAAAAAAAGTCTAAAATTCTTCCCTTTCTATTTGTTGGTTAAGTCTTGCAACCACCATCTTTTGGGACTGCAGCATTGCAGTGACGCACCATCACCACTGTACTGAGTGCAGTCTTTTGTGTAGGAGGTGATTCATCTGGCAAAATTATATTACTTTGAAATTAGTGTGCTACTTAGCATTTAATATTCTTCTCTTTTGCTCTGCAATTAGCTTTTACTAATGTAGCTTAATCTGTTTGTAACATTTCTTGAAAATCACAGTAGACATGATTTGAAACGAAGCTAAATCTCTTGAACTTTTCCTTACGTTAATTTGAAATGCCAATAGGGCACCAACTGCTGTGAAAATTAATGAATGAGCTACACCAGACTGTCTTTCATTTCATTTGAATGACTTCACACTTAGAGAGCATATGTGACAAACAAACTATTTTCTACCAACTCAGATGATGCTGAAGCAAGAAGAATTTTGCTGTTCATGGGGCTGCATGAGCAGGTTGTGGTTCCTGGTTTCTCTGCAAGTATGTTATGGGGTACAGCTCACAGGGAAGGCAACTCTCCCTCAGAGGTGGTGTTTTTTTCCTTTTGCAGAAACACTGAGCAGATTTTTTATTACTGTTTTTAAGTGTGTGAAATATTATATTAAAATTGTATATGACTGCTATAGGGTTTTTCTATACAGGCACTTAGCTCCTCATATTGAAAATCTCCAACGTGACACTGTCAGCTTTCCTGAAAGAGGGCAGTTTGTCTGTTTTCGTCTTAGACATTAAGCTGCAAAAACACTGTCTAATGCTACTGTGAATCTGAGCTGAGTGAACTTATATCATGCACAACAGTTTTGTTCAGAAATACAGATCATACTTTACCCTTGTCCTGAAGAGCTGGGAAGATGGTCAGCCTTAATGGCAAAAGCAGATCTGGGGGGGGGGGGGAATTCAAGAGAGTAAGATAAAATTTCTTGACTTTGTAGAAATGCTCAGCAGCCAAAAGAAACCAAACAAATGCAAATATTTTTCTTAGGCAGTGCCAATCACTTCATGTCTACTGACGCTCAGTTGCAGAATCTGGTTTATTTGTGCACTGCACTCAGAAATATTGTGCTGCTTGCTCTGGTATGACTCTGCCATCTTTCTGTGATAAAATTCACTTGAGAATTCTGGAATTTGGTGTCTCTTTTCCCTCAAATACCATGGTACCATGTCTTTCTATTTCAGCTATGTAAGTTGGATAATTACATCCCTCCATGGTCCTGACATCAACAAGCATGCTAAGCTTGCTGGGGATGGTTTCTTGACTCAGTCGAGAAGCTCATTTCTTCAATGTTAACTGAAAGGAGTAAACGTGTTTTTTGTTCCACTGTTAGGAGTCTCTAATAACAGGTGAAAATGAAATCCAATTTTGTTATATATAAAAAAAAGATGCAACATTATTTCATAGAAAAATGATCAAATATGTAATTTTACTTACACCTAGATTAAATAACTTGTATGAAAACTAATAAGTTATATTTTATACTCTGAATTGAATTCATATAATGAAAGACTAATTTGGCTTGGACTTGAAAAAATGTCACTGCTGTGCTCTAAAAATTGTATGTGGAATTGAAACTGACTAAACTGTGAAATAAAATAAAAGTGTAGGGCAGATGTATTCTGACTATTGTAATGCAAAGGATTCACAATTTTTTTTTCTGTCTTAGGCTTGATATTTAATGGGCATAATGGCAATGTTGTGTTAATAGATACAAGCTGTGAACTCTGTTTAATGGAAACAAGATAATAGAATGCTCAGATGTATCTTTTAAAAAGGGAACACAAAGTGGCTTGTAAACAGAGTCTGCAACAGTGCGGGAATTGGTGATGGACTCAGCTGGACATGGAGCTCAGCTGCCTTGGTCAAGCCAGGGCAGATATTTTCACTTTGCTTCATGCAGGGCAGTCATCTCTCTGAGTGTGCCTGTGTTTCATCCAAGGACAGGCAAGGTCTTCTTTCGTGTCATTTTTCATCACATTTCCAGATAAGTGGCATCCTTAGTCTCTGCTTGTTGTCAGACACCAAAGCAGTTTCAGACATAATTTATGGGCATGATTTATACATCAAAACACCTGTCAAACTGAATGCTTAAAAATTAAATTTTAGAAGTCTGGAGAGGGACACATAAGTGGCACACATCAGAGTTTGATTTTGGGACTGTTTGTTCACAGAGGTTTTAAACTGGCATCTGACTTGTGCTTCCTAGAAGCAACAGCTGGGTAGGTTGTTGCATAATGGAACCTTGGTATGCCAGAGTGCAGCTAGAGGGAAAGACATACATGCTTTTACACATCAAAAGTACACTGAGAATCCCTTTGACTGCTTAAAACAGTTACTCTGTAGGGTATGTGGATTGCCAATTCCCACATTATGTATAGCTAATATTGCTGGATAAATTAATGGATAATTAAATATCTTGCAAAATCTTTATGAATATCTTAAAATCTCATTCACAATGTAAATTTTGAGGCCAGAACTGAGAAGGGATTTAAAAATGGGTTAGACAATTCACAGTTTGGGGGTTTCTACTAAGCATCACAGTTTATTTTTATATTCTCTGGCTCAGGAAAGTGCTCAGTCATGTGAATGCTGTGGTCAGGTTCACTGACTTTCATGTTTGTTTTCTGGGGTTTTTTCTTAAATGTCTGCAACTTGCCACTAATCCTATGGGATGCTACAGAAATTCTAGTGTTTGGCCCTGACAACACAAACCCTCCCTAAAGAGGAAGGGAAAAGAAGGGGGATATTACTGAGAAACCAATAACTGAGGAAGCATGAAGAAAAATAAGTTCATTTTTTCCCCCATTAATAATGTTAATAAAAAGCAACCAAGGTAATGTGTATAGAGTAGAAGCTCAAAGCTGCTGGCAAGTTCATAGGCTGGAAAGGATACCTGGTCCTGCAGGGCACAAAAAGGGCTGTCATCCCATTCAGAAGACAGCGAATCTGGACTTGAGTGTTTCTATACTTGAATTTTAACAAATGGTTAGCTGGCCCAATAACTGGGATGTATTTTATTGCTATGATTCTTTGAATTGTTTTGGGTTGATACAAATATTATATATAATATATATTTATTATATATAATATATAATACTCCCACCAATATATATTTATTATATATAATATATAATACCCCACCAAAATGAAATAAACTTAATCTCTGTTTTCAGTACTTTGTTCTGAACAGTTTCTGGATAGAAACTCAAGTATTTTATCTGACAGTGTCAGAATGAAATATTGAATACCTTGTTTCTGAAGAATTTTTTCAGCTTCATGCTTTAGACAGTTTCTCTATGAATTCCTGAATAGTTTGCTTGATCCAAAATCTGAATTTACAAACAATAAATCAGAAAATATCTGTCAAAAATGTGTACTGTTCTATAACATTTAATAAGAATATAAACCAATAAATACTTCTAGTACACAAACTATTTCCAAAGAGACGTTACTAAAATCTATATTTCTGTACGCTGTATGAAAAAAAAAAATAAAAGAAAAGAAGGAATTGTCATCCCTTCAGATGGTCAAGAAGTGAGAGCTGTTGAGGCAAACAAGACATTTTGATTGATACCTTAGCATTGCCATAGGTAGGTATCTGTAAACACTTCCTTTATTAACCTCAGTGTGCAGGCAGTCACAAGGACCAGGCTGAAATTTCATCCTTAGCTGAGCTTGTTGTTTAAGGTCTTTCAGCTTTCAAAAATAGTTTAAGGTACTGTGTTTCCAAATGTAGAGCTGCAGGAGACAAAAGAACAGCAATAGGAAATAATAGGTTGCTGGCTCCTACACACACTGCTTTGTGCTCCTACTCTGAATTTATCAGCCAGCTAGCTTATATAATGCCATTTCCATCTGTTATGTCTAACACATGATATTTTGCATGAGAAAGGGGACCATCATACAGCTTTTTATTCCTGAATTTATCGGGGTGCTCAGAAATGCTGTTAACTGTTTCTCATATTGATTGATTTGTTAGGTCACATTCTCTGTCTTGTGTCCCACAAGACTCATGTGAACCTAAAGATAAGCAAAATAAACTTCTCTTGTAAGAGAGGGACTGTTCCTTCATCTTAAATTATGAATACATAAGACTGAAGCAAGGAATTATTTTAGTCTTGCATAGTATGAATAATGCATGTAGCACCATTATACATTTCCTGCACGTTGTGGAACAAGAATGTACCATTATTTTAATAAACTTTCATAACATTCACCATAACTGTTCTGAATGCTTTATTTCCAAAAGAAATTGTGATCCCAAGGACATTCAGTGATGTTGGTCTCATTAATACATCCAATTATTAAAACTTAAACTTATAGCTGTATTATGCCCCCTCTCCATTTGACGTGGGCAATTAGTCAATCTCTGAGTCTGGTAGGTTGCTTCTGTTAAGATGTGTTTGTAAGGGAACTGGTTATTTTTTTTTTTATATATATACAATCCTATTTAATTTAAAAAGGTAAAACTTTGGGTTTTGTTTTTTGTTTTTCCTGAACGTAAAAATTGAACAGAAGATGTATTAACTCCTTGCACTTCTCAGCTTCTTTCAAACCATATGTAACCCTAAATCATTCCCTGTCACATCATCAATGTTTCTGCAGCTGTGTGAGCAGCTTCCAAGCTGCTTTCTTAATTTCATTTCTTTCACTTTCTGCAGTTCCTGTTATTCACACCCAAAAATGCCTGCTTTCAACCTAGTAGTTTCGGGCTATATTAATATTCAGGAAAAGGCTATGAAGCCTCATAGGTTGACATGGACCCCATTCTCACCTTGTTTTCAGTGGTGCTCCTCTGGTTTTAGCCTGAGAGCACCTCTGAGGGCTGAAAAATGCTGATGGAAGCTGGCAGAGGAGCTCTGGAAGTACCATATGAAAATGACACAGGTAGCTTTCAGAAATAGGTGGAGGTTTAATTGCTGTTTTGCCTAAGGGGGATTAGGTTCAATGAACAGCTAATGTTCTATTTCGAGGGTCTGTGTGGATTTAAATGGCTTAGAAGGCACTGTCTCACCCCTCACATGTGGATAAATTTGAGAGTGAAGAAAATTTGGATAAGTTTTGAAATAAAAACTTAATGAAGATGAGAGACCAAGGGGGACTTTGCAGTCAACAGTCCCTTTGACAACAACAGTGGCTGTGAAAACAAGATGATTTATCCTTTAAATTGCTTAGATAATAATTAAAGTGAAAAGATTATACTACACTAGAAATGATTGCAGGCTTTCTACTTAAAACAAGAAAGTTAAAATAAACTTGTCAAATCATATGTAATCATTTGTTCCAGAAAGGTCCACCTCTTTTTCAGTTTTTTGTTTCTGTCTCAAAACCATCTGCAAGTTCAGCAAGGTAGTCTAAAATGGTTGGAAATGAACCTATTTGCCGCATTCAGAGAGAGATGCAAGTCTATCAATGGAAGTGGGCTTTTCAAAGTGGAAACAGGTATTTTCCTTGGTGGCAGTTATAAAACTAAGTAACAACCCTGTTGTAATTAAGACTACAATTGTTATTGTATCAGGAAAGGAGTAGACGTTAGAGGGGCATCTTTTGTTGATTCAAAGCTTTAGAAGATAGATCTTTTTACTTTGATGGCTATAAGAAGAAAGAAAGGAGACTTTAATATTCATCAGTGTAGAAAATTTGTACGTTTCCTTCTTCCCATTGCTTCAAAAATGATTCTTATTATGGACCCATAGTTTTTAAAAGTGGGACATTCAATCATTTACTCTGGCATTGTGTATAGAGACCATAGAATTTTGTCTTCCATTGAACCTGTTTATGTTAAACTTGTATATCTTCTGAATAGGTGTCTAGTCTTGACCTGAAGCCAGAAAGACAAGATAAATTCATAGTTTTTCTATGGTAGTATGCTCCAATAATCATTTATCCACATAAATATCTATATAATTACAAATATATATTTCTTAAACATATGCATCCCCAGCTTTTCACAGAATCATATAATTATTTAGGTAGGAAAAGACTTCTAAGATTACCAAGTCCAACTCTTAACCAATCACTGCCAAGTCTACCACTAAACCATGTCCCTAAGCACCACATTTACACTTTTAGATAACTCCAGGACTGGTGACTCAAACACTTCCTAAGGCAACCTGTTCCAGTGCTCCACAATCCTTTCAGTGAAATTTTTTTTTCCTAATATCTAATGTAAACCTCTCCTGGTGCAACTTGAGGTCATTTCCTCTTGTCCCATTGCTTATTACTTGGGAGAAGAGACTGACCCCCACTCTGCTACAGACTCATCTGATGTAGTTGTAGACAGTGATGAGGTCTCCCTTGAGCCTCCTTTTCACTAGGATAAATAGTCCCAGACCCTTGACTGCTCCTCATCAGACTTGTTCTCTAGACCCTTCACCAGTTTTTTGCTCTTCTTTGGACATGTTTCAGCACCTCAATGTCTTTCTTATAGTGAGGGGCCTAAAACTGAACACAGTATTTGAGGTGTGCATAGCCTTACCACAATTCTGATCCACAATTTCATTACAAAACTAGACAGCTCTTTGCATTCTTCTCCTTCTATCCATTTTTGAAGGCTCTGTTTTCTGCCAGAACCAGACAGTATTTGTGTGGGGAACTGCTGAGGTTGCATTATGTCACCACAACAGTGAGGGATAGCTGAAGGTTTAGCATTAATTTGTTTTATGATTTCATGTAATTTTTTACCCCAAGGTGCTTGTAACCCTTGAAGGGCAAAGTCATTAACTTCAGCATAGGTACAAACCCTGGACAAGTTTTTGGCCAGAAAGCTCATCTTTATGTGACTTTATGAACAGTAAAGTCATATAAAATAGAAATAGCAAAGGAGTATCACATGAAAAATTCAACAACCAGTGACTTATTTTTCTTAATTTCGTTAGGCACAGTGTCCTGTGTTCTGTCCAGAGCTCTACCACAGCTGTCCAAGTTACAGGACAAACCTAAGGGTGTAACACTGATTTCCCCTTTATGTACTGGCTTGTTTCTTTCATTCTTTAGATTAATTTTCTTCCCTTTGTGATCTATGCGTGGTTCTCAAGTGTGTCTGTACTATCTATGGATTTGTCACTTATAACTGTAGTGTCAAGCATGGCTGTTAATTATTTTTGCTTCTGTCATACAGAAGCCTTTTTCATCTTCCTTAAAGTAGGTTTTCCAAAAGAATAATAAGAATAATATAGTTTTTTTTTTTTTTTTTTCCTATACATATATATTTTTTTCTTTCTTTTCTGAGTACCCTACTAAATTCTCTCTCTCTCTCTCCTCTCAATGAGATTTTATTCTGTTTTTGGGTCTTTTCAGACTATCTAATTGAAGGGCTTTTGGGCTGTCATGTTTGATTTTTGCTGGGGTTTCAATAAGGAAAGCCATACTAAAAGTCATATTTATATTCAGATCAATTATTGTTCATTCAGTCTGTAAGAGTAAATGTATTCCTGGCACAGGACTTGTTAAAACTTTCACATCTGGTCAGGTCTGTTTTTTTTGTTTATTTTTTTGTTTTTAAGTGAAATAGTTTATGGCAAAGGAGAGGTGTCTTTCTAATATCTAAAGTTTTTTTTCTAATTTCAGTCATTAAAGCCAAGAAACTAAAACTTGTAAAACTCTGCCAAGAAATAGAACCATGTATAATTACAGCTTTTGTCACAGCCTATTGTGGCTGCTGATGAGCGTTAAAGTAGACTTATACACCATCTCCACCATGATTTAATTTCCACATAACTACATAAAATTCAAGAACAATGAAGTCCTAAGCAGAAAGAAAATTAAATTTAATCCTCTATTATTATTATTTTTTTCCTAATTGAGAAATTAATTTGGCTCCTTCTCTCTTCAACTTTATTTCTGGTTCTGTCTTCATTTCCTTTTTTTTTTTTTTTTTTTTTTTTTTTTTTTTCTTTTTAATATATATTTCTTTCTATTTTACTAGAAATTCAGAACCATTAATGATGAGCGTGTGATAGTGGTTAGCCCTATTCCAGCTGGTGGTGTCAAAAGTCATGTCATCAATTGGTTCACATGCCTACTTCCAATGAAAGACAATTTACTGGTGTCGCTATTGGTAAATTTAATATTTGTAGGCAAGTAAAAGAAAAAGAAAAATGTGCATATTTTTCCTTAATCCTGACCTGTATTTAGTTTTCTTTTACACTGTGCACTATAACTCACTCTCTTTATCCCCATGTTCCAGGAAATGGTTGTTGAAAGGTAATGATGAGAGAAAAGGTAACTACATTTTTAGTGCAGAATCAGAGACCTTTTGTCTTCCCATCTCTACAGTTTTTCCTGATACAGACATAAGAATATAAATCTTTCAAAAAAAAAAAAAAAAGTTTGTTTTGCATTTTTCATTGTTTCCATCCTGGAGCAGCTCTTGATGACTTCAAACGTTTCTACATTTTCAGTAACTTTACCTTCCAGCAAGCTTCCTAATGATGTGTCATTTAAGAAAACAAAAGGAATGGGTGATGGTATAAGTAGAGTATTTAGATCTGCATTTAGTACAGTCAGATGCAGTTGTAGCTCATGATGAAATATAAGGTTTGCTTTTCTGTAAGAACTATTTCAGTAGCCTGTTTTTAAAGATTCTTGTCATTTTATGAAGGGAAAGTAGTCTTTTGCCACTTGTTAAAATTATGCTGCTGCACAACTTTGAACAGAGACTAAAATGAAAAAGAGCTGTAGAAAAATTGAAAAAAGCATTAGAGTAGAACTTAAAAGATATGAGGTCTTTGGACTTGTCTTCTGTGTAATGTTACCATCCTTGGCGCATAAGGCAGCTGAGCTTTTTTAGTCAATAAGCCAGTAGGGCAACATCTTCATCTTAAAAGGTGTTGAAGACATGTTAAATAATAAAGAAAACCTACTAGCAGGCTTCTTTATAGAAGTCAAGGTACGATGTGTTCGCTAATTAAAAAGGTCTCTGTTTTGTACTTCTTGGGCTTGGCCTTAGAGGTAGTTGAATTACAGTACAGTCAGAGATTTCCAAATTCTGTAGGCACCTACACAAGAGAAGGAGACACCGTTTTTTCTTGCTTATTCACTGAATTGAATGTCAACCTCCGGCCATCCTTCTGGTCCTCACTTTGAAAGAATGCTAATTACTTTCTAATTGCAGCAAGCTGGCATCAAATCAATCTCTACTTAGAGGAAATGTTCATGCTTGTCAGACAATAAAAGACCTGTGTGTTGATGAGATCCTTTGATTCTGCTTAAAATTTACACGTTGAGATCTCCTTTAAATTATGATTTTCATTAGAGCAAATATATATATAGGTTTACAAAACATACTCCTATCTAATTATATTTAGGTAGCAGTTACTGGAAGAAACCTAATTAATTTTCTCATGAAATGAACTCTGGAAAATGTCTCCCTTCTTAATTTGATGCTTACCTAATGACCAAATACAGGAGGAATTCTTAAAGGATAATATAGTCAAGAAATCAAAATGGTACCCAAAGTAAGAGCAGGGTCCTGTTATGCATACCCTGTATAATCATGTAATGAAAAGTTTATTAAAAAAAATATCCAAAGCACTGGCACCTTGGACAAGATGATCATTGCATGTGGAAGGAAGGAAAATGGAAATCAGACAGCTTTTACCTAAACTTTCTAAAACAAACAAACAAAAAAACCACCACCACCGCCACCACCAAAGCTATGAGATGAGGTGAAATCCTGATGCAAAATACAGACCTGGACTTATAATATGTCTTTGATATTCAAGGCCTGGTATTTTAAAAGTCCTAGTGTGGAGAAATTTACAAACCTGGATTTAGAATTCAAATACACAAACTCTACCACGGATATTTGAATCCACAGATTTCTATTTTCCCCCAACTTATACTCCTGAATTAGTTTTTGAGGAGTCAGACATCTGTAGAGGGCTCCTGCCTCACCAGTGGAGATGCTGATTGTAAAGCTTTCTCTGCTCTTTGTTTATTCCAGGGTTTTTCAGTTGTTGCTAGTCCTTATATATCTTCCCTCCCTAAACTCTTTACTTGTATTTTGCTGAATTTCTCTTTCTGTTAGCATAATATGTAAAATTCAGGGAAACTCATTGAAAACATCTTAATTCCTGTGTCTTTTACAGAAGCTCTTAACTTTGTTTTCCTTGCACATTTTCAAAAAGAATTTTAAGGTGCAGAAGTCTGTCTGAAAAGTCTGCCCTTGTATCTTTGAGTAATTGGAATATTTAAAATCATGTACAATGCAGAGTCATGCAGTGTGGTCTAGTGCACAATTAACATCTGCTGGGTACTTTATTCCTCTGGCACATCTCCAATGCATGCTGAGGATGTGAGCACAGCATAAGTCAAACAGTTTGTCCAAGTTCTTCAACCAGGGAACAATGGCTTATGGAACACTCGAACAATTATATACATTTATGTAGCGGGAGTTGATGATGACTAGTAAAATAAGCATTTTGTGACTATTGTGGAATATCTGTAAATACTTCCTAGTACTCTCGTATATTGAAATTACTGGATACTGGCATGTTTACATTTGTCAAAGTGCCTAGTTCATTAGCAGAAAAGAAAAATCAATACTTTGAGGGCAAAGGAAGAAGGAGAACCGCATAGTAATATAGATCTAAGTGCTAATTTTAAAATGAGGGAGAATTTGCTGGGTTTAGATTTCATTATGTCAATAAAACTATCTCATACATTTTGCTCATTTTTATGCTCATTCACCTTCACATAAAGCTCTTATATGATTTTTATGTTCCACCTATGCCTGAAAAAAATGTTTTATTTGGTAATACGTGTAACAACTATTAAGCATTCTGTAAAGAAGTGGGAATTGTCCCAGTCACTGCAGTAATCTTAATGTGAGCAATAACATTTTTGACAATGGTCATGGATTGAGCTTCAGCAGGTTTCTTTTTCAGGTTACTTCAAAGAGTTTGAAACTGAATGTTTCCAAATAGTGTAGAGAAACAATAATTGTGCTGCTGAGCATCAATTCAGTGGTTAGAATTGCTGCATTATTTCAGTCCTTAAAAATATTTACTGCACTAGGTGTAGTAATATCATGGAGATTAGGTGGAATGTTATGGAGGATTCCTGCAAAATGCGGTTAGATATTTTATATTTTTGCTTTTATTTTTTATTTTTATTTTATTTATGATTAAGAATAAAGAGACCTTCCTGACCATGATAAGGTAAAGGGATATTAACACAGCTGTATACTGCCACAATAATGTAACAAAAATGTCTTGTAAAATGATCCAAAGGATTGGATGTTCAAAAACTAATTCTTAATTACTTCAATTTTCATTATCTTTGGGTAGAACTGTGTACGTGATGCTTTAGCATCACAGCATTTCAAAAGCACATGAAAACTCGCACCACCCCAGCAATGTAGCGCTAATTGACATGCAGTTAGGTCATCAGAAAATATCTTCTTTGGTTTTCTGTATTTAATATGACCAGAAACGCCACTTTGGGCTTTTCTGAGCGTGTGCAGGGGGAAGAGGGAAGGCTTCATTTACTGCCTGCAGCTCCAGCAGCCAGGGGACTCCTTGGGACAAGTCACGGTCTGGTTCAATTCCCAGCTCTGGGCCCTGGGCACACATGAGAGTGGGGCACCATTTGCTGGTTTTAGTTTCCCTCTAAAAGGGCAATGCAGTGACGGTAATTGTAGACATCCTCAGGATGACTATAAAGGCCTAATCCAAAATTTACAGCTCTCAGTGACTTTGGCTTTGAACTGGGTCCTTGGAGAGAGATTTTACATTTAGGCAGAAATAGAGACTTAGAAATTCACACTGGTAACTTTAAAGGATTTTAAATAGATAATTTTCCTGGCCTAATCCTTTGATCACGATTCCCTGTTTGCAGATCTTCACTCAGTTTTTATCAAATTACTCATCTTTTACTCAACTCTTTTTTTTTTTTTTTTTTTTTTAATCTTTAAGGAATTTATCAGTAGTGCTGTCAGCTGTCATAGTGTCATAGTTGTTTTCATCTGATGAATACACTGATTTGTTTTGGTTTTAATTGTTGATAATAATATTTTATTTAAACTGTTAATTATGCTCCCAATATCATCAGATGCCTTCCTTTCCTTAATGCATGTCTGCATGCAGTATTGAGACTGCATCTTGAGGCTGTATCTTCCAATTTCTCTCTGTAATCTCTAAAACAATTTGAAATCAAAATATGTTGGTACATATGTGCTTCATTATATAATGGACTTCCAGAATTTCATTAGCATCTGGTGTGTTGCCTAGTGTTGTCTTGAAAAGCTAATTAAATATTATGTTATTATGAATAGATGTATTTTATTTTTTCTTACCAATAGAGTAGGGTGATACAGGAAAAAAATAAGGGAATGATCCAATGCATCACTGTTTATTATTTATCTCTTCTGTACTCTCTTTTAATAGTAACAATCACCATAGTGGCTAGACATGTAAAAGCCTAATTTTGAGATATAGTGAACTTATAATAATTCCAGGAGAATTTAGATGTATCTGCAGCTGCTCAACATTCTGAGTTGGACTATATATCTAAAAGGACAATTATTTCCTAATGTAAAATAAGCTAATGCATCAGCTGTTTCTTTTATTTATTTAATTTTATAAATATGTGCTGTATAGCCTGATTACATTGTCGGTGCACATTGCCTACCAACAGCAGTGGTATAAGTCTTTGAGTTTGTTGAATGATAGAAGACTGCATGGGATGAACATGGATTTACTCATCCCACTGACTACCATAGCAGGCTGTACTGACTTTAAAAGGATAGTTCTGGGATGTGTTCAGTTTCCGAGATTATCCTTAATGAGTTATGTCACCTAGATCTGGACTTAAATCACTCTGAAGGCACAGAGGGACTTTCAGCTTATGTCAGTGAGCACCTCCAGAGGTCAGTAACTGCATCCTGTTTCCACAGAAGTAAAAACAACTTAATCTAAATCTTCCTAGGCCAAACAATGCTTTAATCTCTCATTGAAAGACTCTAGGATTTAGGCAGTCTCTTCTAGTACTTCAACCTTCCTTATGTTTGTGGAACTCATATGTATAATCAATACGTTCTTTCTAAAATTAAGCAAATATAATTTTATTGACCTTTTCTCAACAAGATCTTGTGGACTGAAAAATCTGGACTTCTGTTTTTTCTTGTTGTTATGATAGGATAATACTATGTGAAGATCCCGAGTTCATCTATTTATGCTTAATATATATCTTTTGTGTTTCATTTACACAAAGGTTAAAAAGGAGGTGATAACATTACCCTTACTATCAAGGTCTTCTGAGGATACATTCATAAAAAAATATGCATCACTCTAGTAATAAGAGGCTTGTAAGCACCTAAAATACTCAGAAAGACATGTATGTGATAACCATCATACCAAATAACAGGCTTAATATGAATTTTATGCACCACTTATAAAGGAATTTACACACTTATCATTATTATATTTGTTTACTTCTTTGATATAAAATTGTTTTACTTCTTTCTTGTGAGAGGTAAGAGTGAAGATCCCACAGCATTTGAGTAGTTATCACCAAGGGCTACAGTTGTCAGCCAGGACTGGAAAGGAAAAGGCAGGTTTTATTCCTGGCATGATGCTGTAAATCCTTTCTGCAAGCAGAGACAAGGACTTCTGTCTCATGTCAGTTGTTTTCTCCCAAAATGAAGAGAGGCTTTCTTAGTGGTGGATTCAAGACCCCTGAGTAAGAAATGCTGCTGATTTGCTTGGGTCCCAGGTTCCCCAGTGCGTGGGTGCTTGGAGGAGTGAAAGCTGAGAGTAAAAAATGCAAATTCTACTTCAGTCTCTTGACACCTATTGAAAAAATCTGCTCTGCAAAGGTATAGATCTAGTTTTAAGTCAAGGATAAATGCAGTGTTTATGAAAGGCAAGAAATATGCACAAATGGAGAATGAGCCTGACCTACATGAGGTTTTCCAAACAGTCCCATCTTCTTCATTCATTGGCTTTTATCAGCTGCTATAATGGAGTGAAATACCACATTTTCTGGATTCACTTAGGACAGTGGGGTACCTAGGTATTTTAGTAAATATTGCCTTCCTGGTGGAAGACACTGGACCTTTCTTCTGAAACTTGTCAAAAACCTACAGTTGCTCACAGAAACCCTGGTATGCTGGACCATGTCATGCCCTAATGTAATGTCAGACTTAGACATCTACCATGCTATTGTGTGGTTGCTCTGAGGTAAGGATTTGTTGCAAGGTCACTGGGCAAAAAGCTTTTAGATCAGCCTGCTATGTTATGGGAGACCGTGTTCTGTGATTTCTAATTTGCACTCCTATTTTGCAATCTGTGCTGCATAATTTGGCCATTCTTCAATGATATCAAAGAAACAAAGAACCAACAGATGAACTGGGACAAAGAATAATAATTTAAAAACTGAAGAAGTTGCTTGTTGACTGATTGAATGTCCTTTATGAAATGCCAACCTTGCTGGCATCTGAAGTCCAGTACCCTTTTGACATTACAATAAAAGAGCAAGAACTAAACAAAAGGAAGAATAAGACAATACAATTTGCTTTGTTCCTTAGCAATGCCACGAGGTTATACCTTGGCTGAAAGACACAGAATTGTCAATTGCAATGCAACAGTGGCTCTGGCTGAAAAATCCTGTGTTCCTTGGGTGTCAGAGGGCACACTGCAGTACTTTGTAATACAACTCTCAGTAAACAACACTGATAACACACAATCCTTCCAGGCTCTCCAAGCAGCTTTGATGTCACTCTAATAGGACTGAGAAATTGTGCCAGGCAGTTGCAGTGGTGAGAAAATGGACTTGCTTCTTCAACCCTTCTGTTTTAGGAATCTCTTCTGAATATCTGAAGTCTCAGTGTAAACTGTTGATCCGTAGCTGAGGTTTAACAGGTATTGCTAATCAGCCATATTAAATGTAACTTATCAACTATATATAGGTTGTTTTATTTGTGTTCAGGAATATAGATGCTTTCAGAGCACTCTTTTAGGTGGAATCAGAGGGATTATTATGGGAAATAAATATGGAGGTACTTGATATTTTTTTTGAAATGAAATTAAAAACTCTTTTAAGTTTGCCCCCAAATAATAAGAACGCATCTGACAGCTGGTAATTCATCACTGGAAGGCATATAGAACAGATGGGATTATATCCATTTGTTGTCAGCTAATGATACAAAACCAAACACATTACTGCAATGAAAACATGGAAGAATATTGTTTCTAGACTTTTAGACAAATTTGTCTCAGCAGCAGTTCCATGTCATCAGTTATCTTTCTAGTTAAGGATGCATTCTGTTTTATCAGATACTGGATACTTTTCATGAATAATTCTGAACATTCAGAAAAAAAAAAAAAAAAAAGTGTTAAGGAATGGAATTTTTCCACTTTTCCAATTCCAGTGATTTATTGCAGTTGAAGATACAGTTTTACTTGGTATAGATATTTTTTTTTTTTTTTTTAAATTTTGTCTTTACTTGGGTCTCTAGGTGCCAGAATGTCTGCCATTGAGTGCAGATGACATTATGATGTAGAAGTCACCTTGCTGGTTTTAGGAACTTACTGCTTGTTCATCTATTCTGCCAACTGGTCTCAGCCTTTCCCCTGACACTGGAAGGATATTGGCAATGCAGCAGATTGATATAGAAGTAGCACGGCAGATTTCTGCAGTGCCCTCAACAGCCCACCACTAGCCCTGAGGTTAAAATGTCTTAAATTAGTGCCATAATTTAAATGTGCCTAACAGGAACTTTGGGTTATCTGGAGATGTTGGAGCTTTCTGATGGCCTAGAAATAAAGGAAAATCAAGCTCTTAATTAGTCTCAACACGTCTTAGTTGATTAGCCACTGTTGGGTGTAAATCTACTCTACTAAAACTAATAATGTTTTTAGACACCTTCTGTACTAAGTGTGGAGAGAGGAGACAAAACAACTACATGAGGCTCCTGATCTGAATTGCTCTCTAGAGAAACTTGTCTCTTTCCATTAAGCAAATAGGAAGTGTGGCATTACTGGACTCATTGAATGAAGTTGGCTTTTCTACATTCTCTCTGGCTTCCGCCCCATCTCCTTTCTGCGTGCTTCCCTCCTCAAGCAGAAATTGGGCATGGCCTGTACCATGAATGAAGCCATGGGAATATGCTGTTTTGCTCTGTAAAAGTAATGCAGTAAATTTATCTTAATTTCATGAGTGTATGTTTATTTCACTAATAAGAAATGGAAGCATTCTGTACTGTGCCAACAGATATACTTTTGCAGAAGTTGATAGCGCAAAAAATGTCTTTTCAAGATATGTAGTGATGCATGTTTGAAATATTATGATTATAAATGAAAATCCAAAGTAAATATTAGCAAGCTAGTCTAAAAGTAAATATTAGCAAGCTAGTCTAAGTTATTAAACATTTATTTAGATTTTACACACACACCTGCTGTTGAATCAATTAATGCTAATCTGTGTTCACTGTAATATCGTAAATTCAGTGTACTGATTAATTCCACTCTGCTCATTTGATGTAATATGAAGCTTTATTTTAATATCTAGAATGCAGGTGAACCAGTTGTGATTTCTTTTTGGTTACTTTTATCTAATATTACAATTTTACACATAGTTTAAGAACAAAATTCAGTCAGGTAGGAATTCATCTTAATTTCCAAGTAATTCTGAGAAAAACAAGTCTTCCAATTACTTTGCACTGTCTGCAGAAGTTAATTATTTCAATATTAGAATAACTGATATGTAATTTATTTTGCATCTTCCTTTGCTTTCACTTTGTCACTGGACTAGACCAGACTTTTAAGAGAAATGTGTTCTGTAATTATATTTTGCTCCTTTTTCCAAAACATAGTCAGTGATGTTACAGTTTCTGTACAGTAATTTTATTTGTCAATTTTGTGGTGTTTGCCAGTTGGGGATTCCAGATTAGTTTCTCAATCTACACTTTTCTCAGAAAAAAATAAACAAAAATTACAATTATTCTTTGATTTCTTGAGTATATTTTTGATCTAAATCCAAATCTGACCCAAACCTAACTGCTTAAAATACATCCTGATGTGATACGCTAGACTGTTGTTTTTTTTTTTTCTTCTAACTTTAAAATAGGTCTTGTTAGAGGAGATTTTGAGTATTGTTTTTCTAGAGTATTTCAATAAAAATCTATTCCAGATAGGTTGGATAGACCATGTCCAGTACACAGATTTCATCTTAAAATGGAAAGTAAACATTTGTACACTTTTTGAAAAAAAGTTATGGCGTGTTCTTGATGTGCAAGACTTTCCTAGGCTGTTGCAACTGATGTGCTTGATGGGTTGAACATTTGACTTTGGAAAGAGATGTCATGCTTAGTTAATATACTTTTATAAGACTCTCTTAAACAGGAAATAACAATGTAGAAATTCACAATGATATGGACTAACCTTCTGAAGGCTCATAGATTGGCCAGAAGACTTCTTATCAGATTTGTTAGGTTCTAGAAAAGATCTGACTTTTCTTGCCAGATCTCTTGAAGATGCCACAACTGATCTTGTGGAAATCCTTTTTCTATGTTAGATGGTTTGGTTTATTGTTTAAATATACTGTCGACAACGGGAATAAAATATAGGCATTTTACAGACATGTGAAGATAACATCTCTTTTTAGCTGCAGTTCTTTTCACTATGCGTGTAGGCCTACCATATTCTTTTGATGTGGGCAGCTTGCACAGTAGTATCCAAAACAAGCAAAACAAATAACAGTACTAGTAATGAGCAAATCTTAAGTTTGGTGTAGCAATTCTTGTTTAGTATGAACTCAGTCCTACTGTAATTAGAAGTTCTCTAAACAATAAATGAGTAGGTATGGCATAATATTCAGTACTATTTCTGTAAGGGAATATCTGCAATGCAGTGTCTGTATATGATAGTATCCCAGAGCCTCTGAAGAAATCCATAATTTCAAAAGCAAAACAAATATGAGTTCTTTACTGGAATGGAAAATTCCAGCAAGGAGTTGAAGTGGTGTTAGCTTAGAAAATCATAAAATAGTCATTAAATTGGCTTTAATCAGTTATAGTAAAATAAAAGTAACTTCTTCCCACAACTAATTTCAGTTACTCTGTTGATTTTATATGCATAAATTTCATCACACCTTTTACCTTCTCTATTTTTTGTGAGCATCTTCCAGCCTTTTATGATATGAAAACCAATGAAGGTAAATTAAAGGACTCCTGTGATGTTTGTGATGCTTTACAGTTGTGATGCCTTTCAATGAAGTAGTAATTACAGATTATTTTTTTTTTATTATTATTATTTTTTTCCTAGGATACTGGTAGACTTTCAATAGAACTGACAAGGCTGAAAATTGAAAAAGATTTTCCTAAAGTGAGTAAACAATTTCAGAGTGAAATAACCATAATTGAAAATGTTCTGATTTCTAATTTTCCATATGTTTGATTAAGCTTATTCATTTCACTGCAGATATAGTCATAGTACCAGGAAGGCAGCAGACGTTTAAGAACTGTGCCTAGTCTTGAGAGGACTCTGTTGTAAAGGATACACAGTTCCCACACCGTCTGCTTTTTTTTTTTTTTTTTTTTTTTTTTTTTTTTTTTTTTTTT
>CM021771.1:30724154-30868237 GCA_011076525.1 Nettapus auritus
TTTGATATATTTTCTGCATAAACACATTAACACAATGGAAACTTCTGTCCCTTGTAATAAAAACTGTGCATGTGTTCTGTCTTGGCAAATATGGGATTCTCTGTAAAATTTTTCTTCTTGAGTTGTATTTCAAATATATATGTATATATATTTACATGGCAATTTTTTAAAAAATCATTTTTTTCTCATTATTTCTATCCTTTCACGATTCTGTATTGGTATTTACAGAATCTGTACTCATGTACAAATGAGTACTTTCAGGACAAGACTTTCAGGATTTGAGGAAGAGCATGTAAAAAAAGGTTGCTTCCATACTGAAGTTCCTAAATCAGTTTTGTGGAGGTGAGACAGAGTATCAAAGTGTAGGGAAACATGGCTCCTACTGTTTTTTTTTTTTTTTTTTTTCCCTATTAAAGATTCAACTAGTGATTATTTTTATTTTTTATTATTATGTTTTTCCCTACTGAAGATTCACTTAGTGAATCTTTCTATTTTTATTATTATTATTATTATTATTGTTATTGTTATTATTTAATTTTATTTATTTTTGATTGACAGGACAGAAGAAAAACAACGTATATAGTCTGCTAGTTTAAGAGGATCAGAGTTTAAGGGCTCCAGGGCAGAAGAGGGAATCAAATCCTGGTCTAGGATTCGACTCCCTGCCAAGGGGGTACCCCAGCCACACAGAATGCTGCATTAAATCAGGTACAGTGGCTTTTGGCTGTTGTCTGCTCAGTTCCTGCTTGGAACAGTTCCTCCTCCTCTGTAGGGCCCTCAATGACTCCATCCGGGTTCTGGATTGCAGCACTTAATATTTAAGTACCTAATTAGATCTGTCTGTAAGTGAGATGTTCAGGGTCGCACAGGGAGTCTGTGGCAGGGTACCAGAGTGCTGATCTCATAGCACTCACACCAGTGAGAGGTGGTGACATTTGATAGAGCTGGAAGGAGATAAACTTGCGAAACAACTATTTTTGTTAATTCAGAATTAATATAGCATTCAAAAAATATATTTAGATTCTATTATTTTGGCTGAAGAAATCTTAACTGAATAGCAGTGTTTAACACTGGTGATCTCTGCAGATCTCTTCAAATGTGGGTAGTCACATTCACAGAGACGTGTATAACAGGGCCACATGCATTTCAGTTCATCAGTAACTTCACAGAAACCTAATAATTTTATTGTAAAACCTAATTTAATGGTAGAAGAGGGATGAAAGTATTAACCTCATGCAATAAAAAGGTACATTTGCATAAAATGTTATTCCTTAACCAACACAATATTAGCTTATAAACCCAGTGTAAAATTCACATTGGTGATGTTGGAAATTGATGGTTCTGAAAGACTGGTGATAAGGTCCTATATTTGTGCATAAAAGGAATCTCTGTTAATCTCTGCTGTTGTTACTATTAGACTTGTGGTATTAACAAGAAATTTTTCTCTAATAGAGTAGTGAATTCAAAAGGCCTTCCTGGCGTTGTCTGCCATTTTTTTCTTACCACTACTTAGTTTCATTTCTCTCTTAAATATTCTCCATCATTAATCCTCTGTCTCACACATTGGTATTAAGTGTCTTTAGTGATATGCCTACAAAGGACAGTGCAGCACTGCTTACTTACAGCACAAGCTGCTCACAGCTCGAATGAACTAGGTTAGCTCAAATGATGGAACAAAATATGACACTTACCAGGTGTCACCTATTGTATTCTGCTTTTCATTAGGACTTTTGTAGAACCAACTCTGCTAGTTTTCATTGATGCACCACCGAGACAGGTAGAAATCCTCTTAATAATATTGTGTAAGAAAGATGCCGCTATTTTATAAATGCATAGAAAGACATGTTATTGAAAAAAGAAAAACACACACTTTTTTCACATTTCAGAAGAATGTTATTTAACTAGAAAACATCAGAAGAAATTAAAAGGACGAGGGTAAAAGAAATATGATGGAGTTTACAAAGTAGGCAAAGTTGTATTTAAGATCCTATTGAAATGCTGTCATGGACTTAGTATATCCAAATCAGAGTAAAGCTAGAAAAGATATTTAATGAGGAAGAGAGCATAGCTTAAAATAGATGTGAAAATGATATAAATGTGAGGCAGTATGACATAAATTGAAGCAAGTTGAACTGAGTAACAGAGCAGAGCTGCTAACAGCAAATGAACGTTACTTGCTTTGGTAGCACACTTGGGGGTGTCAGGATGAGGACAGAAGTGGGGAGAGGAAGAGGTGAAGAGATTCCATCAGTCTGGATTGCATGGATCAATTGTGAAGATTTAAACTGGGATAGATTTTCATAGAATAAGAAACCTTCTAGACTTCAGATAGATACTGCGGTGTTGTGGTGTTACCTAGTATGGTGTAATCAACGAGTCTGTCGTGGATTTAGCTTTAGTCTAGCTGTCTGTCTAAGCAGCACATGACTTTTCTCACTCAACCTGGAGTAAAGGAAGGAAGGAGATGTTTGCTATTTTGCTTTATTATGTGAACCTTGATTGACTCTTGCACAGTTTCTAGCTGTGGGCAAATTTAGTTACATATCAATAGAGGAAGAAAGCACTCGATTAACTCCCAGTTTGTTCTTTATGGTTCCCGCTGGTGGGAACCAGTATGGGAGTGCAGGTTCCCCTCTCTCAGCCCACACAGGGTGCACTGCCTTTGTCAGCCCTTATTAAGTGACAGTCAGGTGAGTTGTTTGCTGCCTGATCTACATCTGAGGGTTGTTGCTCATTGGTTGCTTCTCATCTGCAGAAAAATCTGAGTGTTGGCTGCAGCCCTATCACAGGCACCATCTCCGCTCTCAGTCCTCACGCATCTCATAAATGCCAATGTATTTTTGATGGCAAATATTTGTGCATTCCCTCCCTTGTCACAAAGTTTGTATGTTTTGTTCCACACAGACACTTGGGTATGGATGGAGGGAAAAAGTAGGGCAATTCTTAACATCTCTTGTGCTGTTTGCAGAAAGTTTTCTCCCGCAACTTTCCTCACTCCTCTCCATTCTGATCACCCTACCTGATTTACCTGGTGAGACTGGTGTGGCTAACAGTGACATGGCAGAGCATTTCTCCTATCAGTGTGAAGGATCTTGATTTCTACTCAGATGCTCCCAGTAGCATTCGTCTGAGTGAACAGGGCTAACTCTGGCCAGCCATGCTCACCAGCTGATGCAGGAAAGCACTCTACTTGTGATGGGATTGCTGTATCACTTGTCCTTCTTATTTCATCTAAGCATCAAGGCACAAAATTATCACCATCATTTAAATTGGATTACTACAGTCAGTGCGTTTTATCATATCACTTCTGAGGCCCAGTGATGTGGAACACATTAATTGGCACTTGTTGGGATGCACAGAAGTTCTCAAGTGTACAAAAGATTTAAGCATCTTTCAAAAAAGTAATGCCATGACCTAAAACCTCTTTAAAACTGCCAGAGAGCTTTAAAAGAGGCAATTCTATGAATAGAGTAATACTGGGAGATGAGGAAAAAAAGATGTTAAAAAAAAAAAAAAGTGAAAATTGTTCTTCGCTTTTGTTCATTGCAGTTACCAAAATCAATGTGTCTGCAAATGTAACTTGTCTCATAAATCATTAGGTCACAAACCTGAACAATGTCAATGTGTTGTCACTATCCTATTAAATTACATTACTAACCGAGGTAATACTTAACAGCACATTTCACAGGGAAAAATGTTTTAACGTATTGAGGATGCCTAATAAATATAGCAGCCAGCTAATACAATTTGAAGGTTTTAGACAGAAGAAATACTAAAGAGAGATAAGGATAAAGGAGGGTGAAAAAAAAAAAGACATCTAGTCGCTAGGGATATAGTGTACTGAAATACTAGACTGACATAATGAGAAGTGTCCTGCTAAATCCCTACCCAGTGATTATCAAAGATGGGTTGATTGGATTAGATTTGGATCTGGCACCTTCAAACACAAGGGCGTAGGCAGACTTGCAGATAGCTGAGACTCTCACTTGAGCTATGAGAAAAACTAAATGGCAAACTCAGAATCTTTTTCATACTGAATATTCTCTGCAATAATATTTATAAAAGGTATGGGCAGGCTGTCAGCTTCAGAAGAAAACAGGGCAATATGCTGATTTACACCAGCCAATAATCCAGTCCGTCCCCAGATGTTTTAAGATTAAACCCTATTTCAGTTCTAAAGACTGATGAAGTGTGCTCCACCTGAACAGTAATGTAGTAATGTCCTTTTTGCTTTTATATTTGTCCAATATGGGAGCAGCTTTTTTTTTTTTTTTTTTTTTTTTTTTTTTGGCAAAAGACAAAATTTAAACACATTTCATGCAGTCCTGATCCTCCTGCCCAGTGCTTTAAAGGGATGAGGTTTGAAGAACTCCTACTATTATGTGAGGAAGTAGAGGATAAATAAGCAGCAAAGTCTGGCTTCTGCATGTACAGGTTGGTGTGTACCCAGTCCAAGTAGCAATTCAGGCCAAAATAGTAGCATATAGCAGAAAACATAATATATAATTTAGAATAAATTCTAAAAGTGTCTCACTATGAGAGTCTCATTTCACTGATGAAACATAACTTTAGCCTTATTTTGGCTTTATATTTTAATAAACAGTACATATTAGGGCCCCTTCCTGTACTTTCCCTGTCTACAGCATTCCAAGTAGCATTTGTAACAGCAGAATGATAGCTCTGATTAAATGCTCAGATCTTAGGGCACTTGGGTGTTCATCCAGCATGTTAAAATGCCTGAAGATGGCACATGCACTCCAACATTACATTTGGCACAATAAAATGAAAACCTAGCGCTGCTGGCCAAAATTCAGCCAAATGATATAAAAAGGTTTGTGCTAGGGACAACAGACATAATCATTGTCACATTTTTTTTGCCATTCTGCACAGAGGAACTTCTGTGGCTGTGTCTAACATTAACTATGCTACATTCATTTCTTGGCTTCTGTGCTCTTCCCCAAGGAGAACATGCAAGTCAAATGGCAAAATTTGATCCCTCTCAAGCTGTAGGGAAAAGAGGAAGGTAGGATACAAAGGCAATGAAGGAAAAGGTTATTTTTAAGTAACAGGAGCTCATGTGCCCTTGCTTTCTGTTTTTTCACAAGAGGAAAGGGACAGTGAGAAAAAGGAGTTGGTATGCGGTCATGGTCTGAGATCCCAGACAGAATCAGCTGAAACACAGAAGTGCAGTCAGATTTAATGTACTTTGCATATATGGATTTTACTTTTTAAAAATTATTATTATATATAATTTATAATGCAAAATGTTGTCTGGCAATGGGATAGAAGTCCAACTGTAGGTTGAAGATAGTGTATTGTATGCACATTTTTGAAATATGTGGATATCTTCTGGTTTTAGAGGAAACTATAATCTTATTCCCTCACACTGTTATACTGTTATATACTGCCAATGACCGTGATTAGTTTCTGAATCGTATGGCTTGAGATAATCTTTATTTTTATTAGATATTTTATGCTAATTTTGAATTATGGCATAAAACATTTGTTTTGCAAAGAAAAAAGTGTCTATCTGAAACGCATGACAATTTATACTGAAGTTCAAAGCAATGTTTGTTACAATACATTTTGATTTGTTTTGCTAGAGGCAATGGTGGTGGAGCATTTTCTTCTAGCACTATCACCAGGCAAAACTATGTTCATGGCCTACCTGTTCTTCAGGTAGAGATGGGATAAGAATTATTAATAAGATAACAAGCACAAACAAGTTTTGATAAGTGTGTCTGTGTGGTCAGGTGTCCTACCCTAGTGGGGTATATAGGAGTTTTATGGCTAACTTGAAATCCTGGAATACTGTTTCTTAGTGCAACACTTTGTCCACTAAAATCACATATTGACAAACCCTGGACTGCTTTAAAACACGAAAGCTGTCTCTACGTCTCCCTACATAGTGCAATACTTTTTACCTGTGATTTTAAATGGAGCTGTTTGCAGAAGTTTCTGCGGGCAGCACAGCACTATACTCAACTTCCTCTGCTGTCATGCCAGTGGCAATCACAGAGATAAGCGTACCCTGTCTATATGCACTCCTAAAAACATCTACAGTTGCCTTTTAACAGTGACAAGTCTAAAATAGTTGCTTATTCGACAGAAAATGATTCAACCTGGCTATCAAACAAATGTCATAAGATAATTTTATTGTTGTGCTTGTCGCTGTAGAAATTAAGCAGTTGCTGTTTTCCTTTTCATTTTTCATTCATTCAAGGCAAAGATGTCTTGTTAGGTCTTTCTGTTTGAGAGCCCTATTTCATGTTTCCCTTCATTTCCTCTTTAAAGGTGATTGCATTTTTCCATATTTTTGTTCCCCTCTTTGCCAAATGCATTGATTTTCAGAGTCGTGCCCTATTTCCTGCTTTCTAATAGATTCTTGTCCACTGCTTCCATTTCTAAATCAATGTTTTTAATACTTCAAGAACTCATCAGTAAGAATGGCTATAACATTTAGTCACTTCACTGACAGTTGTCTTGCTCATTGCTGGAAGCTACTTGTAGTGACAATTTCCTTCAGATACTGTAAAGATTATTTATTTATTTATTTATTTTTTTGGGGTGTTGTCAGTATAAGGCAAATATTTTTTCACTTCGATAATTTCATTGGAAGTAAAATTCATAAACTTCACTTGTGAAACTTCTAATTAACCTTAGGGGCATTCAAAAACCCATTTGAAAGATCATGTATAGTTAGTTCATTGTTGTAAAGTGTACTCCAAATTTCACTTACTACAAGGTAAGAGCCTTGTGTGACAGGAAAGTGTTCAGCAGTCCTGTACATTACAGATGTAAATCAGATATTGACACTGAAAATAACAACAACAACAAAACTCTTTTTTTTTTTTTTTTCTTCCCCACAAGATCTCACAGAATTAGATTTGGACATCCTTAAGCAGTTTCAGGCACAAACATACTGCCCAGAAAAGACAAATTGTACCACAGATGAGATCTGGTCTATTGGCTGCCAAATGAGAAATGCTGGATTACAAGAAAAAATACTTTGTACCTACTGTATTCCAGTGGGATGACTCTCATCTCTTTCACTAAGGGTCGTTTTTAGCTGAGATACTTTCTGAGCAATCTGGGTAGGGACATGGCCATACTGAGGTCATTAGAAAAGTTAAATTGAATGTTCATGTTATTTTACTGTATATTGTTCCATGTCGTACTTGCATTATTGATAGTTATATATCAATTCAGTCTGTGTTGTTTATTTTATTTTTATTTTTTTACTTTTAATGGGAAGAGAACAGAAATAATTTTAGCATTAATCAGATAGCTGAATATTATATCAGTTTTTATTCACATGCAAAGTAAATATTAATTACCATCTCTGGCATGTGTAGCATGTGTATAATGTTATAATATGCTTATATTATAATTACTCTATTTTATAATTTAATATACTTACATTAAAGTGTAATTACATATTCCAGTATGCAATTCATTCATTCTTGTTAAAATTATATTAGAATTATGTGTCCTAATCTATATATATTAGGGAAACTCAAACTGAAAAACTTGTCCTGATCATCAGCAGCAGTAGGAAAAGTAGCTGTCAATCTCTGCTTCTGACCAGGGAACAGGCTAATGAAGGAGTCTAGTCTGTTGACCTGTGCAGTTGACTTCTGAGATGGCAGGAAATCCTTCTTTTCACTGGGGGCAGAGCTGGATAATTATATGCCTACTTTTGACACACGGTGTGTGGAGACTCTGAACTTTGGGCTGGTGGTTATTTCCAGAAGAGAGCCTCACAGTAAAGGGAGAGCTGTTCTGGTCTGCATGGATGAGCTGTGTCTGTTAATGGAGCTGATCTGACCATCATTTGGAAGTTAACATCCCTTTGTTTAGGACTTTGGAAGTGACCTCAGGAGCACTTTATTTATTTATTTATTTATTTAGCCAAGTAAAATACATCCATTTTAATTGGAAGCCAAAAGGTCACCCCTGGCAATCATGTTTTTTTCGCTGATATGAGTGATTGTCATAGATTGTTTTGATAGGCTGTAATTAACAAAGGGGGTTGGAGTGATTTCTAGGATATTATCACACTTTAAAGTAGGGGATTTAAAGTAGGGGATCCGTGGCAAGTCCAAAGGAGGAAGCAGTTTCTGCCCTACTGGTGCAAATGGACAAGACAAAGTGGCCACAGAAATCTCACTTTCACAAATGGACATGACTGAGGCAACAAATCTTTCCACCTAGCCATAAAGGAAATCTGTGTCAGAGACTCAGAAAGCAGGTTGATAACAGTTTTAAAAATAAACAGGAGCATAATGTTTTATGGTAAAATCATTTCAAGGGCTATTTATTCACCTAAACAAAAGCAGATTGCTTATGGTGTAACAGAATTGTGGTCCTCTTGCTCAGATATGAATGAAGCTTTCTTTCAGTATGAAGTATAATCTTTTCCAGGAACCATTCTCTCTCATTGGCATGCTCCAATTATAGATAGTGTTATACTGGGTCTATGAACTAATCTTTGTTCCAGACTTTGTTTGCAGGTCATGATTTTTATTCTATTTAAGTACTTCCCTTTGAAGCTCTAAATCAAGGGCAACTTCAAAAATGGGCAGCTTCTATTAAATGTAATTACTTCAATCTGAAAGATAAGCTAAAGGTGAGGATGCTAAACAAGAGTAGCCACTACATTAGAGTAGCAGCTGTTAAAAACACAAATCATAAAAGTACTTCTGTTGAATAAAGGGTTATAGTCAAGGGAGGATTATAAATGAAGTGTGCAGGATTTGTTTCGGATTGTGTATTATGCCTTTCCTGAAAACATAAATGATCTCTTCATGTTTTTCCTCTTGTAATGACTAGCATGTGATTCTTTTTGAGCCTACAGGTTCCTAACGCACCTACAGTATCTGAAAGAATTTTAGTGTAACACAATTACATGTTCATAAGTTCTCATTCATTTTTTATTCAGTACAAAATGTTTTTAAAAGAGAATGCTTAAAATTTTCAATGGTAGCTGTTGGATGCAGGAACACAAAGTTATTAAGTAACATTAGCACTAACAAATACTAGAAGCAGGTATTTCTCTAACCATATTTTTGACATTTTCCATTTGTGGTCTCATATGTACATCTTCACAATATTCATAGAGCAGTTTATCATCCACACCTTCCCAGTGACCTTTTTTCTTTGATCTTATCTATCATGTTACATTTCCTACCCCAGTCTATGATGTTACATACACACAGATGACACCAGCACACAGATGATTTGTTTTATTGGCTCTCAGTCCTTCCAAATGCTTCCAGAGGTTTATTTTACCTATTAATTTTCAATCCTTCTGTTCCTTATTGGGAAGAGGAATGGATGAAGTGCCGACTGGCTGCCTGCTATCAGATGACTGCAATTTCACCCAGTCTTGATGTCAATATTCAAATAAAGCTCTCACCAGATTCCAGAAGTGAACTGGGCATGTGGGAGCTGAAGGTGTTATGCCTACTAACAAACATGTGAGCATTCCACTATTTGTTTTAGTGGAATGCTCACATGCTTGTTAGTAGGCATAACAGAAGGATAAAATGTATTCTTATTTGGATAAAATACAAGCTGAAAAAGGCCGAGTTTCTTTGTGTGGTTAAAGGAAGCAGATAAGAACAGTTTCATGCAGGGAACAGATCAGGTAAATAACATCTTTACAGCATTTACGCTTTTTGAGTAACTGGAGCAATTTTCCTTTCATTTTTTTAGGGAATCATTCTCAGATCTAATAATGACTGAAAAATATTTCATTTTTCATGAAATAACCTGTGTGAAATATTTTTCAGCATTCAGAAGTCATCTAAAATTGCTTATTTTCTTCACTGTTGTTTCCCTCATCTCACACATCAGTTCCTCTCTGTCACAGCTTTCAAAGACAGTCTGTTGGCATGCAGACTGCAGTATCAGAGTTTTCTTTCTACAACCATTGTGTGGGAGAGACTGAGCAAGAGAAGGAGAGCTCTTTGGACTCGTTCTTGATATTAGAGTTCATGTTGAGAATTTTGCACAGCTTGTCATAATTTTTTGAGTAATTCTTTACTCTCTCATTTTCTTTATATGCAAAATACTCTGTGCAATACAAGCACAGTAAAAGCAAATAAAACCACTCCTAATAGGTACTTTTAAATTTAGATTAAAACACATTGACATAACCCATAGTGATGCTCACCTACAATATTAATGTCTAACGGCTTGGAGGATGTAAGGGCTATAGTCTCTACATGTCAAGTTATAACCACACTGAAAACACCAAAGACAAGTATTAAAAACAGAATTAATGGTTTTAACTTTAATATGAAATTAACACTTTCAATTTTCCATGGTAGCAGGGAACCTATCTTTTAAATATATATATGTATATACGTATATATATATAATCTGGTTCATCTTTTCCTTAAGAAAGGAGCAAAACCTGTAAGCTGACCAATTAATTAGTTTCCTCTCTTATTCAGTAATTTTATGGTTTATTAATCCATCATTTAGGTTTGCAGATAAAACTAAACACCTTTACATGGTGTCATGCTTTCTTTACAATACTCAGTTTTGCAAAGACCATTCAGAAGATACTGTAAAGGCTAAAATCAGAAAACCATTCTTGCATGTCACTTCAGGGAAGCAAAATTTGCATAGTGTGCTACAGCATACTTGTTTAATGACTATTCTTTTTCTTTCTTTGGCAGGAAGCTAATATCTAGTATTCCAGCAGTTCTCCTTTCCAAGATTTATGAATCTTCCCTGCTTTTCAAACAGTTTTGATTTGCATTAAGTAACAAAATAACCGCTAAGCCATAAAAACAACAACACAGAAATAATATTAAGAATATGAAAGACACTGACAAAAGCTAGAGAATTGAGATTTAAAGTTGAATTTGGCTTAGCAAATTTGGAGGACAGGGAAACATCCAGAAAGACATGATTTAGACGAAATTAGGAACCTTAATCTGTGAAGGTAGTCCAAAAAATCTTTGTTTCTGCAGCAGCAAAAAACTATTAAAAACTTGTAGTTTGGGTAAGGACATTTCTTAAATGCTGATGTTTCAGTTGCTGTGTGTGCTTACAGGCACTGACCTAAGTTGCTTGGAAGCTTGCTGCCATCTAAGATCCATTTCAACTGGAGCAGAGCCTAGATGAGTACTTACTGAATGTGCATTTGGTTTGAATTGTGAATAAGAATGGATTTATTTTAGACATGAGTTACAACCAATTAAGTTTTGATGTCTTCAGGTTTAGTGAAAACTTCTGAAGCAACACTTACATGATGATGACAGTAGATAATAACTCTTTGAAACACTGATAACAAAAATTAGTACTTTTGTTGCATATTTTTTTCTGTCACTTTGCCATCTATTACAGAGCCTATTTGATCATATAAGCATGATTATACGCAGTATATGGACAGATTTATGCAGCCATTACACTTCAAAAGTGCATGTGTAGATCTGGAGCCTGTGCCACACACCTGCAGTTGCACCACACAGACATACTGTGGGGCTTGGTTGAAAGAAGCTGTGTTGGGTCTGTTTGGGATGGAGTCACTTTTCCCTGCTGCAGCCCACACAGTGCTGCACTCGTAGCTGGAACAGCACTGGTATCACTCCAGTGTTGTGTCTATTGCTGCATAGTGCTGGCACAGAATCAGGACTCTCTCCAAGCCCCAGGGTGCAGCACTGTGTGGGCTGCAGCAGGGAAAAATGACTCCATCCCAAACAGACCCAACACAGAAGCATTTGGTTGGAATATTGCTAACCTCATATATTTAACACATGGTCTTCTTGAACTGGCCTAAGAACTTGAACAACTGTCCTAAATGGTCTGAAGTACAGTTTTTAGGTTGCCTTGAGACTGGGTTCTTGAGCACATGTTCTTGGGTTCTTGACAATGAGAAGAGAATTAGGAAGCAAGAAAGTTCTCTTTATAATCTAGTGGTTTACCAGAAAAACAGTTTAAATCTCACATTTCCAGTGAGGAAAAATTAGGTTATTGAGCAGTCAGCAGGGTAGGGTTAAAAATACTCTTAAATCACAAGACTCTTAACAAGGATGTTGTTCCACCAGAAGAGGAGATGGAGCTCCCGTGGCTGTCCATGGAGCCTTATCTCCAGTTGGTATTGACTGATGGCCCTCTGCGTGACATGTCCACACCTGTGTTTGCACTCGTATTTAAAAATTTTTGTTTTGAATTTTGTTGTGAACACGAGTCCACAAAAAAATGGATGGGAGGGGAGGGCCTCTTTGTCTTTCAGCAGTTTTTCTAGTTTGTAGCAATAAAGAAAGTACTTCAGATTGAACCTTCTGCAACCTCCTCTAAACACTTTTGGCCTCTCTTTAATTCAAATGTTGCTAGCAGTTACATGACCCACATTGGAGGTGAATTGTGAAATGCACTTAAGACATGTCTCAGGGGTAAAATTATAAATCCAAGGAAAAAGGCTTGGGGCTGCATGCAAGCTTGCTCTACTAGCTCTTCTGCTATTTTAACCATAATCAGAACAATTCAAGCTTCAGAGATCTGAAGACCAGCACCACTTATGCAATTTATTCAAAGCAATATTTTAATTTGAAACTACATGTCTGGGCCTTGATCCTTTATGGGAGTACTCTACTGATGTCTTTTTGCCTTAGGCGCAGGGCTCCTTCTGAGCCTAGTTGCACTACTGGGACAGCCCACACATGCGATTGTGTCCCTTAAATCCCAGTGAGAGGTTTTTTTGTTTGTTTGTTTGTTTGTTTGTTTTCTCTGTAAATGTGTAATGTTGGAGGATAGTTTCAGCACTGGAATGTGATGGAACGTCAAATCCAAAAACAGCACCAGGCTGCAGCACTTTTGTGGAACAAAATAAAATAATCCTGAAATGTGTAACAAGTTTTGTCCATTTACTCTTGTAATTCCTTACCCAACAAAAGATAAAAAGGCATTCTGGATATTTTCCTGTGCTCTGTTTGATATTTATTAAGGACAAATACAATTAGCACCAAAAAAAAAAAAAAAAAAAAAAGAATTCCTCAAGCGGCCCTCACCCACTGTTAATTTTATTCAAGTTCATTAGCTTAGCATCAACTAAGAAATCTTCTGTAGGAGGTTTTGACTCCATTTAGTAAGATAAGAGAAATGATAGTAAAACAACTAATGCTAAAAAGTCAAGGAGATGGATATATCTAATAACTCTAAAAAAAATTGAAATATTCTTCTGGCTTGAATATAGGTCATCATAAAGGAGTGAGACTGGGAGATTTTCCTAATGCAAGGACAGGTGATACCAGTGATGAAATTCCTGTTTAAAATGAGAATTGCATCCAACCTGAGATTCTGCTTCAGGATGTAAAGGATGGATCCAGAAAGGCACTTTGGCTCTGCAACACTCCGCATTGCAACACCCTAGCATTTGGAGGTGGCAGAACAAAGTGAGCCAGAGGCAATCATTTTATGCATCTCTAACAAAGTCTCTGTGGGTCTATTAGGCTTAAAGTAGCATATTTGAAGACATTAGGATGCCTTGGGGGTTGTCTGGGACCTCTGTAGTCCCCTGCTAACACTTAGATATTTGAAAAGTATGCAGGTACATTTGCAGAGTTTAAGCCTCCAGCCTTAACCTGCCAACTTTAATACAACTAATATTTTACCAGCCACTAGAACAAGACTTACTGAGCAGCATGGGTTGTACTCTCCTGCTTGCTCACTGGGATGGAGCAATATTCACCAGTTCCGGTGATGTTAACTGCCATTGGAGCTTGCAATGATAAAACAACATATAGGTGGGACGTTTCTATGGATACGGCTCTAAGGGATATGACCTACCAATTGTCACTGCATATTTTAATAACTGTTTACTTCAAATTATGTTATTCCATCCTCTTCTCCAAATCTGGAGATATGTAGAACTTCCCTATCTGACTTTCATGGAAATGTCTGTACTTACGAGAGGCTGGGAATGCTTGTGATCCCTGGAATGATTCACATATCAATATTTTACATTGTTAAGACATTAAGACAAATGTTTACATTTTAAGGTAGAGATTCAGTGTGTTTTCATTTCATGTATTTTGGGAGCACTGAATTTTTAAGTAAAAGTTGGGGGTTGATGGCTGAGATGGTTGCAAAAGAATAATCTTGTGCTGAGTTCCAAAAGTGTTGTGGCTTGATATAAAAAGCAAACAAAACTACATTCCAGGGTAATTCTCATTGTGAGAAAGATGTCTCTTAGAAAGAAATGAGGTCAGGAGAGTTCCTGGAAAAATGCTTTAATTTCAAGAATGTTTTAATTTAATTAATTTGCCTTGGAGGTGGTGGAGTCACCGTCCCTGGGTGCTTAAGGAAAGGTTGGACATGGCGCTTAGGGACATTGTTTAGTGGGTGACATTGGTGGTAGGGTGATGCTTGGACCAGATGATCTTGGAGGTCTTTTCCAATCTTAATGACTCTCTGTTTCTATAGCACATCAGTGTCATCTAACAAGAGTTTTTTATTGTGAATAATCACTAAAACCTGCAAAAGCATGTCAAATGAAAGCTTACTGATTAATTTCTTAGTGCAAAGCAATGTCATAAAGTGATAAATTCTGAAGAATGCATCATAGGTCTTCATATCCTGATAGAACTTCTCAGCTGAGGATCACACAGGTGGAGGTTATGGCCAGTGTCCTGCTTTTCGTGTTGTCTGACTTGGACTTACCATATCAGCAGCAGTTCTTGTATTGAGTGTTCTGAGTGGTGGAGCCAGAAACCATTCTCTCATGTAGCTTGTGAAACAGGTTAGTAGTGGAAGAGAAAAATTAACTTCTTTTTCCAGCTATACCTTTTTTACTTCTCAACAAA
Organism: Nettapus auritus; assembly: GCA_011076525.1. Classification (NCBI taxonomy): domain Eukaryota; kingdom Metazoa; phylum Chordata; class Aves; order Anseriformes; family Anatidae; genus Nettapus; species Nettapus auritus. Next base: position 30,738,974 of record CM021771.1, read on the forward strand.
ACAGCCGTGGAGGATGAACATTAAGAAAAGTTAAACAAAAATCTTTTTTACTTCCTTTTTTAAAGACCTTGGCTTCAAAAGCAATAGCTTAGTTGCAGAAGGTATGGCTGTTTTAGATATCTTAGCTAAGAACTTTGCTTTAATAAGATTTTTTCCTGAAGAAAATGACTTTTTATGAGAAAAAGTGCTGAAATCTGGATTCCAAAGAAAATTTCTCAAGCAGGGACCATCTCATTGCAGCATAAGAGCACATAGAATATGGTTTTGAAAAACATTGAGGTTATTTGGGGTCGTTCTGCTTCAGTGGGAAGAGCATTCTTAATTCAGTAGATGTTTCTAAAAATAAAAACATTTACTGAAAGAAGAAAAAAATCATAACTTAGAAACATAAAACATTATGTTGCTTTAAGTAAGTGAAAAATTTCACAGATATGTTTTTGTTATGGATATTTTGTTTGCATCATTTCCAAATATTTTTCTTATTGCCAAGTCTCTACTGTTTTAATGTCAAAATTATAGAGATTAAATTTCTGTGTCTCTAATGATCAATTTAAGTAATTCAACATATCCAAGGTAAAACTGTGTGGGAAAGGTTTTATTTTTCTCTACTTTTTATTTTCTACTGTTAGAAGTGATAGTCTCTTAATCAATTCAGAATTGTAAATAGAAGTGGTGTGAATACCTAGGAACACCACTTTCATTTTTTTTTTAATGTGTATTATTCAATATTTATTGTAATTATTTATTTAAAATTCTGTTTCTTGATGCAAGAGAGGATCTGTACTGCAGTTTTCCACAGGGTATTTATGTGGTCAAAATACCCACTAAATTTCTCTTGTAATAAAAAGATCAGGCACATATGGATGTATGGTGCAGTCTCATTGTTTGGCTGGCCAGATCACCCTGTCCCTCCACTCCTCTTTTATTATTTTTTTTTCAGCATCTCTTTAGTTTTGTCATCTCTCAGTCGTTGTGGGAGTTGTGCACTCCTGACACAAAGCACTCCTAGACTTTGTGGGACTCATTGCAGTGAAGGATTTTGAATGTTTTGCCAGTCAAATTAAAATGATTGTGTGAGGCTTCATGTTGTTGGCTTCTTGTTTCTCTTCTGGGCACAGTTATATATTCCTTGATAAATAGGAAGCAATGTACCATTAAAAAACTGTATGCATTTAATTTCTCTAATGTTGTTTTGCTAAATCCTGCTTGCTGAAAGAAACAGAACACCCTCTTCTTGGCAGGCTAAGCTTTATAAATGAGGGTATGTTTCTTAGTCTCATTATTTCTTACTGTAGCAAAACAAAGGTATAAATTGGGGTATTTGGGGAATAGTCAATTGATTTTTGATGATTTATCTTGTGCTTTTGTGCTTTTATATATCTTGTTTTTTGGCTGGTGGACAGAAATGGATTGAGCTGTGGACTCATTAAGAAAACAGGCTTTATTGAGGGAAAGGTCTGGGGTTCAGCTTTTTTTTTTTTTTTTTTTTTTTTTTTTTTATGCTAGTTTTCTCATACAGTAGAATTCCCAATGCCCCCCCATCATGGATGCTTTGTTATTACTCAGCACAGAGCTGCATTTGCTTGACTCATTCCTTAATCTAACAGTTATTGGGAAGTAGCAAACACCAGTCAGATGCACCACTACTCCTATTGCCTAATCTGCAGAGCGTGGCGAGCTTCGGATCATTGCACACAGAGCCCCATGGGAAGCATTACAGATTCTACCCAGCTCTGCCCTGTTCTTTCTGGCAGGCTTGACCACCCCAACCCCACGAAGTGACCTAAATCTGTGTGGTGTACCCTTTCACCAAGCACTCACACCATGTGTGCCCTGTCTTGTGGCCCACCTACTTTCTGGTTTCCTGAGTCAGCTCCTAAGCTCCCAGAGGCAGTGTTGCTCAGGCAGAGCTGTCTGAGCAGCAGGAAGTGGGTGTCTAAGAAATCCCCATCTGCAAAGCAGCCTCCACAGGGATTTTTAAGCCACTGTGTCCATCACCACCTATAGAAATTTGTCCAGATGGTACCTGTTAGTGAATAAGCATCTGCCTGCCTACTGATCCATGCTTCTGTATCTTGCAGCTGCTGAGAAGAAATGCTGAGGTTTAAAATATTAGCCTTCCATCTAAGCAAAAATTACTCAGTATGGTGAAAGATGCTTTTGAAAAAGTCTACTGATATTCACCACTAAGAATATGAACTCAAGATTGCTGTGAGACACTAATGGATATGAGAACATGTGCATACAAGGGAGGAAGCTTGTCTGTGTGTGTATTTGCAAATGCAGAGGCAAACTGCTGCACCCCAGCTGTGCATGCTGGCATGTGCGAGTGTGCTGCCCTCGTGTAGCACTGGGGTTTGCTGCAAGCACAGGAGGTTTGCTTGTCCCTGCAGGCTCCTGATAGTTTTTTTTCTCTCTATATATATATTTATACCATAGATTATCCCTGGTATTTAGCACAACACTAAACTAACTGGAATGGGGAGCTGAGAGGGAGAGTGTGATGAACTCCTGTCCATGACTCACAGACCTCTGGTTCCCTTCATGCTCTTCAGATTTGTTTTGAAATGTGAGACATTACTGTGTTTTTATGTGAAACAGAATGAAAGGCCAGAAATCAAGACTAAAAGACCTGTTTAACTCTTGTTATTCTGAAATCTGCAGTTTCTTTATAAGAAGGATGTATAGAAGAATGAAATAGAAGGCTAACATTTGATCTCTTCTCTTGCTATGCTACAAAGACTGAATTTTCTGGGGAAAAAAAAAAAAAAAAAAAATCCTTCCACCTACCCCCAGCTATGTAAAAAAAAAAACACCGGGGGGGGGGCAAACAAAAATCCTCCTTTTGAGCTACAGTAGTTTGTTAAAATAACTACTTTTCCAAATGGCTTTAAAATCATTTGAATGCTGTATAAAATCTTAAGGCTAATGCTCCCATTTTGCTACGTTAGTTGAATTTTGCAGCTTAGACACTAAAGCTGCACTTGCTTTGATTTTATGCTGTCCCTTGGTGGCTGCTTATGTTGCCTGCAGTCTTGTGCTGGCTTTGCATAGTGCCAAGGGAACAAGCTATTTCAAGAAAATCTTTCTCTCTGTTGCCCAAATCCTGTTTGTTTTCTCTGTGTGCCTAAAGGCCAAAAGGCAAAGCATTTGGTGCCATTCTGGCATGCAGGGGAAAAAACTCTGGCTATGAAATCTAAATCCCTTATGCAGCATGAGGTAATGGAGTCCTCAACACATGGAATTAGGAAAGATACTGTTTCTAAAACAAACAAACAAACAAACAAAAAAACACAAACAAACAACAACAACAACAAAAACCAGCACCTCTACATTCTAAGATCATTTGCATGCTTCCAGGATTTTCCTGGAATACAGCAACCAAATCTCTAGCTGTTTAAGAACTACTTTAGCCCTACCAGCTTCCTAGCTTCAAAAATTTGTGGGTATGAATGCGGCTGCCCATGACAACTACCTGCACAGATGGGGCCCAGATGAACATTTGGTCCTGGACTCTGCAGTGCCGTGGTACACGCCATGCTGCGGGAAGAGATGCTGTTGTAGGAGATTACCTATTTTAAGCAATGTGCTGTCCACCCTATTAATATGTTTGATAGCAAATTTTACTTACCTAGGGTATAAAGAAAGCTTGTAGATTAACTGGATAGAGAAGCAGGCAGAAAGGAAGGAAGAAAGAAAAGAAGAAAGGCTGATAATTAGCAGAACTGTGGTGGTCACCTGAACACCCTTAGAGAGATGAGTATCCTTTACAAGACATTTTACCATGAAATTCATTTTTAACCTAGTTCAAGTTGCTCAAGCATGAGTACTCAGATGAAAATTATATATATCCTTTTGTGCTGCAAGGAAATAAATGGATTTACTTTCACAGAGGGCAGAAGTCTTTCAGCAGGATCATGATTTTGTCCTACTTTACTAAGATCACCTACATCATCCTCCAAAGTTATCCCTGTATAACTTCCCTAACTATCCCTGTATAACTTCCATCTCTCTTTGGAAATCATTTTCCCCTTTGCATAATCAGAAACAAGCTGTCTGCCTTCTGAATCCATCTCTTCTTTTCGGACAGTCCTGTCTTCATCAGTACATCATCAAGGACTTTCACTTGGATGATACATTGTGCTAATGTGTACTAAGATATAATTACTTCAGTGACATATTGCTAAGGAGCTACCGCCAACTGGCAGGGATGACTTTAGTAATTCTCACTAACCATTACACCATTATTTAAGGGCAATGAATTATTTTTTTGAAAGCCTGAGCATTGACTCAGAAAGGGAAAGTGTACCACCACCACATGTACATGAAAGCTGCAGAAAATGTACCCAGCCTATTATCTTTATAGTTCTAAATGAATGATCGGAACTTTCTGTCTTTATTTTTGCAAGGGAATGAGCATCTGCTGTTACAACTGACTGCTGGTTAACAGGCTCTTTTCTCCATATAAAGTGGATCCAATTATATGCTCTAGACTGTCCCACGAGGAGCACAGAAGTATGTAGCTCAAAGCAACGCTCTTTAATAAAGGAGGGGACACAGGACTGATGTGAGAGCGCAATGCTTGCTGTACTTGAATAGGCTGTAGTGAAAGGGAGTTTGCTGTTCCCTTCTCTTCTGAAAATAACAGTTATAATGGTAGAGAGGAAGTATGTGGTGACTAATTTTAGGGCTGTTTGCTCCTTACTTTCCCTTCTCTTTTTTCCTACCATTCTTGTTGAATTTTATTTATTCAGTACTAAGATATGGACTGGGCATATTTTTGTTTTATCCAAAGCCCCATTAAAAAGTGGTATTCTTCCTGCTGACTTCAGTGACCTTTGGATCAAACTGCTAGTGCAGTTTCTGTGACAGTTTTGGCAACAAATTCAAAGATCCTGCAGACAAAACTAAGTTTTCTTGACATTTATAAAAAGAGACAAATTATCTGTAAAAATTTCTGGAGGTAAAGCTGTACATTATGAAGGCATTTCTTGGTGTTCCAATTATCTTTATTATGTTTTGGGGCATTCTTTTGTCATTCTAGAGATCTGTGTTCCATGCCCAAATTCAATTTACAGTATTAAATAAAACCATGTTCTTCAATAATTATTTCTCCCCCAATCCTTCTCTCCTCCGTCACTGTCAGCCATTCAACACTCCATTTTTTCCACTGCATTTTTTCCAGCTCTGGGACAGAATGTCTGCTGATGGTAACCAGGAAAAAGTAATGAAATAGTTGTTCATAACAGATCATAATTTGATTCCCTGTAATTTTTTTTAACTCCTTTCCTCTTCATGGCTGGACTGAATTCTTCTTCCCGATCTTCCACACCACGTGCAAAGTTTTCTCTTTCCTTGTTGGCCTTATAATGAATATTTTTTGAATTAGCCAGCTTTTGGTCATATTCTGTAGCATTGTTCTTTCTAGCTTTATTGATTGCATCTTGTCTAACTTAAAACTTGTGAAGTAGATATCTTCTTATTCTTCACTACATCAGCCACAACACCTCTTAATTGGCCTCTTCCTTTAGATCTTGTTTCTTCCTTTTCAGTGATCCACATGAAACCTTTTGCTCAGCACAGGCCAATGAACATTTCAGCAGGATAAACAGCATGAGTGACTTCTGTGGGTCAAAGATTCAACATTAAGCTCTTTTGTAAGCAGAGACCATACATGGCTGCCTACTAATTGGTAAAAAGAGAATGTACTGGGAATACTTATGTCAACAAACACTTGCAGGAGTATTCCTGCTGGAAGTATCAAAAACATTCTCTGTAATATAGCTAATGGTGGGTACCCACCTTTTTGTCAAAACTTGGCATGTTTTGCTTCTGTTTCTGGCTTTGGCGTGTCAGTTTGCTTTTTAATGGGCTCTTCCAAATCTCATTTGTAAAATCCTGGTCATCCTCCACAACTGGTTGCATTAGTCAGATAGAACTGTTTCTTATGCCTAATTAGGGAGCTGTAGCTTCACATGGACATGTACATGAGTTGTATATATATATATATATATATATATTTTTTTTTTCCTAGCATGTAGATTCTGAATAAGTGTATTCACATGAGTAGTTGTGGAAATTTATGGCTTTGATATTTATAAGAATACATTTTCACATAGTATTCCAGTATTTCTTGAGAATCTGTAATGTATGTTTGGTCCCATTCTTCTTCATGGTTTCCTTTTTTTTGTCCCAAGTCATACAGATAAAAAAGTTATCTGATAAGCCTCTTCATTTTTTTTTTCCTCATTTTTTCTTCTTTTCTCTTCACTGAGGGAGCTTTTTACTTTTCATTCATGAAAATGATTCACTGTTCATTTATTCCACTATGCTCTTGCTGAGACTCTGCAGGTCGCTTTATAGCCTACTGTGCCAGCAGTTAACTGAGATTCTTTGGTTTCTTTTTCTGTCACTAAAGCAACTATTTTCTCCAAACTGATAGCTTAATCCAGTGTCCTTTAAAGCTGAGTTATTTCTTCTGATAGCACTTCACAGTTTACTGGGGAACTTCATGTGCTTGATAGCATTGCCATGTGCTGTATGTTCATGAACCATCTTTTGCCTTTTCTCCTATGTGCTCTCCCTATATGGGGTGGGGTTGCTTAGATTTTGTAAAACAAGCAAGCCTTAACATTCGTCTTAGTTTGCTGTGTGAAGGTAACAGAAACTGTGGGCACAAGCTCTTCACAGCACTCTTCACTGGGGTTATATTTAGAAGTTCCTCCCAGTCCCATTAGAAAGTGATTAAATATCAATGTGGAAGCAAGGATACATCGATCAACAAGTGAAGAAGCTCCAGATTTTTTTTTTTATTATTATTTTTGTTTGTTTGTTTGTTTGTTAATTCTGTAGTCTGGTATGCAGCCACTTCACCTCCTCTTTTCCTCACCATGGGTAACAAATGAAAAATTTTAAAGGCTGCAGAATAGTATGCATTTTCACAGTAGGTTAGGTGGTTAGCACAGGTGTTTCTGAAATAGCATCATGTTGGTAAAGGGCATGGTGCTTGATGGCTTTGCAATTTCCACTTCCATCTGTGTGAAGTAGGAGCCTTCCATACGTAACATAGGCTGCTGCAATTTAAGTTTATAAAAATGATGGTTAGCACATGAGGAAGAACAGGTTGGTTTTGGATCTTATTCACAAAGTAGAGTTTCAGCTGGTGAAGCTGTCAGAGATCAGGCAGACCCAATAAATCTGTGGTTGATTTCATCTGCTTAAAATTTACCCTGGTGAGTTTAGCTCTTTTACACTCTGGAAATCAATCACACTGAACTGTTCATTTCCCTTAATTCTATTAGTCAGTCATAAAGATTTGTCAAATGATTTCATCTGAGGATATGTTGATAAACTATTCTGCTCTATTCTCTATTTACTAAGCATGTCATTGTATCTATACTGAATTTTCTTGTACTTCTTTGTATTAAAATTATATATATATATAAAAAAACTTTTTAGAAGGGGAGAAAAAACTATGTAGTGTAACAGATACAGCAGTTTAGGTACAAAAGATTACTTGTGCTAAAACTCATGAAAGCTGCAAGAGAAATGAACATTTTTACATAGCTTTCAGGGAATTCACACAAGACTGCAATATAATTCAGTACAACATAGCAAACAATGAATAATACAGCTCCAGAAATAACAGTAATCAGAACTCAATGCTTTAATTTATGAATGTATTTGCACATTAATTTTGTATTTGTGTAGTCAGGGATAGATGCTTTGTTTTTCTTCCATGTCTCCTTTTCTTTTGGCAATATTTTATTGTTATTATTATTTCGTTTTTGTTATTTTTTGTTTTTGTTTTACATTATAGTAGAATTGCAGAGCCAAATAATAAACAAGTCTTTATTGTGTGAATTACTTTCCTAATATATACAAAAGAGAGAGTAGGTATGCTGAATGTGTTACAGGATTGAAAGAAATGGTGGAAGAAAGGAGAATGGAGTATGGCTGGGAAAACACAGGGCTTAAATGCATATGTTTTGCATAATGGTTAGTATGCCAGATAATAACGTGCATTTGTGCTTAGATTTTAAAAGAAAATAGGCATAACAACAACCTTGTTTTTGCTTGCCATTGATAGATCAGGATTTTTGATGCTTCCCCAGTAGTTCTAGCTGTAAAGGGTTTCAGATACAGTGGCCCAGTCCCACATATGTCATTGAACATATTCCTAAATGTAAACGTATTGGTCTATCCTTGAGGAAGGAGAGATTGAAGATCTTGTGACTCTACAGTGCTGCCAGGGTACTTGGTAAATCCTTGATCAAGTGATTCAAAGGTAAGGGCAGAAGAAGATGAAACAGGACAGGACAGGATGAAACACATACATACAAGACTTACCTAGTAAGTAGGTAATCATCTTAGGTAAACCTAGGTGCCTTTTCTCCCACATCATCCTTAATTGTCCTCCTAGCAGAGCCTTGGATCCAGTAAATGCATGAAATGCTTTGTTTGTATCTGTAGTAATCTGTTCAAGTGGGTGATGTATTTCTTTGGAACACAGATCCTGCATGCATTTACACCACAGACATGCATTTCAAGTCCATTTGCTTACTTTTGAAAGAGAATCTAACACTGAAACACCTGCTTTGGGGCTTTTTTTTTTTTTTTCCCCTTCTCTTTTATTTTCCCATTCTACATGCACAAGACTGAATATTAAAACAGCCCTTCTGCTTTCAAACTCCATAATCCCTGATATCACCTGTAGCCCTCTTTGAATGATTTTATACTTTCCTATACTCATTATATCTACTCCTAGCATTTGAGCCAAGACCTACTTTCTCTTTGTGACACTGACACTCCATTGACCTTGTGCCCATCTATCTCTTTTATGAAAAATAAGCAATAATGAAAGTCATATTCAGAAAGAGATCCTGATGCAGCGATCTTTTATTGAATGTTGTCTCATATTTCAGCAGCTTTGTTGGCTCCAGGACTTGGAAACATTTACCTTCTCCATTGGCTGGGATACATGCTTGCATGCTTTGTGTGTGTGTGTGTGTGTTCTTCTCAGCTTGTCCTTCAATATGTGCTTAAACAGTTTATTCATTATGACCTTCTCAGAATGAGCTTGGCAGGTGAGGTACAGGGTTCAGAGCAATGTTATGAGTTTGGATGCATGCTTCTCAATTCTGGTTTGACTAGCTGTCTTGGCTTTCCCAAATGCAGTAAAGATACTGAAAACTTAGCGGAACTTTTTGAGGAGAGCTGCGTGACTTTTATAGGAAAAAGAATACAGCATTTTTCATAAAAAAAAAAATAAAAAAAAAAAAATCAATTTCTTTTTCTTTCTATCTACATTTTTGCTGACAGTGCTCTAAATAACTAACTTATCTATCCTTATACAGTTAGGGTGAAAGAATATAATGTGGAAAGAAATACTGTATGGTACCAAGAAATAACAAATTCATACAGTCTGATGTGCTTATAGATAAAATATGTGTAATATATGGCTTTGACTATGGAATATATGGCTTTGACTGTGGAATTATCAAAAACAGTTCAAATCACCTCTGGGTAGGTGAAGGTCATTAGTGCCCCTGGGAGGAGTTCCCATGGTGGAACATGCCCAAGGAAGAAATGAGGCTTTGTTGAGCTGTGAATACAAATACAAAATCCACTGAAGTAATTTTTAATGATACAAATAATGACAAAATCTTTCAGTCCTTCTCCTCAGATGTCTCTCTTGATGAAATCAAAATAATCCAGGGAAACGATAAGTAGGCTGACCAACAGATACCCATTGATACACAAATGGTCAGTACCTGATGAGTAGAGAGGTGGGCCAGTACACTTATTGACCCCTGACTATGCCAAGACACTGCCAATTACTGTGAAGTCACTGAAGAAGCCCATAAGATTATTGCTGTTCTGAAAATCTTTACCTTATTTGACTGTTTTCTTTCATTTTTATTTGTTTTAAATGAACTTTTTGTAGAGATGTTTTAGCAATCATGAAAATATGAAAAAGGATAATTTGTTTACTTACGTATAATGTTAGAGTTCATCTTCCAACTTCCACACTAGTTCAATTCTCTTTCCTCCTGTTTTTGTATCAGTCCCAGAAGCAATGTACATGCAAATGTGTTTTGTAACTTAATATTCTATTTTATATGAATTCAGTCCAGTTACACAACTGGAGACACGTCCAACATTTTTCTGTTGGCAGGGCTCCAGGCAGGTCTGTGTCACACGGTGGAGGTGCACAGCTAGCTGCTCATTTTGCTGGCAGTGCAAAGGTCCTTGAGATGAAATATGGATGACTTCTTTTTCAGGGAACACACATTTACCTTTGTAAATACAGTGTGTCCTGACTTATATTTATGCAGTGCCAATAAGCTGAGTATAGGGGTAGGAAATCCTGATTCCCTTGAGAAATTAAAACTCTCTGGGAAAGTGAGGTTTTCAAAACACTTCCTTTACATGCATAAACTGTCTCAGGCCTTCCACTCCTGCAGAAAATTTTCATGACGTTTGTAAAATATTTTTTTTAATTAAGTCATGTTAAATAAAACCGAATCAAGTGCAATGAGGAAATCAAAGTGCTACACAATAGTTTTATATTGATCTTTTTTAATGATTATGCTCAGTCCCACTTGGAGAAGGAAATTTGGGTTGACAGATGCATTGACTCTGACTGTCTGGGTTGTGCACAATGTCTATCAGGTTGTTCCATATCAAGGTCGTGTCTGGAAGATGCTGATCTGTGGGCTGGGTTTCCTTTCAGTGGAAATCAGAGCATCGTGGCTGTTGCATGTAAAAATTCCTCTCCTTAAGTAAGGATGTTCAAGGACATGGACTTGTATTTAATATCTTGGAAGTGCTTTTAGGTCCACTGATTTAAACACAGTCACAATACCCTTTTTACTTCAACTGAAATTTGTGCAAATGTTACTTCTAGTGACTCACTGAGACAAAAATGAATCTTTTTTTTTTTTTTTTTTTTTAAAACTGTGCCTCACAATGTCCTCGATAAAGTTTGATTGCTCACCAGTATTGAGTGGACCTCATCCAAAAATGCACCAAAACCATAGAGCTTTATGATCATACCCCGAAATGCCAGAGTTATTTTCCTTTGAATTTCCATTGCTTCATAGCAAAATTAAAATGAAGGATATCATGGTTCTGATGACAGCTTCATTTCTAATTCTTTTTCAGAGTACTTTGAGTGAAATTTTTCAAGTACAAAGCATCACATGCTTAAAACACCTACTGTTCTTTTCTTAGTTTTAGAGGAGATTTCAACATCTCATTTGTATTTTAACATGTCTCACTGACTTTCCCTTTGGAAATTGACTGCATGTGAATATCATGACCAAAGACAACATTTAAAACAAGTATATGATATTATTTAATAGGAGGAACATTACAAAGTAGGGAAGAAGTGTGTTTTTTTTTATTATTATTATTTTTTTATTTTTTATTTTTTGCCTTTATTGGGGGTGGTTGTGGTGGTGAGTTGGTTGGTCTTCTTTATGCTTGTTTACATTTGCCTTTGAATTTCCTGATGAATATTTTCAATAAGGATATCAACATGGACTGAGCTGTAAGGATGCAAACAGGCTGATGAGGAAATCCTCAGAGTGTGCTGGGAGTGGAAATATAAATGCTCTAAAAAGTTCTAGAGCAGCTGTGGCATGACGTAGTCACATGCTGCTAAGCTGCCTGAAATAACCCTATTATAGCTAATTTCAAATGGTCTGTTGGAATGTGGTAGGAGTTTTAGAGGCTTAGACTTTACCTCTGGACAACGCATCCTAAAACTAATTCAGGAGAAAGTTATTTCCAAGCCAGAGGGAAAGCCAACATCAAAATAGTTCAGGCTGTCTTTCCTCAGGCAGCCCTTGAACTGTCAACCCTAGTAGCTTCAATAATTCTAATATTAATACATCAATACAATTATAATAACCTTTTATAATAACTTTTTTTTTTTTTTTTTTTTTTTTTTTTTTTTTTTTTTAATCCGAGTGTTCATTACCTTTGATGTGTTAGTTATATGTAGGATTGATCACTTAGGCTTTTTCAGCATTTGAAGAGAGAAGCGAGTGCATACCTGCAATCTTGGGAACAAACACATATGGTGCTGCTTGCTTTGGTTTCATTTTCATTTCTTAGTGATGCTCTGTCATAATATAAAATGCTCAGGAACTAAATTCTGCTCTCATTTACATTGGAACACATCCTGCACTACATCATTTACACAATTTTTGGAGGAGCATTCACAGCATGCACAGCCAAGAGTATGGTGAGTTCCACCTAAGACTAAAGAAGCCCTGAAAAAAACACACCTTATTTGTTGTTCTCCTGGTGATAGTTAAAGCAAATAGAGATTTAATGTTTTCCAGTCTAACAGTTAAAATTAGTGCAGCAGCTAGATGTCAGCTAACATTTTTAATTAGTCAGGAGCCCCATTTGCAGCTGTTAAGTTACTCATACATCACTTTGGGCACTTGTTTCTGGGCAGCTCAGGTATCAGAAAGCAAAATATGTTCTCAGCTACCGCCATTATGATAGTTTAGACTGATGCCAGTCCAGACCCCAGTTTTTGTGTCTAGATTCATAGTTAAATGCCTTCAATTACACAGACAGGTTCCAACATTCAGCCTTATATAATATATATAATATATATAATATATATAGTATATATATATATATAATATATATCAACAATATAATGTAATTTGCTCTATGATTTTACCAGAAGGGCTACTGTCATTCTGTCCTATATACCGTAGTTCTTTAAAAAGCAGTCATGCAGCACAAACCACCCAAAGGCAACATCTGTGAGGCTGTTTGGTTGTGAAGGGCTTAGAAATAAAAGCATGACTTCACTAGGCATTTGATCAGCCTCTGATTTGGGCTTCAGAAGCCAGTGGATTACTTCTCTGACTTTGGCAGACCAAAGACCTGTAAGGCAACATGCAAAAAAGGAGAGATGTGACCTATTATTTTGTACTGGTACTTTTGACTTTTTTCTCTCTTCTGGATCCTTCAAGGCTTCACCTGTTCTGACTAAACCAGTCAGCACCTGACATTTGGATAATGGCTCAGCTGAAGCACACACATGCAGCAGGCTGAATATACCCTTTGACTTTCAGCTTCCCTTTCTGGAATGATGTGTGACATTTGGATTCCCTTACAGTGCAGCTTCTGAGGCTGAAAGCTTTACTTACACATGCTGCTGAGAGGCACAGAGGTGATCACAGGTCAGATGCATCCTTTCCTGCTGAATGCTTGGCACTCTGGTTAATTACAGAGATGGAAAAGCACTTTAAAGACTTCCTTTGATTCTGTCTCTCCCTCCTCTCTATCTTGCCTCATGTATTTTCTCAATTGCCTAAGCGTGGGAACATCCTTCAGCTTTCATCATCTGTGGACTGTCTTTAAATGGCACAAAATATTTTGACATATTTTTTATTCTCTCTTCTCTAAAGAGGCAGTCACATGCTTTGTTTACACTTTTGACATCTCTCCAACTCAGTTATTATCACCTACCACGATAATGCCTTGATTACCTTGACAAGACAACATAACATTGCAGCAGCTGTCCTGGCTGTTTTGCAGAACAAAGATGACATTAGCAGGGCATAGATTGTACAGAGAGCTCGTTCATGAGTCAAGTGGTTTAAGCTGAGAAAGTCTTCAGTAAAGAAAAGCAGAGTAGTCTGTAATGTAGTGATTAAAAATCAGGTTGGATTTGTGTTCAAACTTCTCTGTTCTCTGATACATTTATGGCCTCTTTATGGTACTCTAAATGGAAAGTATCCCTTGGTTTATGTCTGACTAGTTCTTGGTTACCCCTAATGCCTCATCATAATAAATGTAATGCTAATTTGCTGAGATGTTTCAAGTATTAATTCCTTCCTGCACGTGCTTAGACATGAAGTGTTCCCTTATTAGTGTAAAAGCTTGGCAAGTTTTACCCACAAGCAATTAAAGCAAAAAGGCTCAACCAGCTTTTGCTGAAAGTGTCATGGAATTATAATTCTATCTAACATTTATTCTGATGTTTTAAAATGGATATCATATTTTTTATCTAGCATTTTTGTATTCTATTTTGCCTGAAGCGGTCTGTAAAGGGCTATGTTGACTATATTTAAACCTGAACTGCTTAATTACTTCATTGTTTACAGTTACTACCCACTGAAACTTAGACAAACATTTTTCAAATTATGATGCTGTTAATTCAGTTAGGTTTTCTTGCTAATCTACGTACAGAGATATATTAGGAACATTAAATATTAAAGGGATTGTAGGAGCTGTCAAATACATGCAAAATAAATATGTAAAATGGAGACTAAATTTTAAATTAATGAATTATTCAATGAAGACTATGAAAAATACATCATCTCAGGTATTATGATCAGTGACCCTGCCACCCTCTCTAAATAATTACCTTTAAATAGAAATTATCAAAGCTATTCTGCCATTCAGCAGTGTGGCAAAGCATTGACAAAGTATTCTTACTCTGTATTGTTCCATGTCATGTACAGATAATACAATATTGTTGTATTTTCTTTGATCTTCTGTACTAACATAAATTTAAGGAAGATATGATTATTAAATATCTAAATCATTTTGCATCATTTTATAATTGAGTGAACTCAAGTCATTAGGAAAAATGGGTTGAGATTATAAAATAATCTTGGGATTTAGATGAACAATTCCGATACACATCTTGTATTAAAATTGAAAATGTTGAGTTTGAATCTTCTACCTCATTTTGAATATCTCAGCGAAAAGATGTGACTTGAGGCTTTTTAGAAGCAAAAATATGTTTATATATACATTATTTATTTAGAATATGATTATTGATGTACATTGTATTTCATATTGAAATTAATTTAAAAGCTAAATATTGTAACAAAATTTATGTTATATGAAGTATCATTTTGCTTTACACTTCACAAGCAGGCAACATTGGTAGAGTGGGAGCAATAGACTAAAAATAACCTGCAAACTATGGGACTGCTGATCTTGTTTCCTGTCTCTTCAGCAACACAGCCTGATTTGATTTTGGCAAGAGGAAATGTAGTTTCCCCAGATTAAATCTTCAGTCTCATAGTCTCAGGTAGATTATTTGCAGGCTGTTAAACATATGTATATTATAATTAAAAACAAGTTTGTTAATTTTTAGTGACTTCAGACACTGATGCAACTAATTTTTCTTCAAAGTAAGAAACAGATTCTGAGGTTTATGTTTGTTTTTGAATCCTTAAATTTCATATTAAAGATAGGTTTTGCTTGTTGTTAGTGCCAGTACTTGTGTGACTACTCTAAATGTCTTGGGAGGAAGAACAGATAATACAGTGGGTATCCTAGTTAATATTATTACTACTGTTGCTAAGCTTAATCATGGACATATTACTACTTTCTGTCCAGTTGGTTTGACAAAGTTCCCTTTGAAGGGAACAACAGAGGCCTGTGCCTCTATTGTTTCTGTAACTTCTTGTTCCTGCTAGAGAAAGGTGTTCTTCCTGTGTGCCCTTTCCAGCCCAAATGGCTGTATCTTACTTTCAGAAAGGAGTGACTAGTAGGCAATAATAGATTACAGTTCCATTATAACCTCCCATTTTGTGAGCTCAAATTGAGGACAATGGTACAATCTATTCTGTGTAGTCACATACCAAGCCCTGAACTCTTTTGGCTTTAAGCAAAGCTGACACTGCTTTTTTTTTTTTTTTTTTTTTTTTTTTTTTTTTTTTTCCCCATGGATGGTGACTAATTGGATCCTTTGAAGCAAGATCAAAGATCCAATCTGAGGCTGAAGTAACCAGTCCAGGTATTAAGGTCAAAATATGTCAGATTCTGTGCCATGCAAGGAAAAAGTCAAACATGTATCACAAGCATCAGACTCTGTAACTAAATGCAATTTACTGCTAAGATTAGTTGAAGCAGTTTGTGCCAGGGACTTAGAAGTTTGCTCTGAATCTATAAAAAGAAACTTTGATATGCACATTATGTTTCTTCACCTCTTTGTAGATAAGGAGGAAAAGCTTGATTCCTTCACTTGTGTGATGCCAGTAGAAAGCTATTGATTTCAGTACAGCTATACCAGAGACACTCAGTTACGAAGCAAAAGTGAACTAATCTTTGATTTTGGATAGAGTTTTTTGTTTGCATCAGTTTCAGCTGGAAGGAAACTAATGTTGTAGTATTTTTAAAATGTCTTTTTTTTTTTTTTTTTTTTTTTTTTAACTGTATGTATAGAAATGAGGTAACTTCTTGGGTGCAAGGGGCACAATAGATCTGAGGTTAACATTTAATATACTGTATTATAGAAGACTTTGTCCTAACAAACTGTGAATTATTAAAAACACAACCAAAACAAAAAATAAAAAAAATCAAACAAAGCCCAATAAGAGTATCATTGGGATAAAAGTATCACAAAGACAGAACTTGGGGAATATGTATTTTACAGTTTTTAAAATAAATCTATTCTAATATACACCTGTGCCATGATATCCTTGGAATACATTGTGTGATTTGTTTTAGACATTTTGGAAGTTGTAAAACATAAACACACAAAATATTCTTATATAACTCAACACATCTACAAAAATGTGCTTCTACAAAAGTATAGAGGGTTCACTGTAAGTCATATGCGGAGAAACTCCTGGCCTCACACAGGACCACCCAAAAACCAGACCTAATGTCTGAGAGCATTGTCCAAGCACTTCTCGAACGCTGGTAGGCTCAATGCCTTCACCACTGCCCTGTCCCAGTGCCCAGCCACCCTCTGGGTGCAGAACATTTCCCTAACACCCAGCCTGACCCTCCTCTGTCCCAGCTCCATGCCATTCCCTCGGGTCCTGTCGCTGTCCTCAGAGAGCAGAGCTCAGCATCTGCCCCAGCGCTCCCCTCACGAGGGAGCTGCAGGCCTCCATGAGGCCTCCCCTCAGCCTGCTCTTCTGTGGGATGAATGACCCAAGGGACCTCAGCTGCTCCTCCAATGTCTTGACCACAATCATGTGGTGGACTAGCCACTGGAGCCTATAAAAAGTAATCTGTAGTAACCATCAAACTTCAGTGATTATTTTGTGCATCTGGATGGACAAAATATTGAACCCTTCCTCTCAAAAGATTAGCACAATACTGTCGCAGATTACTTTCTCTTTGGCAGGTGATGTAAATGAGCTAGACGGTGCACATTTCCCTTTTAGTGAAGAAGCAGATTTGTGGCTTTGTAGTCTTACAGTACAAACCATAAATTGTTGAGACAGGCAGAAAAGGCAATTAGGATTTTTATTTGAAATAACGTTTTCCTTTTTTTTTTTTTTTTTTTTTTTTTTTTTTTTTTTCCACCTTATTGTCAGAAAAAAAAGTATGAAAAGTCTTAATCATTGCAAGACTTTCAAACTCACATTTGGTCAAAAATATCTGTTTTTGTTCTGTTGCTCTCTTTTCAGTTTCTTTCAGATGGCATGGGATTTCAAAATAATTCTTATTTTGATTGCAGACAGGAGCACACAGTCTTCTGGACAGTTTTGGTTCTGATGGATATTGATTCTGATTCAATTCCTACAAAATATTTGTTCAGTAGTAAGCACGGGAGAAACCACTTCACTAAAAACAAGCAAAAAAACCCACAACAGTGGATAAAATGTCCTATGGAAATGGCATTTAAATGAGGAAAAAGGCACATTAGTTTGAAAAAAATATATATTATTGGCAATCATTATTGTTATTACTATTTTTGCTATACCTCTATTATGACAGTTTTGAAATACTTGTGCAGTTTATAATAATGTAAACGTGCAAGTGTCTTAAGTTATTTGTAAATCATTTCAGTAGCTATATTGGATGACAAAAAAGAATACTTTAAATGAATTTATTACTTTGGAGATGAAACACTTCGGGAAGAGCATAAAAATGAAATTCTAATCAGAGTTCAAACTACTTCATGCGTTATAGTCTCATGCAGTTGTCATTTCTGCATTTATTGCTCGGTTAGTGTTGAGTTATTGTGTGACTAAACAAGTTTTGTTTTACTGGAAGATTTATTAAGATAGTTGTTTTAGGCATTCTTATGAAATCACAGTTATTTTCCAGTTAAATAAAGTTTCTGATGAGTTTCCTTAAGAATGCCAGGGAAGCTCATGGAGCAGTTTATCTTGAGCATTATCATGCGGCACTTACAGGGCTAGCAGGCAATCAGGCCCAGTCAGCATGGGTTTATGAAGGCAAGGTCCTGCTTGATAAACCTGATCTCCTTCTATGACAAGGTGACACGCTTATTGGATGAGGGAAAGGCTATGGATATGGTCTACCTTGACTTCAGTAAGGCTTTTGACACTGTTCCCCACAACATTCTCCTCAAGAAACTGGCTGCTCATGGCTTGGACTGGTGTACTCTTTGTTTGGTTAAGAGTTGACTGGATGGTTGGGCCCAGAGAGTTGTGGTGAATGGAGTCAAATCCAGTTGGAGGCCGGTCACTAGTGGAGTCCCCCAGGGCTTGGTACTGGGGCCAGTCCTCTTTAACATCTTCATCGATGATCTGGATGAAGGGATCGAGTGCACCCTCAGTAAGTTTGCAGATGACACCAAGTTAGGTGCATGTGTCGATCTGCTTGAGAGTAGGAAGACTCTGCAAAATGATCTGGACAGGCTGGACCGATGGGCTGAGGCCTACTGTATGAAGTTCAACAAGGCCAAGTGCTGGGTTCTGCACCTGGGGCACAACAACCCCAAACAGAGTTACAGGCTGGGAGATGTGTGGTTAGAAAGCTGCCTGTCAGAGAAGGACCTGGGAGTCATGGTTGATAGTCGACTGAATATGAGCCAGCAGTGTGCTCAGGCGGCCAAGAAGGCCAACAGCATCCTGGCTTGCATAAGAAACAGCATGGCCGGCAGGTCCAGGGAAGTGATTGGTCCCCCAGTACTCGGCTCTGGTGAGGCCGCACCTCGAGTACTGTGTTCAGTTTTGGGCCCCTCACTGCAAGAAGGACATGGAGGTACTCGAGCGAGTCCAGAGAAGGGCAAAGAAGCTGGTGAAAGGTCTGGAGAACAAGTCTTACGAGAAGCAGCTGAGGGAGCTGGGACTATTTAGCCTGAAGAAGAGGAGGCTCAGGGGCGACCTTATTGCACTCTACAGGTACCTTAAAGGAGGCTGTAGTGAGGTGGAGGTTGGTCTATTCTCCCACGTGCCTGGTGACAGGACGAGGGGGAATGGGCTAAAGTTGTGCCAGGGGAGGTTTAGGTTGGATATTAGGAAGAACTGCTTTACTGAAAGGGTTGTTAGTCACTGGAATAGGCTACCCAGGGAAGTGGTGGAGTCACCATCCCTGGAGGTCTTTAAAAGACGTTTAGATGTAGAACTTAGGGATATCGTTTAGTGGAGGACTTGTTAGTATTAGGTCAGAGGTTGGACTTGGTGATCTTGGAGGCCTCTTTCAACCTAGACAATTCTGTGATTCTGTGATTCCTTTATCAATCTCCTTTCATTCGCTCAAAACTTCAAAGACAGCTTCAAATCTTACTTTGAACACTCACTTAGTTCTTTATTTTGCTTTGCTCTGTTTATAGAAACACAGAAGATGTTGTTAGAAGGACATGAAGGCTGAGGCATGAAGCACCACGAAAGGAAACTCACAGTGGTGCAGAGCTCTGCCGTATGCCCTATGATGAGAATCAGGGCACTTTAAGAAAGAATTTAAGTAAATATTCTGTTGTGCATAAACATTAGAAAAGAGATGTTGTATAAAAAGAGCTTTTTTTTTTTTTTTTTTTTTTTTCTTTTTTTTAACTATTCCTTTTATCACTTTTCCCAGTCTCTGTCACAATATTAATGTCGTCTTAATGCTGTTTCTGAGCATGAGTTATACCATTATTATTATTATTATTATTATTATTTTCTTATAGTTAATAGCTTAATGGAAGTCTTTAAGCTGTGGGTAGAGCAAGCTTTTCTGAGTAATCTATATCTGCAGTCACTGGCTAATTTTGAATTGTTCAGAAAAATCCACGTCTGTGTTTTTTTTTTTCTGAGTTACATTGGAGTTCTGTACATTGACTGTTAAATCCAAATGTGCTAGAGTACAATAGAGCACCAGATTTTAAGTACAATAGAGTACAAGATGTTAACATTATTCTACAGGAAAAAAAAAAAAAATCTCTTGGCATAGAGCATATGGTTGATGCACAGAGTAATATCTGCATTGCCATTATGTGGGCTTTTTTTTTTTTTTTTTTTTTTTTTTTTTGGCTATTATCAGGATTATTGTGCAAGTCTTGGGAGTTTTCAGTGATAAAAATCCTGTTATTGTCCAATTTATTTTCACATCTACAAGAAGAGTTGGATAAATTGAAGGCTAAGTAAAGTGCTTATATTGCAAAAATGAATTGGGGATAAAATGTTGGTTTTATTTTGTCCATGACCCATGCGATGCTGTGGGGAGAATCTCCCTGGGACTTCAAGAACAAACTATATTTTAGGATGAATTTCACAGCCATGATACAAATGATCTCCCTGATGGTCAGTCTTTTTCAGAAGCCTTTAAAGATTAAAAACAAAAATGTAATGAAATTTCTGATTTGAAAGAGAGAAAATCACCTACTATGAAAGGGAGGAAGAGACACAAGTGCCAACAATAACAGTATAACAGGAAGAGAAAACATTTTCAAATGAAATTTCTTATTGTAGGAGTGGTTAGGTTGTATGCAGATAATACACAGCAGGAGTTCAAGTGGCCTTTGAATCAGGCTGGGTTTGTAAGGGATTGTGGAATACATTAGGCTGGAAGTCATTGTGTGACTTTTCTACTCACATAAATTGTGTCACTCCATAGCCTACTGAAATATGCAGATGCCACTGAGAATAATCAAGCATAGCATCTTCTGCTCATATTTTAATATAAACTAGCTTATCACCTGATAAGAAAAAAGAGGTATGCCATGTAATCAAGGAAAATGGGATAAATATTAGCATATTAAATCACCTCTACCCATAAACATTTTTCTGAGCACTCAGCATTTCAAGGTGAGAATGTCCTTTTTGAAGAGAAGCAAACTTCTATATATATAAAAGAAATTTAACCTAGTGAATAATTTTCTATATTCCCTTTGCAATTATCTTTGGCAGTTGTATTTGAGTAAGAATTCTCTATTTCAGAAACTAGCACTTTTAAACAACTCTGTCCTTGAATTAAAACACTTTATGCCATCCCATTTGTTGCCATGGAAATGAACACTGTGACAAATTCAACACTGTGTATTCTCTGAAGGAAACAGGATGGAGAGAAGAATATGGGGGCAGGGGGGGATTTTGAATTTGAATAGATTTGTGAAAAAAATGGATACTGGATGAAGGAAAAATGACCCCAAATCTAATGCACTAAGAAGGTTTTAATTCTGTGAGAAATGTTATTTTATTTCTTAAAAAAAAAAAAAAAAGAAAGAAAGAAAGAAAGAAAAAAAAAAGCTTCATTTTGCAACTTTGTTTTGAGCACCCAAAGCTGTGGTGTTTCCAAGCATAGCTTGGAAGGAGGCCTCTGATTACTTTCGAAGAGTTATGTTCTAGAGAAGGGCTGGGTCATTTCTCTGCTTATTCATCAGACTTAGGACTGTTATCCATTTTTTTTTTTTTTTTTTTTTTTTTTTTTTTCCTCCTGCCCAGCTGCTGCTGCAGAGATTCAGAGTGCTGATGAACTTGCCTTTTGTTATATTTTGGGTATTTGGCTAGAGGCACGCATGTTGTTACTGAATCATGCCAGTTTGCTGCATCTCTTCACATCTAGGTTTTGGGAAGAGGCCATAGACTTACAGCGATGTCAGAGGCAATGGTTACACAGGTCTCAGCAGCTTCTTTGTTAATCATTAGCTTTCACTGATTAGATGTTACTGAGCTGAGCAGGAAGGGGAGGAAGTTTAAGCTTTGTTCTCTTTTCGTGATGAACAACTGTTTATGCCATGGAGCCTGTCTGAAACCTGCCCCTCATGCTTGTGAAAAAAAAAAAAAAAAAAAAACTACTACAGAAACGTTAGCCTGTTGATCTGGAGCTGATTAGAGCTTCCAAGTCTTAGGAAAATTTCAGATTTTCCTACTCAGATGAACAAAATGTGGGGTCTGTGTATTTTTCCCCTCTCATAATGTGAATACAGAATAGAGCTGCAACTGTTACCTTAGGATGCTTTAGGATCATATCACTTAACCTGTCATTAGGAAGTTAGATGAGCTTTCTTGCAGCTGTAAAGGCTCTCACTACTCCCAAACACATAAAGACATTGCGACATTGTCCTTCATTAGTAAACGAGTAATTGGAAACTAACAAAAAAGGGATATGACAATTTTCTTCTCTCTGACTAGCTGTGCTCTTTGGGAATGTCATTAACTATGGAGGAGGTGGCCTTGGCTCACTCTTCAGGAATGAAGTGAGATTGACATTGATATCCATTAAATGTTCTCAGAGATCAGTGTTATGATCACAAACTCTGCCTGTCTTTTTGGAACTGAAAGAAGGGACTTATTTACCTTACTGTCTCACCTGGCTGCGTAGCTTTACCCTTTCTACAAGCTCCAAAACATGCAAAATACTGGATGGTTTTAGAGACCCAGGGTTGTAGCTTCTTGTGGCACAATGAAGTATCCCATAACAGAGAAATATTCTAAAACATTGATTCTCCACATGGCCTTCAATCCATTTTAGTGCTAATTCCTTGGAGGAACTGTAATCTCCCTGAATTAGCAGGGATCCTTTGAGACTCCAAGGACACGAGTTATCAGCGATCTGCCAGCCCTAACAATAAATGCAGTCATATTTTGATGGCTATAGATAAGCCTATAACTTGCTTCTTTTATACTTCAGTATCTGCTACTAAAATGAAAAACCTTGCTTGCTTATTCAAATTATATTTTAAAATATTTTTTATCAATGACTCCTTGAAAGGTAAAGCTTTCAACTAGTTTTTTTTGTTGCTGTTATTATAATCAAACTACATAATCTTCTGTCATTCAGTTTCAGTTGTCATCATGTCATTGTGATGATCTTTGATAGATGTAGCAGAAGCGTATCTTAGCCAAGGCAAAACATATTTAGCATATTTAGTCATCAGCTGCACAAATTTATTTCACTTCATTTCAGTGCTACCAGATGGAAGTGCCACAGAGGGTAATCTCATGGAGCCAAGGGTCAATCCTCTATCATTGTTTTCTCAATTTAATCAAAGGGACCTTCAAGTGTTTTTCCCTGCATGTTCAACTACAGTTGCAATATCTCTCACAGGTATTTGTCTAACTTCTGTGAACCTCCAGGATAGAGGTTTGACACCCCCTTTATATATTCTAGTGCTCAACTCATCTTACTGCTTCACTCATATCTTCCAAGCTGTGCTTATAGTACAGACTATTCACTTCCTCTTTATAGCACCCTTTTTGTATTTAAGACATTTGGCACAGCCTGCATTCAGCTGTCTTTCCTTTGGACTAACCAGCACCAGCTCTTTCAGTCTTCCCTCACACGTAATATTTCAAGTCATAGAATCATTGTTATTGTTCACCTCTGGATTCTCTGATTTGTGCATATGTCTTGTATGTTGCAGTGCCCCATGTCAATTGCAATCCTTAACTAAAGTCTTATGAAAGCTGAGATGACTGAGGGATTCTTTTACTTGCCTTACAAGCTATATTTCTAGTACAAATTATCTACATTACAGCAATATGTTTATTATATATATATATATTTACAGTATTATGTTAGTATTCTTTCATTTTCAGCTTGTGACACACTATCTTGCCCCAGAACCTTCCAACAAGCAGCAGTTCCTGCACTTTTTTGATTATCCTTGACTAAATGTATAACTTTGTTGTGGGTTTGTACTGGGTGATATAGTCATCTAGTGGAGTCGAGTGCAGCATAACTATTCTGCAAGTACTCCCAGTTATTCTGCATGTCTAACACCACCTGTGCACCATGCTAACCCCCCCCCCCTTTTTTTTTTTTTTTTTCAAATAGAAATGACAGAGTGAAGGATGTGGCATTCCTTCTTACCACAATGGGAAAAGCTGGGAGTGAAAATATAAATGTATGAACAGTTCTGGCCACAGCACCCATCTTACTGCTGCTATCAGATCTGGGAAAGGTCTTATGATAAGCCAGAAGGTCCTAGACAGAAAAAGAAGCTGGATATGGACTGTTCTACGTTATGGCAGTATCACCTTTGATTGCTGTGCAGAGTCCTTAGGAATACGAGAAAAAGGGCTGCTGAGAACAGGTGACTTGATATCCATAATTACAGCTTGAAACATTCCAGTCCCTGAAATTTTGGTTCCATGGTGATCAAGCCCATGAAGGATTTCAGTCCCACTCTCTCAAAGTAGCAGTTTAATAGATCCAAATGACGTGTTCCCTCTT
Source organism: Nettapus auritus (assembly GCA_011076525.1). Classification (NCBI taxonomy): domain Eukaryota; kingdom Metazoa; phylum Chordata; class Aves; order Anseriformes; family Anatidae; genus Nettapus; species Nettapus auritus. The sequence continues at coordinate 30,763,331 of CM021771.1, forward strand.
TGTAAATTTCATCTATGAAAGGTATACTCTCTAAGACTTTTAGAGTCTACAATTTTATATCTACAAAAATGTACTTTGATCAAGTTCCTGATCTGCATTTTTATGGATCAGACAACACAAATTTATTATTGATGTTTTGTATTGAAAGTTTTATAATAAATCAACAAGGCAAAATCTTTGTATGCAGATATTAAAAATATTTTATTTTTCTGTCCAGAGAATCAAATGAAATGAATTATCCTGAAGAAACAATATTCTAATAAACTAGAGATGTCAATTATATTTAAAAAATACAAACATTAAGATTTAAAGAAAATATTTTTAAAAAATATATAGTTAGCCCCTGAAGTTATATTTTTCAAATGTGTATCTACTGAAATTTTTGTGAGACATGACTCATAAGCATGTCTAACTGGACTGATATTTTGTAATGAATGTATAAATCTCCGTTTCTGATTAAGTATTCTGTACCAAAACCAGGCATCCAGTCAGGGAAAATCAGAGAACAGACACAACTTAATGACTGAATAGAAAGTTCTGACTCAGATTCAGCTTTGTTGAAAAGAAATTCTTCCCAAATCTCTTAAAGTAAAACCTCATACAAAAAAAAAAAAAAAAAAAAAAAAGGAAATGACACTTTCCTTTTTTGACAGGTCACTTATGACATGATTTTTATAGTAATATGTAATGAGGTAGAGAAAGTGCTCATGAGGTAAGAAAAATGGATTTTTTTTCCTTAAATATCCTGCACTGATAACCCTAGATTTGTTAAAATCAGATTTAATCCCAAATGATGCTATGTCATGATATAATCTCAAAATCTTATATTTTGCTCACCTTTACCCCTATAAATAATAGCAAACTAATTTTATTTTACATAGGCTCATGGCCTATTTTTATTCATTAGAGGAATTACCACATTACTACCAAGAAAGCTTGTCAAGCTGTTTTCACTTTGGGTGTTTAATCAAGTTACAATGTTTGACCTCTTATTAAGGAATTAAGAATCAGTTACTCTCTCATTAGCTAGACCAAAATAAAACACTGAGCAGCTCCCAGATTAGGTCACATAATAGTGATGTGACTTAGTAAGAGTTAGTAGATACTCAAATATCACCTGGTAGAAAGCATATGTCTTACCGCAAGAACAAGAGAAGACACAAAAGGCTTGTAGAGAGGGGAGAAAGGAAAATTTTGCTTTCCTTATCTACCCGAGCTCATAAAATGTGCATAATTAGCTTTGAGTAAAGCCTGCTTTGGCTTTGGTTGGAATTTGTTTCTAGAGGCTGAAATCAGGATCTGAAAGCAGTGACTCATGGAAGCATTGGCTAAAATAATGTATATGATTTTCTGTTTCATTGTTTATTGTCACTAAAGAAAGCCATGAAAATGTTATTTGTATATGAATTTGAATCAACCTATTTATTTTGCTTTTAAATGTCTTAGCAAAGCATAAACAGAGTTCTTAATCTGACTTTTAGAAAGCAAAGGCAGACACCCTCTAATTGCTGTAGTCCTTTGACTAATTACCTTTTATAACCATAGTTAAGCTGCAATTGATTCTGTAATAATTGGGTGGTACCAGGGATGATGCATATCAGGAAGCAAATCTTTGGTAGGAAAGGATAGCTGAGTTAGGTACACTGTAATTATGCAAGGACACAGTTTTGAAAAACAAGCGTATGAAAAGGTCAGGCTGAGCAATTATTTTGGTTGAGAATAACCCTTCTCTGCAATGTTATTACTCGATGTACAGTGTACTCAGTGTCAGGGAACAGCCAACAAGCCTGTGCTTATGACTCCTGTGGTCAACAAAAGACACGCATGAAGTTGTTAGAATGAGACAGCTCTCTGACAGTAAAAGGGAATCTCTGAAGTCTTCTGTACCAAGTAATAATATTCAGATGGGAATTAATAACCCTGTCTTACAAAGAGCTCAGTGTGTTGGATTTTCAGTACTTTTGAAAGCCTGGACATGAGTCTTGCAGTGGGTACTCAGTTCCTTGAATAGCTGACCTCTGAAACAGGCTAACTGGTGGTGGGGCAAGAGACTGCAGATATCACAGATTTGTTGAAGAATTTGAGTCTTCGATGTTCTTAGGCCATGGTGGAGTTAGGATGCATAGGTGACCCTAAGATACAGAGATGATGGTCTACAACTGAGTACATTTCATCTTCTTTATATTGTAAGACAAATTACATTAAACAATTCCAGATATATATTTAACTTTCTGAATATTTAAAGCTAGAATTTATGGCTGAATTGTGGGAATTACTCCTGTTACAAATTTCAGTTTTATGTCTTTCTAAAAGGAAATATATATGCTTATGCATATGTATGTATAAATCTTGACATACAGTAAGATGGCAAGAATGACAAGGCACAGACAGCTCCACAAACACAAATTTTATTTTACTGTATTTTTATCTCCGTCAGTACCAGAGTGGCACCTAGGGGTGTTTCAGGAGTCACATCCTGTTTTTTCTTCTCCCTCTGATTGGCAGTGTCAAAATTACTTTAATAAAGTAGGTAAATATTATACCTCAAACAAGTGGAAATGCTTTGAATTAAAGCTTCTTATGAAACTTGATTTTGGAGGCACCTGACATAGCAATTGCACTGTACAGAAATATTTCTGGAGAGTGGTTCTGATCCTCCAGGTATATAAAAGACGCAAAGATCAGTTGGAGAAAGAAGACCTGTTGCAGAAGACCTGTTGCAGTTGTAGCTGGTAGTTTTGGTAGCTTCATTAACTTCTTTCTGTCTGGCAATTGGAGTGCAACATCAGCTATCTACTTACGTAGAGGCAGAACACTGCAAAATATACTTGGGCTTTACTGAATATATCTGAATAAAATCCTCAGTTCATGTCCTATCATGCTTTCTGCTCAGATTAATACGTGGGGAAACCACGATTAGATTCTCCAGGGATGCAGGATCTTTGTGAAAACATTCATCTAGCCAGGGGCCTGGAGGGAATATCTCCAGAACAGAGTAGTGCCTCTTTCAAAATATGACTGACATATCTAATTGGTTATTGATAGAAGTTCTTATTTCTCCTAAATACACTGACCTAATTATAAGGACTGAGGATGATAAAGCAGATAGTGAAAATAAACAGAGGATGATTTATTTATTTTCCTTATTATATCTGGAAAATTAAATATCATGTAGTCTGTTGTAGTAGCCAGAAGGAAATGTCAAGGGTCAAGCCGCAAAGATTAACAAATCAGTTCAATATCTATATGCTAACCTGCAACTATTAATACAGAATTGGAGGTGGAATGAGAGTATTTGTTCAATATCTAAATATAGGAATAAAGGAGATGAATGCTGTAAGTGCTAGAATTCACTTATAGTGGAAGGGTATATATATGAGTGAATGCAGTTTAAGTGCAAAATTCTTTTTTTAATTTTATTTGTATTTTTATTTTTGGATACAGAAATGAATACTGTAGAATGATTCTTAATCAAGTAAATCACTGTGTAGCAACAGTGCTGTGCTAAACAAATTGCTTCTGCTGGCAACAAACTTATTGTAATCTGAAGATTTTCTCTACTCCAGGTAAAAAATCTGAAAAATTGTTTGTTTATTTTATTTTTATTTTATTTATTTTATTTTATTCATAAATGCAAAGATGTCAGTAGAAGGGGAAGCAGGCTCTAAGGACACTGCAGAAAGTAGATGAGAGACAGGGTGCTGTGTAAAGCAGACAGGAGATGGAAGAGACAAGATGCATATGCTTGCAAAGGTATTGCCTTCCAAACAGAACAGGGTCACATTGGGTGGAACTAAAGCAATCTCAGGGCAACAGAAGAGTGACCTGATGAAATGCAATATGCTGAAAAGGAATAAAAAGTTTTGGTGGTGGGAGAGTGAGGATGCTAGTCATAGCGAAGACTTAAGCTGACAAATGAAGGGCAGAGTACAACCAAACAAGGGGATAAACCTGCAAGTGATTAAATAGACAATTCAAAGGATATTGAGTTCTGTGGAAGACATGAAGATAGAGTCAACATTAGGAGAAGAAAGCTGCAGACAGAAAGGGGAGGAGCAACTGAACCTTACTTTTCTATCAAGGGAAGAATTTTATGTAGCCTTTTCTTTGTCATTTATTAAATGAAATGGCAAAGAACTGGCAAAGCAGATGACAAACACATAAAGGATATTTTATTTTTTTCTTTTACCAACTTCCAGTAGATCTTATCAATGTTCAGATCTGATCTCCAGCCTTCAATGATTCATAGCTATCTGATATACCAGACGCTTGGACTAACTAATCTGTGTTAACACTGCTATATATGTGACAGCTTATGCTGAATATTACTAATGTAATTTGTTTGTTGCAGGATAACCTGGGTTTGTTGTGAAAAAAAAAAAAAAAAAAAAAAAGCCTAGTATGATATTTATAGATAATTGTGGGTTACGGTTGTGTGTACATGATGAGCATTAGAAAGAACTCTCTGCTATGCAACTCAGATGTGAGTCCAGAGTTTGATACTCCCCTCTAATTTGGATGTATTCAGTTTTGACTTGGCTCATTATGAATGAGAGACCAGCTGCAAAATTCAGATGCTGATCTAAATTTGGAATCTGAAACTTGCCAGAGGTCAGGGACTTTCAGAGATAAAAGTGAGGTTTAGAACCATCTCTAATAGGAAGATAATATATATTTTAGAAGGAGCAACTCCAGACTTGCTCTTAGCTGTGATTTAGTAGGTACATCCCACAGTGGGGGGTTTTATGAAAGCTATGTTTCATAACCCTCATTGACAGTTCTGTATGTTGTCTGGATCAGATTCTGATCTTTTACTGCCCTATAGCAATTGTAAATCTGTAAATCTGTAATCAGGCATGGGAATGGAGTAGCATGAGGAAGAATATATATGACATATATGATTATATTTGTGAATCAAGATTACTCTTTGTAAGTTCTTAGGGCTATATCAGGAAAGGACTCCAGTGCCTAAGAAAGGATTGGGGCAAAATTTAGCTATTAGTGTCCAACACTGTAAGCCAGAATACCTGGTTCAGCTCCTTGTACTGGGTACCTATGAATTTGACCTGAATTTTTGGTAGGCACCTGAGAAGCTGATGTTGTGTCTAATTCTTCTAGCTGGGATCCTAACTAGGTGGTATGCCCCAAGCCACCTTACAGCTAGGCAGAATTATATTTGTCAGGAAATGCAGAGGGTTATTATTCACCCTTTTATTGCTGTAGATCTTGGGCTCTCACACAGAAAGATGGGAGATCTTATATCAGGTCTTTCTCTGTCAAACCCCAATGTCAAGCAGTACTGTTGGGATCCAGGGGGGATAGGAGTAGGAAACAAAGAGACCTGTACAGTGCCACAGGGATCAACAAATACAGCTTGCTTCTTTGAGCTGATAGACTGCTTCACAGCTCTGAAATTTTGCATTATGCTAGCAAGCATTTCATGCTGGTGTGCTTCTGGGAAAGGAGAATATGGGGAACAGTCCCCTAAAGAGGCTTTGGCAGGAGGAGATGGGGAGAAGCACTATGCTATGCGGAGGCTGCTGTCAAGCACTGCTGATCAGTGAAAACCCACATGGGGAAGGGAGCAGTCCTCTGTCAGTGTCCTTGGCTCTGAGTGATGACTGAAGAACACAGCATGAATTGCACACCAGACCTGCCACATGACACTGCTAAATTTCTAACACAAAGCCAAAACCTGAATCATCCAGGTGTCACCCCTCCATAATTTTTTTACGTGTTCCCAATGGGCATACAGTAGATTTTTGTTTCCAACATTTTCTCCCTGATCTATGGCCTATATCAAGGTTTCATGCATTTAAAATACCTTGCTGAATGCTTCTTTTTTACTTTATTATAACCTTCTGAGTTTTGAATAAAGACCATAAGGCTGTACTTTAACAATAATACTTTTTTCTTGAAGTAGTTTTGTTGGAAAATTGTCTTTTCTCGATGTTTTCTTCCTATCTGAGAGGTGCTACTCTCACTGTTACCCAAAAACACTCCCGGTCATCTCTAATTTTCATTATATTTCACAGATTTTAAAATCTGTGTGCTGATTCAAACTGTGAATTTTCACAAAGATTAAATTACTTCCATGGTAGAATACGTTGTTTTTTAAAACTTTTCACAAGTTCTGCATCCTGTGGAGGACAGGCTTGTTGCTTTGATGTGGAGGAGGTGGGTCCTGTGGTAAGGCCTCTCTGGAAGACAGCAGACACAGGGAGATGGCGTGTCTGATTCTGGGTGGAAAGGGTTGGAATCAAGAAAGAAATCTCTTAAAAACTCTGAAAAAGAAATGTAGTTGATGAAGGAGGCTCAAGATGTGAAAAATGTACAGATGTGAGCTACTGCAGAGTGAAAATGATAGGGCAAACTGAAATGTAAAAGTGATGGGAGACCTGACTGACTCAAGAGGCTTGTAATTGGTACAGAGACTTTTGCTTCTAGATTGGTGGCTTGACTCTGCACAGACTTACAGATGACTACTACTGGAAAATCATTAAAATCTAGAAGTTTGATTTAGTGTTGGTATAATAAGAATCATTACTTTTATTATGTTACTTTTTACAGCTGATAGTCAAGACCTGAGGCTAGATGCACAAAGAGAATTAAAAGCTGTGCACAATAGGCATTTTCTCAAGTGCTCTTAATCACATCCTTAAAATACATTTATAACCTTATATTTCAGTTATTTGTCTGCATGAACCTTGTGTGATACTTGTCCATTAAGCAGCAGTATCAGTACTGTGTGGTTTGGTGTCCCAGTGAACTTGAGCACTGGTTTGTGTGCCAGTGCTTATGCTGGTCAAGCCAAAAATATAGCTGTCCATGGTTATCGGTACAAGTCAGGAGTACATTGAAAGCAATAAAATTCTTAATTACATTGTTATCTTTCATGAATGTGGATTTAGTTTATGGATTTGTTTTCTATTACTTCTCTTTTTGAGAAATACTAACTTGAAATTTTGATGAGTTGCCTTGCATATCAAAGGAAATGCATACCTCACTGAGACATGCACCTCAGAAGCACATTTCTGGATTGTCTGTAGTTGAGAAGTGAGAATGCTCGTATTTCTGGGCAGGACCTTTTAAATTATTTATTTATTTTCCTGTTTAACATTCTTATTTATTTATACATTTGTTATTATTATTATTTTTTGCTTCTGTTTCTCTGTTGTGTGCATGCATTTATGTTTTTTTTAAGGTTTACTGATTCTGTCAGGTCTCTTAGGAAGTGGTCACTCCAGGCAGGATGAGCATACTACAAGGTTTCTTAGGCTTTTACCCCATTCATGAAACAATCTGTGAGGTGAAGACTTGTCATCTTTAAGTCTCACTTTAAGGGATATGAGATAGTAAATGTTATCCTTGTTTAATGTGTGCTGTAAATCTCCAGGTGAGACATGACTGGTGTGGATGTTTTGGCAAGGAGCCTTGGTCAGATAGCAGTATTCACCTTTGCATAGACATGCCATTAACAATATTAATTTTTGCCTCATAATATTTAGAGCAAATATGGCATTGTTTTAATATTAGCTAGAACGCCTGATATTAGAAGCTCTAATATCAAAAATGAAGTTGATGAGTTGGTGTTCTTAAGCTGTACTCCAAGTATACTGCCTCTCCTGTTACCTAATCATTCTTAGCTTGATGTCTTCATGCTGTTGGAGATCTCCTGTATGCTGTGGTCTATGGAGAATTGAGGATTAAACCTGGATTACTCTGGTTCTGTAGTGAAAAGGGGCCTTGATGCACTGAAGAACTTGGCTCAGAATTTCTGTGATATCTTGTCTGTTTATTTTTTAAGCTAGATGTAAGACACAATGGACTGAACAGGTTTTGTATGTAGGAGAAGGTGACAGTAATATGCCAATTAGAGCAGCACTAAATTGCTCAATAAATTCAAATTCAAGTAAAGAAAGACATAAATCTCAGAGCAGCTGTCATGCCCAGCCATTGAGAAGTTCAGCACCTGAAATGCTTTTAGAGACACGGCTGAGGAGATCAAGCCTTGTAGGCACTATGTATGATCTGAAAAGAAGCTGTAGATGAAGTTGCACGGAAGCGTTTATCTATGTACATTAAATCAGGTGAGGTGATATGCAATTAGCTAGTATCTGTCAGGTGAAACACTGCACAAAAAATCTGATGAGTGTCCTAACAAACACAAAACCCCAGGGAGTAAAAAAGAAAAAAAAAAAAAAAGAAAAAAAGAAAAAAAAAAAGTTGCTGTTAGGCTTAACACATACTTAAGTAACAAATTTTACCTACTCATACAGCAGATTTTTTTTTTTTGTGTCCTTCTCAGTAGCAACCAGCTCAGCTGGAGATGCAATATTGAAATAGCTGGCCTGCTGACTTGTTTGTTATGTCAGTAATGTGAGTAGAGCACACAGAACTTTGTCATTTTAGTTCTATAAATACAGTCTTGAGCCATTTCTAAGTCTTGAAAAAGGATGGACAAGAAATGGTACTGTGGATTATGTAATGCTGAGATGAATGCTGCACTAGGAGTGCCTGATATCTCAATTTCCTTCAAAAAGAAAGCGGATGAGCAGCTTGCATAGAGTTGTATTGCAGAATCACCTAGATTTTAATTCTATGCAGTAGAAAATAGGTTGAATAAAAAAGTCATGCCTATTGTTATGGATATCAGTACTGACTATACCTTCGATTATGCAGTTTTCAAAAAGGATTAAGGGAGTAGTTTCTATTCAGTGCTTATCTGTCATTAATTACCAGCTCTGACAGTTTTCATCTATTACATTTGTATAATGCATAATTGTCTCCAACCAGCATGGGTCAATGTCACATCAGTTAAAACTTAAGATGAAGCAACAAATATTGACAGAAGCACTGTTTTGTGCTCCAGAGAAACACCTAACTGAACTAGTGTGCACTGTTACCAATTGTGCTTCATTTTAGTTTCCTGAATCATAATGAAGACAATTAATGACCCCACAGTCTTCACAGAAAGTAATTACTTTCATGGAGGGTAGGAAAGATGTCAAGATTTGAAAATTTCAAAGATAAATTCAAATTGTATCTTGTGTTACCAACCCTTTCCCTGAGATTAAAGTAGGCTAATAATGGAATATATTTATTTTATATGTGGGACTTTTACCTACCACAGTCTTTTTGCAGACAGCGAACAGCAGTGACAGTGAGATGGTTCACATGAAGGTCTAATTTAAATCCATAAATGTGTGAGGAAAAGAGGGAATTCAGAGCAAATACTGTTTGTTTTTTTGTTGTTGTTGTTTTGTTTTGTTTTGTTTTGTTTTGTTTTGTTTGTTTGTTTTTTTGTTTCATCTCCCTTCTTATACTTTAAATAAATAAATAAATAAATGTTTGCATGTTATTAGTTGGAGAGTTATATTTGTAAAAGGGAGGCAGACACACACAGCTGGGAATAAGTTGTTCTTCTTTGAAGTTTGCTTCTAATATTTGAATCCTTTTGCTCATTGTGAAAGGCTCACGTGAGATGACTTCTATAATTGTAATTGCAAATAGAATCTCAAAAAGCAGTGCCTTATTTTTATGGTTGGGGTAAGTGACTGCCCTGCTCTCAGATTGCAAAAAGCCAGGCTAAAGGAAAAGGCAGAGGGTCTTCTAGCTCCAAAATAGGTCTAGAGGTATCTGCCTCATTTGTGATGAAAGTTCTTAAATCTCCAGCCATGAAGACTGCCTACACGCCAAGGCTTGACTGTGGAGAAAGCTACAGGTTAGACATTCAGAAAAATATCCTGAGCATTGTCTTAGTCCATCTTAATACTGTAACTACTCTACCACAGACAAATTTGTCCCATTTTGCAGAAAACGTTAAGGTAATCAACTATGGTTATCGTGTGCCTCTTCAGTCTCCTCCAGCCCAAATAGACTGCATTCTAGAGACTTTGTTTTCATATTTTCTCATATTTCTTGACATAATGACTATTCTCATTGGCCTCCTCTGTGCTCTGTCCTTCAAGTTTCCCTTGAACATCAGTGTAGTGCCTTACACTGGATGAAGTATTTTTTCAAGGACTTCCTGCTGGGTAACAGAACATGATTGTACTTCATGAGTCTCTCGTGATCTTTTGTTCATACATCTCAGTATATTTTTTTGCTTTTCCCTCAGTAGCTTCTGTGATATGCTATTATTTAGATACCTCTCTGATGATCTGCCCCATTGTCTCTAGTCTCTCACCTGGAATTTACACAGGAAATTATTTCTGTCTCTGTGTAAAACATGTCACTTGGTTTAATGAAACAGCATCTTATTTCATTTTTTTTTCCCCACTTTGTCTGTCCAATTTATCAGGTTTCTGTCCTTCCAGGTTTGAGGTTTTCTGTGAATTTAAAAGCTTGCGTGCTACTCCATCATCAAGATCACTAATGGGAAATACTGAATAATACTGGATTTTGGACATAATCCAAGGAATCCTGCTCACACCTTCCATTCTGTTACTGAAAAAATGTTTCTCTGCATATAGTTTTCGAGCTAGTTAGCTACCTGCTTTATAGGTGTAGTTCCCTTTTTGTTTGATAAATACTGGCACTAGGAAAACAACTGCCCCACTGTTAAATTTGGTTGACATGTTTCTGTCTCTGATAAATATCTAAGAGAGCAGACATCCACTGATGGTAACATTTTGAATGAAAATTTGTGCTCCTACATAGCAAAGAATAACAAAGAGTTGTTCTTGCTAAAATGGAAAGTAAAGTCTCTGACTGCATATGTAATGAAATCAGCACAATCTCTCTGCCACATCCATTAACAAGTCTGTAGATCTTCCTTCCAGAGGAGCTGGGTTAGGTCTTGGCAGATGACACCTGTCTCTGTTGTGTTGTAGATTTTTGGATTGTTCAGAATTTTTTGCCCATGATGTTAACAAATGTACATTTTCAGTGTTCTCTGTTCAGACCACCAAATGTAAAAACAACCTGGACATCATCTGTAGTTTGCAAAGAGTTTGTGGTTTGTGGAGATATATAGGTTTTCTGTAATTTTCTGATGCTTCTTTTCTTCCATCTGGAGAAAAAGAACCAACTAACCAACCGAAGTCTCTCTCTTCACCTGTCTGGGTCTTCTTCTTAAAGTTCACTAACACCTACTAAGTGCTATACTTTCTTTTATCTTCTTGAGCAGCAGCTACTCCTCATTTTATTTCTAAGACCTGTTTAAAAGGGGATGATATTTATTAAAGTCCATGTAGTTTCAGGGAGAAGTTTTTCATAGCAACTTCTTTTATTATTTTTGTTTTTCCTCTACAACATCTTCATGAATAATGATAGAATGATAAAAATGATATAATCACACAGCAAAATCTTTCAATCTGTTATGAAAACACATATCCAGGAAAATCCGTTTTGCAGGGCCAGGGTGATTTTCATTTGGAAAAAGGACAATTAATATAAGTTGCAAGTAGAATTAATGAGACCCTGGTTTAAACACTAAAATGTCTTAGACTGTCTACAGACAGTAACCTAATCCTTGCATGGTTTTGAGCTTGTGTGTGCTTGTTGAAAGAGATAAAGTAACAAGCAAATCTACTTCTTCCATTCTTTTACTTATAGAAGGTTTAAATGAATGGATTTTCAATGTTATATTATCTGCTTCTTTGTTGTGCGTCATATAAAAATCTAGTTGCATGTATTTAAGTCTTCATGTTGATCAAGCAGCTGACAGTTGGATCTGTCTTCTCCTACACTCTTCCTTTTTATTAGCTAAATAGATTTGAAAGCTAAGATTTCAGTTATCAGTTACAATTGTTTTCCTGCATACATTTATTTGAAATCAATGTTCATGAGCTGGAAGTCTATCTAAAGCAGTGGCAGATCTGAAAGTATGGCAACAAGAACCAAGTTTTGGTACAAAAGTATTTGTTGGTAAATTGCCTGAAAGTATCAGAAATGACTACAGAGTTTTGGATGGTCTAACACCAAGTGCAACATCCTCTTTAAAATAACCAAAGTTGTGAGCAAATGGTATAATGAATACGTTAAAATAGGGAATATGCCCATAACTCTATTGGGAATTACATTTTATTTATTATGAGGAACAATTTTTCATGTGTAATGTAGACATTGTTGAGCAGTAATATGTTGCTTCTAGATTTTCTTTGATATAGATCTCAGTGGTAATTAAAATTAAACCAGATGTCCATATGTTGCTGGCAAATATACAATCCTACTAATTGCAGATCATGGAAAGAATGAGAATTTAGAGAAGTACCTAGTTTAAATGGTATTTCAAGAACTATGGAATGCAATCAATGCTTGAGGGCAATATGTAGATTTTCAAGAAGAGAGAATTTTATCAAGAGTAAAGTAATGAGTACAATTAGCAGTTTAAAGAGACCTGGTAAGAAAATCTAACAATTAATACAAACTTAGAGATTTTAAAATGCAAATGTTTGAGTTGAACATGTTAGTTAAACCCTCTGAATGTGCAGTTGAGTAAAAACTTTCAAGTACAACTGAAAATAATATTTTAAATTACCTTAAAATGAAAAGAGAATTTAGCAACTTCTGTGTAAAATTACCTACACAAGAAAATGTAAATATTTGTTTTAGTGAGAAAGCCAGAACTATCACAGTCATAGCTCCAGGCTGAGGAAATTGCTGTAGGAGTCATACGGAAAGATCGTTGTCCTAGGAGTGATTCAAACCCAAGAAAAACAGGCTTCCAGATTCAGACTCCTTCCCTGGTGCTCAGCCCAAGCATTTCCTCTGGAAACCCTTGCTGGCATCAGTCCCAATGCACAGGGTGACATGTGGCTAGTTCAGCTTGACAAACACGTGTTTTATTTCTGTTTACATGGAAATCCTTGGAGGAATTACTTGCAGGGGAATGTTGTCTTCATATTCTATATAAAGCAATTCCTTTTGTGTTTCTGTTGTACCTGCTCTAGAAATGTCAACATTCCAAGGTAACCTGTAAACTCAAAGTAGCTCTTAGGTCTGTGGCTGGTAATTTTTTTGTCCTTGGGTTAACTAAAAAAACAAACCAAAAAATATAGCTGTAAAGCTCCCACTAATTTCCATAGGAATAGAATCATCATTATATCCCACTGACAAAATGGAATTTGCAATAGCAGTCTGTAGTAATTGGGGGCAGGATTATTCTTTTCAACAAATTAAGACTGCAGATGAAATAAATTTATGGTCCCATTTCAAAGTCAGTAGCAGTATGATTTGCGCTTTATATCCGTTGATAGTTTTCTAGAAAATAACCACACTAGTTCTGCAGATTTAAAGAAACCTGCAGTGATAGACCTAAAATAAATTGCTGCCTAATCTGAATAGTTTGGGAAAAAATGCTTTCCTTGCACTCAGAAACTGGTGAGAAGTACACTAACTAATTTTCTGAAACTTAGAACTCAACTACAATTTTATTTTCTCCAAATGGTTTAGATGACAAATGACAAAATTTATAGTCTATAGAATGAAAGTAGCTGCATTGTAATGGCAAATATAAAAGCAGAATTGAACTCAGTAATCATGTTCCCTTTAGAGCTGGCCACAACTGTAAAGAAACTTAATTCACTGCTATTTCTGTTACTAATGTCTGAATGCATATTAACATGGTACTGTGATGATAAGGACCACAAACGAAAAGGCAGTTACTGAGGGCATACCAGGAATTTGTTTTTTCATTCCTAATTTTAGTGACAGACTGATTTCTAAACTTTAGTTTCCTTTTCCCTCCCACATTTATATTAGTGAAAGTCCTGTGGAGCTGTTGTGACCTCCAGTCAAACACTGGTTGTTAGGTTTTCTAAGCCTTGCTGAGAAACAAGGACCCATGGGATTCCTCAGCATCAGCTCCCTTGATAAATGGTTTATATTATGAGAAAATGCAGAGTTACAGTACTGTACCATGAAAGGAGAACAATGCATGGGGAAAGGAGAGACCTTGTGTTTCAGGGTATAACACTCTCTTCAACCTGTGGGAATCAGAAAGAACTTTTAATTAGAGCTCCTTCCTCTGCTGCAATGACCCCTGTGAAAGGGAAATTTCTGCAAATCTATTGCTATTGATGAGGACCTAAAACAGCAGAGAGAGACATTGAGTCTGCTTTTTAGGTAGGTGCTTACAAATTTCTTCAAACTCTTCTAAGCTACTTTTAAATCAAAACATAAGCAAATTCAAATTATGCAGTGGAAGAGAAAATGATCATTTCCAAAGTGCAAAAATGAATATATTAAGGTAGTCAAGCATTTTGGAACATGTCACCTAGAAATATATTTAATTAACTTTAATGCAAAAAAGTAGGTAACAGTTGAAATTCTCAGCACATTTGTATGGAAGACACTAATGGAATTATTATAAATGAGAGTCCCAAAATATTCCTGAGAGAGTGGAGAGGACAGCATAACTGCCATCAATAATAGCATCAGACAGTGACATGGCATGACCTCTGTTTCTACCAGCTCTGTTGAATAATAAAAACTTTCCATGAGTGGAAGTGAAAACCTCTACTTCTTTAACTACATTAGCATATTTCTATATAGTTTGGTGCCTTTAGTGAAATGAAGAGTCTTTTGATTTTTAAACTATGCCATTAGGACATATGAGTAAAATCTATGGAGCTATAATCTTTACATGACATCCCACCACCATTTCTTACCTACAGAAGCATGTATACAATGTCGCAGAGTATCATCTCCAGGTTTTATTTCACACATTTTACTAAAAATAGTCAATAAAAAGATATGACAGTTTATTCTTCTATTTAGAGTCTGAAGAGGGCATGACACAGATTAGTAGTGTACAAAGCTGGTGATGTCCTGGTATGTTGCTGCAGGGAGCTACAGGGTGGGATGAGATGTGAAATCTTGTGCAATTTGCAATCCTCCTCTGAAGTGCTAACTCCAATCCCCCAAATGCAGAGAGAGCCTAAGGGACTTGCCTTAGCCTGAATGAATGGAGTGGTGACTGTGGAGAGTGAGGTTGAGCTTCCTATATTGACAGTATTCACTTGAAATCTAAGTGTAATGGTCTTTTGGATTGTTATTGCAGCGAGTTTCATTTTAAATGTGACATTAAATATGGAGTTATATTTACAACCAGCTACACATTCATATCTATAACTCTAAAAAGGTACCAGAGTAACATTGACTCTTGTCAAATTTGAATGAAGGCTCTGCTAGGTCATCATTTTCTCCAGAAGAATCAGAGAATCATTAAGGTTGGAAAAGACCTCCAAGATTATCTGGTCCAACCATCCCCCTATGATGAATATCGCCCAATAAACCATGTCCCTAGGCACCACGTCCAACCTTTCCTTAAACCCATTCCAATGCCTAACCAAGAAAGAGATACATGCACTGAAAAAAAATAAAGAAAAAAAAAAAAATACTGCACTGATGTTTGAGGAAATAGTTTTTCTATCCCTTATCACCTAATTAAGGACATTCTTAATTCACACAACAGCTATTTCAGACCTCTTTTTTTTTTTTTTTTCCTTTTTTTTTCTTTTTTTTTCTTTTTTTTTCTTTTTAATAATCCAATCACAGATGAAAAATACATGATATTGTTCAGTTTAAGGTTTTATTTTTTTTTTAGGTGTGCAATGTGAGTTTGTTTGGAAGTGGATTGTGGCAGTATGCTGTGTGCTGATCTGATTCAACATCCTTTGAAAGTAGAGAAGCAAACCAGACCTTGCTGAAATGAACCCATTTTACCCTTGATGCTTCAAAGGGATTCAGTTTCTCTGACTATTTCCTTTATATGAACCAACCTTTATATGAACAAAGTTATTCTGTAAAAAGTAAGCTTTCATTGAAATAGCAAAAAAACACAAAAAACACATAAAATCAGGGTAGGAATAACTTGAAATAATTGTTAAACCGTCTGTGCCAGACTTTAATAGGTCTCTCAGAAAGACACTATTCTACTTAGTAATCATCAGCATTTCCAGTACTATGACCTCACCCCAATTAATGCTTAGTTAACTAACAGTTGTGGTGTTCAGGAGAACAACATAGTGGTAGAGATGGTCTTGGAAATCAAGCTTTCTACTTTCATAAGTATTTGAAACTGACAATATTTCAGGTGCCATCAAATGCAAGTCTGAATCATTGTGGGTCTTAAAAAAAAAATACTTTTCTGAAATTTCTTTTGTTATTCAGTATATCAAAGTCTCAGAGTATGAGCACTGCTGTGGTCAGTGTTTGGAGAGGAAAAGTGGGAGTTAAAAGATGTAGTTTAATTTCTTTGCATCTATAATAACTCAGGGCTTCTGTGGTGAAAGAGAAACAGATTATCTCATAGCTCCTAAAAAGCATTTGGGGACTTGCGGGTATTAAGCAGGAAAAAAAAAAAAAAAAAAAGTTAGTAAAAATGGTTACTTGTTGACATAAAGAATAGTGCAATCAAAGAGCATCCCCCAAAAGTGCATGTGCATAAGAATTTAGCTCTAATAATTTATAAAGGTTGTATTGGTATGCTAGATTAAGTTTTACATTGGCATGAGTAAGCCCTAACTAATTTTATTTATACCAACTTTTGGTAACAGATCCCTAAAATGTAGTGCTTTGAATTATGCACAGCTCATGTCTACATCTGTTTCTGCTGTATTTTTGTCCAAAAAGCTCTTAGAAACTCTACAGATAAGATATGTGAGGAAGACCTGAAGGGATATTGTTTATGAGTTGTCTTTCCACTTTAGTTTTTCCAAGATACAGAGGAAACATGAATGACCTACTGGATGATGTGATTCTGTGATGCTGTTGTTTCTGCAACTGGAGAGGAAACATTTTCTGTCTCTTCCAAAGACCTGTAGTGTGTGTTCTCATTAATGTTCACCTCTTAATGAATGAACCACACTTTCAGACAAATTCTTTAGGGAGATGTCCCTGCCCATGGCAGGGGGTTGGATTTAGATGATCTTTAAGGTCCCCTCCAACCAAACCATTCTATGATTCTAAGATTTTAGATTCTATAATAAACAATAATGTTACATGAGTGTAAATAATGTAATTAGCTGTCAAAACTGATTAAAAAATGTTTTTGTAAATCAACTTTAAAAACAAAACAAAACAGACTCATTCCATTGTGGCTCAGCTAAACTGATAATAAAGAATAAGTGATTTCTTTATTGAACTGGGTTCTAACATTTCACTGGTATAAAATCTGATTTTGAGTGAGTGCATGCAGAGAAGCAACTTTCCGGGAAATGAGATGTGCAGTTCTTCTGCAGTTGTCCATGGCATTGTGTCCCAAAGCACTGTACAAAGGACATGCTGCTGCCTCTATTTCTCATACTGGGCCAAGATTGTTATCCTTCTGCTGAAGGAGCAGGAGAGCGTTTCTGTTTCTGGAGGTCCACTGCACTGTCCTACTGTTGCTTTGTCTGATTACTTGGTACAAGTGCCTTAAAGTTGATTCTGTTGTTGTTTGGATGAAGTTTAAGGAGAAAAAAAAAAATACAACAACAACAACAACAAAACAAAACAAAACAAACAAAAAAAAAAACAACAAAAAACCCCTGTTGCTTTGTGCTTTGGTCAAGAAAGGTGTTTTACTTTTTCTCTGCCCTGCTCTCCAACTCCGGAGAGTAGTGCTATTTGTGGAAATGGAGTATGAATAGACCAGTTATGTACACTATGTGCAAGGCAAACTGCAAACAGGACTACCTTTTATCTTTCTTATACATATGGTAGTTTGTCCAGCTTCCATTCAGCAGGATTGCTCAGCTTTTGTGCTCCATTACTGTGATACTTGTTTATTTAGTCTCTGTGACTTAAGTAAAAGCATTTTGTAACCTTACATCATTTAATCCCATTTACATCTTATGATCAACATAATGTTGATGGGATGTCAATCCCATCATCATTATGACCTCTCACGATTGTCCTTTTATTTAAATGGTTTGAAGTATTGATATTATGTAAATATATGAAAAAATAAGAGCATCATTCATGTGACCTTGTTATTGGGGTACTGGGGCAGAATAATTCCAACTCCTTCTGCAAGCAGACATATGGAAAGGGATGAAGTTTATCTGCAAAACCTTGGATTGCTGTTGTGCTCAAGAGCATTTGGTGTGTCTGAGAATTTATCTTCCTATCTGGTCTGTCAGCCTTCAAAATAGCCGTACAAATATGTTGCTGTCTTGATTTTGTTTCTCCTGCATGAAGTGGCAACACCTTAATCTATTTGATCAGTTATTCTCAGGGAGAAAGAGGGCAAGTACTGGAATTTTCTTGTCTGTATTGGTTTAAAGGAAGGAACCATTGCTTGGATAATTAACGGACTATTTGATTAACTAAATTTGAGAAATTATTATTATTATTATTATTATTATTATTATTATTTAGTTTTAGAGGCTGAATAAGTCTCCAGAGATTTAGCTAGCTTCAAAGCATAGAATATTAGCCCAATAAAAACACCTTTTACCTGTAGCATCTTTTTCTGCTATAGTTTTAGGAAAAAAAAAAAAAAAAAAAAAAAAAGTTAGGAATAGTTCCTTCAACAAAATGACATTTTCTAACTGTTCTACAAGATAAAATGTGTTTCTTGGTATAGATTTGCATGACATCCCTTGCTTTCACATATGATTCAGACTGAAAGATAGTGCCATTAATAAATGAGCCACAGATGATCATTACAAGTGTTGGCCTCTGAGCTTTTGATCTTGGGTTGCATTCCGGGGCTTGGGAATGTTCTTGCTGGTATTTCTAGAACTATTTTTAAAATAATAAGGATCAAATTTGAAGAAAAGGTGAAGTGGAAGCCACAGACAAATTTATACTTTAAAGAAGAATGTGTTTTTTTCTTTTTTTTTTCTTTTTCTTTTTTTTTTTTTTTTTCCTTCCTTTTCAGCTTCTATTTAATTATGTTCTCATTTTTAACCCCAAGGCTATCAGTACCTGTTGAGTCCTACATGTTGGCCAACAAATACTGCTAACCATATCAGGGACAGCAGCATGGAAAAGAGACACATGAACTCAATTCTTCTATAGAACGGGCAACTTGGCATTCAGAATTTGGGGTGCATCTCTGGAGATATGGATGTTGTGGTGTTTTATTTTTATTTTCTTAAGCCTGACCCTTTTTTGCCCAAAGTGTTTCTGTTCTTCAGCTCATTTTAGATATTCAGCAGCATTGTTTAATAATTCAGTTTACCTGAACCTGGGACTAACATAAATAAATGCAAGTGAATGAAGATGCACAAAATCTGTGTACCTTTAGAGTACCTTTTTCAGTACTGTAAAGTGTTATGTTCAAAACCTTGTATATAGGCAAAGAAGAAATACAACTGATATATATATATAGACGGGTTTATTGTAAGGATAGTTAAAAATGTACAACTTTCAGTTGGGAATCATGCTTGCTTTGGTGCTTTCTGCCTTGTTCTATGACTCAGTTGGGATCATTTTTATATTTGCTTCCACATTCTTACGCTTTTTTCTTTCTGCACTAGTCTGCAGCTCCATGACATATCTGAATGTATGTACTGTAGATGGTGTTTTCTACATCTCAGATACTTTTTTTGTTTGTTTGTTTTCTTTCTAAAATCTGTTTTGCGCAGCTTCAGGTGTGCACATTTTTAACCATGGATGAGCTGTTTATAGCCATGGGGTGTCCAGGCCAGTCCTATGGCCTATTCTGTATCACCCCATGCCCTTTATTCTCTGTGCCACATCTCCACTTCTCTGGGCAACACTGTTGTACCAGTCTATGTTTCTCTATGGTGCATTGTGATGTTAGTTGTAAATATGTTATTCTTCATGGAACAACTGCTTGTCACTGCTATCTATATCAACCTAGGGTTGTAACTCACAAAGATAAACGAAAGTAAAGCAAATTAGCCACAAACACCTGTTCAATTAGAAAAAATGCTGTCATGGCTAAACTGAGTGTAACAAAGCTGCCGGCTGGCTAAGAGAAGCTCAGACAAAGCAATTGTGTTGAGCCTCCATCCTGCGGCTTTGCAAACAGTACGTAGCTTATGGCCTGTTGCTAGCAATGGCAATACTGTATTAATTGAGGAGAATGCCGTCAAAATGATCAACAACAATAAGACCAAGACATCTTCGAAGTGTAGTGCTTATCATGCTTACTTGAATATAGCCACACAAAAGATAAAAGCATGAAAACTTCAAGATATTTCTTCTCCATATAGAATTCTATAATTTCTTTAGAGGGACATTCCCAGATTTAAGGTATATTATAATGCAAGTAAAGCTGGCAACATACACAAAGGACAAAGAATTCAAACCAAGCAGTCACTGTAGCAGCAAAAATCCTGAACTGAACCCGTCTATAGTTAAATTCAAATGACTACATTTTTATTTTTATTTTTATTTTTTACTTAAAAGCATGGACATTAAAGCTTAAGGTACCTAAACAGTACAAACCCATTTCCACAAAACATATTCTTTCTCATGTATTTTTGTCTTTGCAGTCCAGGATTAGAGGAAAGTGATCTTTCCATTCAGGTTACAATACATTTTTGTCTTTGGTCTGAACCTGACACCCATGAATCAGGCAGCAGGGGTTCAGCATGTACAGACTAAAGGACTGACAAGGTAAATTCAGAATACAGTTCAGCTAGAGCTTTGCACCAGAGTAACAGAGATGTGTTGTTGCTATAGATTATATGCACATTTTAAGAAGGCACCAGATCATTCACACAATATTGGGTTGACCTACAGCTTTGGTAAGCAGAAACTTCATAAAAGATTAAGGGCTTAGAAATGTCAGGGTTTATGGACACAAGCAAAGGGGAATGCATGGAGAAGAGCAGAGAGTATTCATTCCCTTGCCAGAGCTGGAAAGTTCACTGTGGAGTCACTGCACAGCGGGGAGAAACAAAGGCTTAACACTTTTATGACAAGCTTTTAAGAGAAATGGATGAGTATGGATTCAATGTAATTTGAATGAAGAGTATGGATTCAATGACAACTTCATGACAAGCCATGACAGGGGATAAAGTTTGGTGACATTCTCTCCATCTGTACTGAGCATTTATTAAGTATTCTTCAATTAAGGTTACCTAGAGAAAAAGAGTTTAGATGTTCTGTGTTTTGGTAAAATAGAAAGCAAACAAAGAAACACAACCTGTACAACATCTTCCATATTTCTTTAGCCTGCCTGATCCTGTAGCCATGTTCTATAGCAATGATTCTACAGTAACAAGAATGCTTACAGTGTATGAGCAGGTAGTTGATTTATTTTCTTCTGTGTTAAAAACAGAAATATTTTCTCAAGACTTACTTCCTCTTTCTGATGTTTTTTTGAAAATATTTGTCTTGATGGTTTGTCCAAGTAATGATTTATCTTTCAAGAAGCTTAATTGAGAAGTGTTCTAAATTAGTCATCAAGGATAGACTGCCCAGTTTGAATACTAGAGTTGGTCTTTTGAAAAGTTGCATCAATTCCTTCCATTGTCCAAATTGTCTTTTTGGTTTGGACCATTTAGTTTCTTAGTGACATAGTACCCACCTATGAAGACTAAATGACAACAGAAAACAGTGCATTATAAGAAAACTGTGAGGTACTGATAAGGTAACGTGCTTTTTCTTTACACCTACAGTTAGAGTAGTAGGTGCACGTACTTATTTAGGAATTATGAAAGTAACTCAAAGTGCATCCTCTGTTTTATATTACTGTAAAACACTGTCAAATCCAATCCTTTACTCTGTAAAATGTTCCAAGGAAGTGGCTGTTGTTGCAGTCTTAGGTCAAAAAATCAAGCAGATTAATTGGCAAAATTATATTTCATCTAAGCTGCTTCCTTCTTTAAACTCCATAAGGGCCAAGGTAGTAGGTATGCAGGGCTGCTAACCTGAGAGATTTTACGTGTAGGGAAGCAGTTGGCCCCAAAAAGGATATTATTTCATATACTGGTAAATGTAATTACAACAATAGGACAGGAGCTGAGGTAAGAATCAGCAGCTATTTCAAGTAAACCACAACCTGCAAAAGAAATGCAATGGTTTATTGCAAACAACAGTGATCAAGTAAGAAACAACATCTCCTGTTTTTCAGCCCTGTTTCTTTTGACTGGGAGCAGACCCCCAGAGACCCCTGAGATGCATTCTAGTGGTGCTCATCAGTCTCCAGCAGGCTGCATTTTGAAATCCTCCAGAAAGTCTTCTGCTCTTCAACCAGCATTGCTCAAGTTACTATGAAAAGATAAGGTTCAACTGAAAGTTGCCAGGTTAGAAACACAATGTAAGTCTTCTGTTTAACTGACTCCCATCTAAGGTCACTCAGAAATGGCTCAGGGTGAATTCTGGTGCTATCAGTCCTTTCCCTTTGACAGGAAAAGAAGGAGGGGGCTCATTTTGTGAAAAGACACACTATACAACTGATGACTGTCAAAGGCAGATTTTGATAACTAATAATAGAAAGGTCAGAGTTGAAAATGCTATGGCTAATAGTTCTTTTCCTCAGAAACTAAGTAGCTGCTTTAGGTTATCATGGACATCTATAATAGTTTCAGTCTTGAATTTGTGGGTAGTTTAAGGGCAAACTCTTGTCATTTAGGTCTTTCTGTGATCTATCTACTCATTCCTCTGGTAGAGCAATAAAAATATTCTTCTCTATAAGTCACATAGCAAATAAATACAAGAACAATGATGTGACATTCTATCATAGGTTGTGATTTGTTAGATAGCCTTTTTGTGGAATGTTTTTGGAAGATTACATTAAATAAGCATATTTGCAAAAGGAAGATTTATTTTCCTTAAGCAGTTTTCCAATAAATCTTGTATGCCTACAGAATGATTTTCTGTAACAGTAATGTTCCATATCATTTTTGCAACCATCTTGAAAACCTATTACGGAAATGTAAGTTACTTGATAACTCAACACTGGTAGCAGCAACAAATATGATATATAACCTATGTATTTTGGTCATCAAAAATGCATGATGAAAGTTTAATAGTTAACAGTACATCATATTTAGCGAGGACCTGGAGGAGCAACTTTTTCTGTTTTGTGACAAAAGCTTTACAGATGCTGAGAATCAGGCTTAAACAGGGCTTGACTGTGAAGGATGTGGAGGAAGTTTAAGGCTAACCTCTCAAGAAGGGATTTCTGACAGGGCTTTGATGACAAAATGAATTTCTTCTGTAGAGAAATCTACAGCATAACTGAAATAGCATTGCTGCTTGGACTGCTGGAAGACAGATACTCTGTGTTTCTTGGGATGAACCAACCCCTTTCTTTCATCTGCATTTGAAGAAATCAATATAAGAAAATGTTCTCAGAGTGTCTGTAGCTTCTTCCTTTTCTGGACAAGAACAAGTACCAAGACTAATCCATACTTATCTACAAAATATCTTTATATCACAGCTTCTTTATGCCTTCATCTGCTACACCATGCAGATGTTTACTAGGTATTTCATATACATTTAAATGACTTTTTCCCATAAATAAATTTACAAACAATGTGTTTTAATCTAAAGATGTAGAAACAGAATGTTGTCTGCTGTCTTCTTTGCTGCACAGAAACTGAGAAGATGCAATCCGGAAAAGCCAAAGCCCTCCATGGCATGATGCATCCTGAATCATCAGTTTAGACCTATGTTAGAAGTGTTTTCTTGTGACATGTTACAATATATAATTGTAACAATGTCATTAAATCATTAAAATAATGACGATATAATAATTTTGTTTCTGCTTCTCCCAAAACATGTCTTGTTACAAAAGAGGAGTGTTTGGAAAAGCAGAGGCTAACATCTTAAAATTAGCTTCATTTTAGAATTTGGAAGCTCAGCAGTTTCCAAAGAAGAAAGGTATCAAGTTGAGTATGAGAAACACAGGTGTGTGAAATCAACCCTGACTTCGTCACAAAACCCAATTTTGTGCACTTTATTTAATATTTAATCTTTCTTTATATTGGTACCAAATACTCCTGTATTTAATTTCCAGATGCCTGAATTCTTTCTTCATTCTGTAGGTTCGATTGTTTTCTTTGTCTGAAATGTGTAATTGTGGTTTTAAGTTTATTATGGGTGGCAATAGGCAGGGAATTAAGGTTAGATTTGATGGTAACAATATTTGAAAAGAACCCCAAAATTATTGATGCTAGAGAAATCTCCCCATGTACATTTTAGAATATAAAACATTGCAAGAGATTTATTTATTTATTTATTTATTTATTTATTTTTCAAATGTAGGACTGATTGAAAATGCAATAATTTTTATCCCATGGGAACCTTCTTAGAAAAGGTGTAGAAATATTGTGAAATGGAATAATTTATTCCATGTTCCCCTTCAGTAACATACTGCATTTGGTTAGGGCAAAGAGGGATAATAGAAGCCTGAGGATTTTTCACGGGTGAAGCTCTCCCTTGATGAGGCCTGTGAAGGAAATTTCACATTAGTGTGCATTGGCAAATTCATCTTTGCCCCCAGGAGTCTACATCTGTCACTTTGGAAGATGGAAGAGTCAAACTCTTCTGACTGAAGAAATAACAAACTACAGAAAGGTTGGTGGCCAGCTGCAAGAAGCTGTCCAGGAACTCAAACTTTGTGGAAAAAAACTCTAAGAGGTTAGATCTACTGGCTGGGCATCTTGGAAAGCTACATGTATATCCAGGGCATTAAATTATATATATATATTTTAAATGTTTTGGTGTTGAATTAGTGTTCTTTGTTTTTTAAGGCTGACTGGTCGTTAGTCACCATTGCCATTTGTCCTGGGGAGGAGAAACATGAACAGAGAAAAGTCAGAACTGCTGAGATAATGTGGCTGTTCACAGCACAGGGTGGGTCAGAGTCCTGCTGATGGGGTGAAAATTGTGTCATTTAGCCACAGAAAAGTTAAGTGCAAAGTTTAAGCCTATAAGAGATATCAAGGAGATCAGAAAGGAAGAGAAGTGTCATTAACCTAGACATGGTGGCATGTGTATTCTGGCACACAGACACAAAAATGGGCATGGTTGCTTTATAGATCTTCTCTTAATCACCTGCAAAGTCTGAAACACTTCAGACTGCCTAAACCATCTGTTCCATCTGCCCACGCAGCTGCTGTTCTTCATGATCCCTTCACCTCTGACTCAGGCTCCCCTGCCAAAACAAATGACAGAATGTGCATGCTAGTGTGGCATGCTGGTACACAGCTCTGTATCTGGGGAAGTGAACCTGTGAGCCTAGGCCATGCAAAGAAAATGCTGTGATGTATCTGGCCTGGCAAACAAAATTACCTAGCAAAAATAAAAACACTCATGTTTTTACATATACTGTCCTTATCATGCTTGAATAGCTTTATATTTTATCTAAAGCTTCCTTGTTTTTGGAAACAAGTTTGCTCTATAAATACCCATTTTATATTCACAGATATATTATACATATATATCCAATATACATACATATATATATATATATATCCTATTTCTCAGCAGGATTTCTTCAAAGAAACCCTAGAAAACCAAAATATCTTTTAACAGTATTTTTTCTCACATCTTCCAGTGAACAATAATAAAGACAAGAGTTTGTAATTTACTTTCCTATTATGCACATTTTCAGATTTTATGTCTCTGGAGTAATACAGCTTTTAGAAATGCCAATGTTTTACGCTTCATTTTTGATTTCTTTCATATATGACTGATGTTTGGTAAGAGAGTAAGAAACTGAATAATAATGATATTTGATATATTCCCATATGTGGAACCAAACTTCAAATTTGCTTTTGGCTTAAAATATTTTTATAATATTCTGATGTTTCACACCATTTTAATACTTTATGTTAATGTCTTAAAGCCATTTTTTTGTTTGTTTGTTTTATAAAAAAATCTTTTATTTCACTTTTTTAACATTATAAACTGTGCTTATATCTTTCAAACATGCAAACAATTCCCCACTATACTAAGATTGCTGAGGGGTTGTTGATTTTTAATTGACGTTTAAAGAATGTTCATTTTATTGGTATTCTTTCTCAGTAGCAGCTTAGTTGCTGAAATTTAATATTGTGTGATTTGATCAGAGTTCTAAAGAATGCTCTGCTACTTTCTACCCCAACTTTTTTCAAGATACAAGCCAATATTTGGATAGGTCTGACCAAACCTAATCCTGAAGCATAAAAGTATTTGCATAACTATTGACTTCTGGGGATGATTGTGCAGTGACAGGCAATTTGGAAAAACAAAACTTTGTATTGTCTACTCTTGCATTCTCTAAGGACAGCAAGACATCTGTTCCATTAGCAGATGCTCCAAATGGCTATACAACTGCTGATAGCTGCCTGTCTCTTAAGCAGAATAATCCCATGATATAAACAAAGTGGTAACAAGTGTACTTCTACACTTCAGTAGATGCTGAGATTTTTCTCTGACATAAGCAAGATACATCATGCCTTAAGGAAAGTAGTCAAAGATATATTTGGTATTGTACCTGACCCATGTTTTAGGTGCAACAACCAAGAATGAACCTCTTATTCTCCATGGGCAAAAGTTCCAGAAGTTTTACTGGAATCTTATAAACCCAGGTTTTGGAGTGCATTGTATGTTTACTCTGGTTCATGTTTTCCCTTAAGATCTGATGAATGGAGTTCTAGTCCAGAACTCACAAACAGATGGTAAACTACTGCAACTGTAAAGAGCTTTGAATTAGACTTATATTTAGTAAATAGAAAGACAAAGAGTAAAGTAAACAGATTTAGATGAATTAATACAGCTATAACAAGATTTCATTGAAAAATATCAGCATTGAAGAGCTAGAGAAGAAAGAGACAGATTTCTGAAATTTAAAGAACTTTCAGAGAGGTAAAAAGAAAGACTTGCAAAGATAGTTTCATTTTCCCCAATGGCTAGAACAATGGGTTGACCTAGGGCTCAGGCAATTAGTGGGTATTATTTTCAACATCTTTAGTGCGATGCCTTGTGGAAGGAGAATTAGCAAGCGCTCGCTCTGTCTTTACTAAGGTATTAAAATAAAAAAATGTGCTATTATTAATAGAAGAGGCACCAGTAGATGGTGCTCAAGAATATGCAGACACTTAGTCTGGTTCTGTAGGACCAGTTAATCTGTGCACACAGTTGTGTGTGAGCAGCTTTCCGCATAACCTGCAGAGTGTCTTGAAAAGGGACCAGATCTCAAGAGAAATCCTATATATTCTGTGCATCCATTACACAATAAGTAATGTCTGGAATCTTTTGGGTCATGATCTCCCCAAAAGAGGGTTCAGTGCAATTCTTTCTTTTTGTCAGGTCTAAGATGAATCAGTGGCAAGTCATGACTGGTGTTGTCAAGTGACGCTGACAAATTTGTCAGTGAGGGCACTGCTGATTGCCCCTGACCCATATTTTTATCTAAAAAAAAAAAAAAAAAAAAAAAAAAAGTATTTCTTGGCTTATTCATAGAATTCCTTTCTCAGTGAAAAGGTCTCTAGGTGTTGTAGGAGACATTGCTTGTGCTAAAATGCCTCTGCTCTCTCACTTCATTTTGACTACGGATGTGGTGGCAACAATCTGTAACAATCTCAATATTCAAAAATATATAGGAAAAAATAGTCAAATCTCATGCATTTTTAAAGTATTAGCTATATTCTGCTATAGTTTGCATCACAGTTTGGAAAGAGAGTTGCTCTCCACCAAACTAGTGTTCCTGCTAAGGAACTGCTCCTGCTAAGTAGGAAGACTATCACAAGCAAATAAAAATAATAAAACTTTTTTTTTTTTTTTTTTTTTTTTTTTCCCTCATAATTTGCATTTATTATTTCCATAAAATAAATGGCATGCCACACTTTGCACAGAATTATCTTTTGGGATTTTTCATTTAATGCACTGTTTAGGTCATATCAAAGAGCTGAGACATATATGTGTCTTTAACGTAAAGTCAAAAATTTCTACTGATGTTGGTTCTTTTTACAGTTGTCTTGTTTATGACCACATAAAACCCTTGGATTCTAGTACCAGATCTTTAAAAAATAACCACACAAGTGCAACATTAACATTTCAGTGCGCGTGCTGCTTCTGTTATCTAAGAATCTTTTCTGTTCTGTGACTTTCAGTGTTTGACTTAAACTTTGTTATGCACACTAAGAAAGAGAACTTGTGAGAGTCCAAACAGAGAGACCTTTTTCTTCATTCATATTTGAGCTGTATTAATATTACATGAATCAGTGGCAAAGGTGGTGGAATTTAGACCTTTCTAAAGCGCCTTTCCAGCCACAGTGAGTTTGCACCACTAAATGCAGCCAATGTCTGACCACGTTCTCCTTTCCAGATGGACAAGCTGGTAGAGAATCAAGGGCAAGTAAAAAGGTACTTGAAAGGTCAATTGGGGCCATGTTGGTTTGCTGTCGCATTTGAGCAATGCAGTTGGTTTCTGTGTCCCCAAGGATGCTGCCGACTCCCCCGTTAGAAAATGCCTGTGCAATTCTTATCCCTCTTTGGCAGCTGAAAGCTCTCAGTCTATTGCAGCTTTTAAAGTAAGAACTGTTTTTTCAGCTTGAGATTTTTCAGGCTAGAGATTTAAATTCAGATCTCAGACATCAGGCCAAGATCACCTATGTATAGGTGACTGGTAGTTGTACCTTTCATTTAAAAAATACATCCAATAATGAGAAATGCAACTGGTGGTTGTGGACTGAAGATATTCTCACAAAGGTCCAGTGAGACAGCCAGTTGCCTGAAACTTCTCAGTTCATCAGGGAAGGCAATGATTGGTTTGGAAAATAGCATCTGCTTTCCTCTGCTTTGGCTGTCACTAAGCTACTCCAAAGGTAAAAACTGGGTGGGAAACTTTGTTTTGGTACCCTAGTGATAGAGACAACTGGCAAGTCCAAGGGAGAAGTATCTGACTCTAGAATTTTCCGTGATCAACTTTTCACCAAAATTGCATTTCTGGTGCTGGTCTTGATATCATTAATAACAAATAGATTGCATGAAGTCCAATATATTTCCAGGGAAATGTACAAAATAATCTCAGAATCTACTGGAGAGACTTATTTTAATGCCAAGCATTTTATCAAAGAGTAACAGGAACATCTGTAGGTTTTCAGAAACCTTAATGGCCTTCTATTTGAAATTACATATTTTGAAGCATTCTCTGTCCAAACATCTAATCTGAAAAAGACTGTCTGTAATTTTGTATAAAGTGTTGTTACAAGAAAATTTCTCACATGTCTTGCTGCTACAGAACGTGCAATAGGTTTTCTGAGACACATTTCTGGCCTTGTCATTAAGACTCTTTTTACTTGTTTTACGTTCAAGAACTTTTTTTTTTTTTTTTTTTTTTTTTTTTTTTGTATATCTGTGAATCCAAAAATTGAAAAAATGGATGATACAAAGGTCATGTAATCTTTTCATGCCTCCTAAATGATAAAAGCAAAAAATATAGTTAGAAATGAAAAGTGTCTGTAGAAATAAATATTGAGTGCAGGCTATATACAACCTCTCCTACCATCAAGTTTAGTGTTCCATAATCTCAAGTACTCTTGTAAAAGTTGTATGTTGGGGATGGATCCACATCTGCTTTCCTTATACCGTAAAACAGAAGATGTTTAGACATTTCTTACATTTATTCATTTTCCTGTAATAAGTGATAACCTGTGGTCAAAATCGCATCACGTTAACTACTGAAATAGGGCATTTATCTTGCTACTCAATCTTTTGCATTGGTTTTCTAGGAAAAACCTTTCATCTATTTTGTGAGTTCTTTTAGGACAATGCTGAGAAATTGCTTCCCTCTTGATCATCTCTAATTCACGTTTAATGGAGTATTACACATTTTAAGAGGCAATATTCTGGCTGAATTTCTGTGCATTACCATGTGAAAAGTATGTTGCTATGTAATATAGTTTGGCTGTGGTATTATATCTATTTCTTAATTTTTATTGACTAACGGAATTTTTTTTTTTTTTTTTTTTTTTTTTTTGGTCTTTTGATGCATATTAGCAGTAAAAACTCATACTCAGTAAAATACGTTTTTGTGCACACTGAACAACTAGAAGACACAGTTCTATGTATCGGTTTAATTTCACTGTCTTGTTAAATTTTGAAAAGTTGGTACTTCTCTGTGAAAGATAATCCATATTGGATGTTGCATATTTAATATACTCAGAGGTATAGAGCAGATCTTATTTTTTAGATACACATCATATGTAATAATGAGTCTTTGACAGTAGAGTTTAAGAATAGGGCTGGACAGAGCAAATTCAGCTGGATTTAAAGGCTGATCCTACTGACTATCAAGTGAGTATATATTCAAAAGGTTATTTGCATAAATGTTAAAAAAAACAAACCACTGAAGGGCAAGTCCTAACAGAGGCTAAGCATATAGGAGCATAAAGTTTTAAGCTGCTTGCCTGTCAGTTTGATAGGTCTATTTTCTGACTGTTGTGTTCTCATTTCCTATTACAGAGAGGAACATCTGTCTGAATCCTCTCACTGTTTGAGCACCCGATTGTGCCCAACGTATTTGACATTCATGTAATCCTTGTGAAATTTAAAGACCATGAGGAATATGAAATTTACTGCAGGTCTTAAGTCTTTCAGGTGTTTGAAATCAGAGTTTAAATTACTTCTTTAAAGTCCTAACCCCACAAGTCATCATGTAATGCAGTGCATCTTAGATCTTTTTAGTTTATGCTCCTTTCCATACTTCATTTCACAACTCTAATAATTTTCTGATTTTACTTCTTTACTAGTAAGATATGTTTCTCAGATAGAACAGTTCAGCATTACACCATCATCTTTGCTCAATGAGCTTGCCCTTTCAAAAACAGAGCAGAAGAAATTTTCAAATACCCATAAAATATATATTTTTTTCTGTTTCACTCACATTTTCACTATACCAATCAAGGTCCATATACCATCAGGTCCAGAATGTTCTTGAATGTATCTTGCCATTGACAAGTGCTATCCTAAATTCTCCCCTCAAGTTTTAGACCTCTGGTTCAGATGGATGTTTAATTGACACCCCTGTACACTTTTTTTTTTTTTTTTTTTTTTTTTTTTTCCACCTGTTGATAGGAAAGCAGGACTTTATTAGGCTCAGGGTTCATGCTTACACTTGTATAAGTTAAATTATAGCTCCACCTGTAATTCTGCTTTTATGTTGGATAGGGATATTAACTATTCAAGCTAACCCGCTATTCACAAAGAAAGTGGAACCAAAAAAAAAAAAGGGGGGGGGGGGAAGATTAAAAAAGAATAAACTGGAAAAAAAATCTTTCAAAGAGAACCTGAAATTTAAGATGAAAGTATTATCTGACTTCTTTTGATTATAACATGTCCTGCTATGATAAGGAGCTTTATTCTTGTTTAAAATGAAGACTTGAGTCAGACCTTGCACTCTAATAATAACCACTCGGAACTAGGTTGGATGCTAGAAGATCTTGTAAGAATGGGTAGGCTTCAGAGAGTCCTTCCAGAATAAAAACAAATAATCACCTGTCCTTGTTGTAAAAGTAATAGCAGAGCTCAAGTATTGGATGCAAAGGCACTGGTTGTTCTTTACTACCTGGAAAACATCTCTCTCCTACTTCCAGTGGGGTGGAAGGAAGAGTGAATACAGATCATAAAGGTAAAACTCCTTCCCTAAATAGAAACTGGTTGCGGCTCAAAGTAGTTGGAATAAAATATCCTTAATTTGAACTACTGAAAGTCTGACCTAAGGCACATGAAGTCAGTAGGAACCTTTTGGTTAATGTTATTAGATTTAGCACTGGAAGCTTGCAGCTACCTGATTGATATGGAAGGCAGCAGAGGCAACCATATGAGAGTAACCAGGGACCAATTCTTCTTCTTTTTTTTTTTTTTTTTTTCTTTTCCGAAGTAGGAAAATTGCCTAATTCTTGCTGTCGGAACCAAAGTTTATTGAAATCAATAGTAGTCTTTCTAAGCAGTGAACAGCATAACAGCGACAAATATCAGCTGCGTTATGTACCTTGCTTCAGGTCCTTCTGGAATGAAAGCCACTAAAAATAGAAACAGAGATGCAGTAGAAGTTAGCCCAATGAGCATAGCCCAGTTTTATCATTGTAGAATTGCTTTCTCACCACTGGCAGAATTTGATTTCTTGTCTGTTCCGGAGGGACAAAAACAAACAAACAAAATCCTTTATAATTTCCAGACCCTTTTGTATTTCTGAACTGAAGCCAAAGAACTGTTAGAAAGTGAATAGTTTTCATGTTTCCTCTCAAAAATCTGATGCAGCAAAAAAAAAAAAAAAAAAAAAAAAAAACAAAAAAAAAACATCTCCAGAAAACAAACAAACAACAACAACAACAAAAACACTTAAAAAAAATGTAAATATCAAGGTAGTCAACCTACTTTTTCTCCTCTGTTTATTTAAATCCCAAATACCAGCTGACACCAGCAGGTGTCTTGAAAACACCACAAAGCTTCAACAGCTTGAAAAAACTTAGGTGTAAGACAGGACATGCAGGGGAAGTGATACATCATTTTACTCCACTAAGTTTGGCTCTACTAAACAAAGTTGACAGAAATAAACAACAGAAAACCCCTTAATATTGCAAAATATGCAGCAGAGATTTATCAAGTACATCATCTTGCATGTATACAGCCACTTTGCACCAATACAGCCACAAACTTTACAGCCAATACAGCCACTTTACAAATCCTACTCTTGATTCTTATGCAGATGAGGCAATTTTATCAAAGGAGTGTTTCAGCAATTTATGGTTCTCGAGGTTAATAAAGTTATTTTATTAATGAAAAAAAAAATCACCATGCTGGACTTCACCTATTGATTTTATTTGGTTCTGCAGTGGCAGATTGCTAAAGGTTCGGGAGAGCTGATGCAGCAAAAAGATATGGTCTCTCTTACAAAAATGTAATTATCTTACACTAAAACTGCATCTTATTTTAAAAATTAGTCTACTTTTAAAAAACAAGCCATAACTAAAACTGAAATGCTTGTCATGTTTTTGGAAAATATGAAGTGAAACTGCAGGAAAGAATGATGGATTATGTCTAAAACAGAGAGCCATGATACGATGATAAAAGTACTTTGAAAGACAAGTATGTGAATGAAAAAGAAAGTTAAATTGAGACTCTGAAAGTGAATATTTACATCAACATACAAATATAGGTGTGAAGCTTGCATGAAACATGAAGATATTTGGTGCTCAGCTCCTCTTTGCCCTGGGAAGATCCTTTCAGGTCTTCCTCAAGGGGGATTTCTGGTTGAATTGTCCTGGAATATATTTTCTCTTCTTTACTACTCTTTGATGCTGTTTTATACATGATGCTCTTTTATACAACATGTGTATAAAAGTTTAGTTGTCTGCTATTTAGAAGGTATTACTGACAGACAACATAGTATAATATAACATAGAATGTGTATACTCATAGCATATATAGATGCATGTATTTTGTTTTGTCAATATATCATATACAAACACATACAAACATATTATGCTATATACATATAAATATACTTTGGGTGCAAAAAACTGTATTAATAGTATATCGTACATAGTGTATTTGATATTCTTTTTTTCCCATTGCTAGTTCAAATGTACAAGGCTGTAGCCATGATCCCTGCTTCTGCAGGAGCAACAGACATGATGCTTTGGCATTATATCCCTGTGTTGCCAGTGTGTACGAATCAACATTTCTTCCTGGGCTTGGCTGTAATTTGAAGATCAGAGATCTGCAGGTGCCCTTCACACAGTTTATACCTCTTCATAAGATAGGCCTTGACTTAGAAATTTTAGAGGTAAGGACTTGGTAGGTACTGTAGTAAATTGTGCAACTTAGACAGTTGACATGAAAAGGTAAGAAAGAGACATGTTACTATCTTAAAATAATGGTCTCTTAATTAGACCACTGTTAGCAACCACCTGTTTTTTCTAACACCATAGTAACATAAACTCTGCTTAGTTCCAGGACTGTGTTACCACAGCTTAATCCTACCAAAGTCAGATCCCTTTTAATCTTCTGTCTTGGAGGTGTTTAATCCTTCAGCTTTATTTCCAGTTGATGTATGACTTTGAAAAGCTTCAACAAAATCAAAGGATAGATAAATCAATTAGTTTTAGTCATTGATTAGTTTCACTCATTAATAAAGAGGAGTAAAACATTTAGCGAGAGGTCTGGTTTTCTTTTTTACTCATCAGTTAAAGTACCAGAGCTCCTTCTAAATTAGATATTCACATATAGGTCTATGTGACTGCAAGGATGGCAATAGACCAGTGGCAAAAAGAAAGACCTGGGAGTCCTATGGATAGAAGAAAAGCAATGAATTTATGTTATGGCTATGTAGGGTATGAAGGAGCAAGGCAACCTCTGAACTGTGATGTTGAAAATGTGTTTCTTATCAGCTTTAAGCTCACTGACATGCTCCTTTTCTCAAGTAGCAATGAAAACAGGAATTCTTTTTGTGTACTGATTGTGCATCCCTTTTCAACTGTAAAAGTGCTTTGTTTCTACATAAGGATTGGTACTGTGTGATGGCTGGGCTTACTCATAGCTGCCTCTTGCAGTATACCTCATTGCTCTGCTGTTTAACCTCATTGAGGTACTTCCTGGTCCATCCAATGCTTGGACTGGAGCACCTCTGGCAGAGGTTAGGAAAAGGGCAAAGCACATCAGCTTCACCTTGGTAGTACGTGTTCCTTGGCTGAAGGAAGAAAGTTCATCCTATTTGTAAACTTCTTACTTTTTGTCTGCATGTCCAAAAAGCCTATTTTTGGAAGCCTTTGTAAGGGTGAAGAAGTCTGGAGAAGTACGTCCCCATGACCCCAGAGAGAGACTTTCTTATATTTTTCTTCAAGTAAAGATCCTATCCTAGGAGCTTAAAGAAGTGAGGACTTTCCCCTTGGGCTGGTTAGGATGAGTCTGGGAACATTTAATTTAAGGATGCATGGGAGTGAAATAGGCTGTAGACATCTTTGTGCTGTTTCAGGTTTCTTCTTCTCCTTGAGAACACAGACTAAATGGAACTGAATAAAATGCAACTGCTTACACTGTTCTATATTAGTAAGACATTGTAGAGGCACACTGCTTTGTTTCAGGAATGCATTAACTATAAATTAAATTGTTCTCTACATTTTTTCCTCTGTGCATCTCAGTAACGAGATACACTGGCTGAACTGTCTGGTATTTGTTGTTAGGCATTTTATAGACTCAGAAGGTAACGGAAAATAGAGAAAATGTATCTTGTTTGAGAGGAAAGGAAACCTTTTATAGTATTTGTCAGATGCCCAAGTATAGAGTACAGTAAAAAGCACAATAGAAATTAAGTCTTAGATGTAAAAGGTCTAGATTCAGATGAAGTCTGTGAATCATGTTTCTTCTGAAGTTCATCCTCATATACAGTTAATATATGAAACCAGAATTTTCTGGGCTGTACTATTACAATTAAAATTGATTTATGGAGAGCGAGCCTTCAGAGTAATATCCTGGTGCAGTTTTAGAGCCAAAGGTCTTGCCACCAACAAACAGCAGAATGCTTCTAGTATATTAATGATAAAGAAGTGTAAATCAGATACCAAAAACACAATTGCTCATTTCACTCTTAAGTTTGACTGCAATACAGAGATTTCGACACCCCCCCCAAAAAGAAGCCCTGAAGAACAGAAAATATAATATTATCAGGATAGAGGCATTTATTAAGGCATCTCTAGTTTAAATTTATCATAAAGTCTACAGTCCAAAAGGCTGAAAGAACCTTTTTTTTTTTTTTTTTTTTTCTATGGGGGTCATTCAGCAGAGAAACTTCTGTGCATCTTTTGTGCTCAGTCCAGTAAGCCTCATCTCACATACAAACACAGGTCCAATCATCAATTTTTAAAGCATTGAGAATTTCTACAGGCCAAATCGAATTAATATATTCATCTTAAAAAGTGAGATAGTACAGGTAAATAACTAAACCTAATTTTTAATATTTTAGGAAAATTTATCCCTTTAAATCTATATTTCAGAGCTGAAAAAGTCTGCCATGTTCTGATTTGATTTTTATTTTAAATGAATGCTTAATACCTAAAGTTTTCACTGAGAAATGCATGCACTCAACATGTTTTAAAATTGAGAGAGAATTATTTAAATGCCTTTTAAATTTAAGGATTGTGGTACATAAATGCTTTTTATAATCCAAGCCCAGGGATTCAACCCTCTGAAGAATATTGATTACTGAGGCCTGTGGGCTTTATCACCAAGGGGAATTCCAGCCCCCCTAGATGTATGGGGATGGATGGAGACTCCTCTAAGATGTCCAGTATGCAATAGCTGGAGGAGAACAGAATATCTAGCACAGATTGAAGAGGTGCTTTCCACCTGTCATTTAGAACCAAATAATACACAGAAATTCTGTTAATTTCACAAAATACATCTATCAGTGGTCCTACTTCGTTCTTTTACTCCCAAGTCACAGAAACATATCCAAAAGAGGAAATTTGAAGTCACATAACCTGCTTTTCACAAAAAATGTGTGAACTGTTGATCTGCCAAAAGTTGTGATGTCTCAAGCTCATTTGAAGACATTGCAGTTAGGAGAAGATTAATTAATATTCCTGGAGATCTATGGTAAAATGCTATAGTGGTCAAAGCATCCTCCAGAAAGAGAAATAAAGAAAAAAAAAAAAAAAAAAAAAAAAAAAAGGAACTTTGATGTTGTTCTTTTTGTTGTTGTTTGTTTGTCTGAATGTTCATGGTTTTTTACAAGCTAAAATAGCTCACTGTCTTAGATGGAAAAAGCCTAGGGCATTTGATGTGCCTGAATAATTTTGTTGTATTTTTGTATCACATGATATTTAGAAGAAGACCTATCTATTTATATTATGTACTTTGGCTACTTAACTGCTTAGCATCTGTTTGGTAATCTCTTGGATGTTTTTTCCATCATTTGTTTTTGCTTATTTTTCTGCAGAAGATCTGCATAGGGTCCACATAAAGTTCCCGTTCATGTGTATACAATACATATTTCATTGTAATTCCCTGACAAGCTATTGATAGGTGACAGACAAGTGTACATTCTTCATCACTGCATCTGTCACCTTTTCCCTTCTTGATTTATTTTTTCTTGTCTCCCCTCTATGGTTGAGTAAACTGATGGCTAGAAACAAGGAACAGGTAGAAGAGTTCCTCTTTTTTCGTTATCTGTATTTATTCTGTGATACAAAGTATTTCCTGAAATGTATAAAAAAAATCTGAAGAAGATATTTTTAAAGTACTGATTTAAAATTTCTATCATTACCAACTGAGGAAATGTACTAGACATTTTCCTGGCTGTAGTTTTGGAGGAAATGTTCTCCAATGAGTGAAGGAAAAGAGAGGACAGAAATGGCAGTAATTGGTACTTGCCTCAAGTAACTGCCTGTTGACAGCAGGCAGTAATTTACAAAATTAACTATGTGTTTTATGCATTTTTAAGTAGACACATAGAATATTTACACAGAAAATTGCTCTCACATTTGTATGACTGGGAGAAGGACCACAGGGGTTTCACCAAAGACCCGTTTGGCCAAGGACACAGCTTTTTCACTTGGCAGCAAATATGTGCTGAAGGGAAATCAGAAACAGAGGCTGCACAGAGAGATCTTTCCTCCCAGCATGCTGCCCTGGCTTGCAGAACATGTAAGCTTGGGGGAAAGGAAAGAGAAATTGATACTGAACCCTGGCTCATCCTTAACATTTCCAGCTATTACATTCAGGATCCCTATTTTGTTTTTGTTTCACCCTTTTGGATTTCATTTCTCCTAAAATTTTGTGTTGGAGTCCATCTGGGCTCTTGTCTTTTTAATTTCTTTCCTAGATACAGATTCACAGCTGTAAAAATAACAGTTCAGAAGGTTTTGGTCTTGATGACAGAACCAGATTCACCTCCAATACATGATTTAAATTACACAAGTTGATTTTCTCATTCCACCAGGCTTAGAGCAGAATAAACAGACACTGTCCCCAAAATGCAACTGTGAAAAGGGTGGAGGGGAGGATACATTCCCTTCCATCACCTCTTATTACATTGTCAGGGTGTAGAAGAAAAACCTTTCAAGGTAACAGTGAGTGCAGAACATCAGGAGATCATTGCAAATTTGGACGTCTTAGTGTCAAATATTGCCCTTAGGTGTTAGCTGTTCCTTTATTAGTAGTTTGTGTTTTAGAAAGCTAAAGTATTGTATGAGGTAGATGCTGGTCAGTGGTGAATGAACAGTTTATTTTTTTCCTCTTTTCTATGGCACTTGATGACAACTAGATGTCCACACAAACTGTCCCCTTCCCACCTTGTAGTCACCTTCTTCCCTCTCTCCGTCTGCAGGTATCACAACTCCCCTCAGGTGCCTGGATTGATTTTGCTATCCTCACCTATGAAATTCAACATTCTCTTTAACTCAACAGTGCTGTATTTGGGAGCATGGGACTTTTTTTTTTTTTTTTTTTTTTTTTTTTTTTCCCCAGTGGGCTTACCGAGTATCTAATAGCATTGACTGATTTTTCAGAGGATTTAAGAAAGAAACATTCTCCATTCATAGTGGTATAATGACTTTATGTAATTGGTTTGGTGTGGTCAATATATGTTTGAAAGGTCAGGAGGATAACACCAGGAACATGTGTGAAATAGTTGCTTTTAATGGCAACATGGTGTTGCTTTGATGACGGTTTATTGAATTCAGGACAAGCTGTTTGAATTCTACAACTTCAGCATAGATTACTAATATGATTTTGCAGGCCTGGGCAACAGCAAAGAAAAAGGAGAATTTTATACAAAGGTAGTGCTGCTTTTTTATAAAGTTAATATGAATTAGGAATTATAGACCATCATCATTTGGATTTATTGCTATCATTTTCAGCAAATCCCCCCCCAAAAAAGGTTTAGATGCAGATTTCAGTTTTCCCCAATGGTGGTTTGTTAGAGTTCGAAAAGGAAAAGAAAACTCCAGACTGCCAGTGATGATCTTCAGAGACTTGAGCTCCTTGAACCCTGCTGATGGAGCAGAATAGTGCCAGCTGCCTCTTTCCTGTTCAGTTACAACTCCATGCTGGTGCATTACTACTGCTGTGTTGTTGCCTGGCCCAGCCTGGGACAGCAGGGAGACGAGGGACACCTTCTTCACAATAGTCCAGTTTTCCTTTATAGCGTAGGACCCCCACACCACCTCTCAGGTCTCGTGGTATTCAGCAGCTGTATTTGCACCATCATGTTATGTGAAAATAGAACTATTCAGCTGGGGAAAGGCATCTTCCTGGGACTATGTCTGAAGTCACCGCACAGAACACAAGCTGACTGCTGGCTGAGAAAAGGCTTAATGATAACTGCCACAGCTGAGCAGACTTGGCTGTTCAAATAAGAGAGCATCTATTTTGTCCTGATTATTCTCATCACCTTTCTTTTCAGAGGGTTCACCACAGAAAGACCACGGTGACAATGCGAGGCTATGAGTTCAGATCCTCTTCTTCCTTTTCAGATACCAGAGCTTTGCAAAAGTCAGAGGTTCAGAGGCTTAAAGATCTGCGATTTTCTACATTTATATGTATATATATACAAACACACTTCAGATTGAATTAGGAACTGCAACTGAAAGTGATAAGACATTAAATAAAATGAGAAATCAGGCAGGAACAGGATCATGGCAATAAATGGAGCCCTGGAGCTCTCTGAAGGGTCCTCCTTGACTGGTACCCCTTTGCTTCAGACAGTATTGCCTCCTCCACACTCAGTGTGCTGGGAAGCAAAGCCTGACAATCATAAGACGGAGAAAAGGCAACCAGTTTGGGCTGTGTTTTGAGCAAACCTAGGCCAAATCTGAGTATCCTGTCCCCTGCAATCCCATGAAGGTGGCCTGTACAATGCAGGCTGATCTGTGCAAAGGGTGAAGATCCAGTCTGTTGAGAGATTTTGTAATTTTGTTGATGCCTTTTTCTTTAAGCAGAGAAATGCAAATTCTAAAATGCTTTGCAGAAGGTTATTTTCATTTGGCTTACTCTAAAGGAAAACAGAAAGGCTCAAATTTTATTTGAGTGTATAATTTTAGCAGTCAGAATCAAGAGACAACTCAACATGAAATCCTTATGTGCCATTGCTACCTGAAAAATAAATTAATACATTTACACAAATAAAGGTATGGGTTATATTTGGGGATATAAGAAGTGGTACAGTACATTCATTTTAGAGACTGTTTTTACCTGATTATCCAGCATTGCAGAGACAGATGAAGCAATACCATGTACATTCCTCGTATCAACATATTTTATATGCTGATGAAACACATTGGTACAGAAGGAATCACAGATGTGATTTTAGGAGCTGAAAAGACATATTACTGTGGAAGACTTAAAGAATTCAAATCTGTTTAGCATCTCAGGAAGATAGAATATGATTTGATTGCAGTTTGTGAGTATTTTCATGTGGAGAAAATAGTGGATATAAAAAGAACCTTTAATCTCACCAAGAAAAGTAGGACGAGAGTCATGCCTGGAAGCTGAACTAGAGAAATTCAAATGACAACTTGTGCAAATGGTTTTAACTGTTCACATGATTAACCTGTGGAATATAGAAAACAGCAACAAAAATAGTAGATTGTCAATCTCTTGACACCTGAAATGAAGACTGGTGCTTTAGGAGAGAGATGGTTATGCTTTATTGAGCTTAATAGAAGAGTAACTGGATGTAATAGCCTGTGGTATAGTGGAGATTGAATTTGATGGTCTAATGGTTCTCCTGGCCTTAAAGTTTATGAATCCCCTGAAAATCCATGCAGACCAAATCAGGAAAGTGAAAGGTTTACTTCAGTTCCTGAATGCTGCTATTGATAAAATGTGTTCAGTTCTGTTCTCTGCACAAATGAAGTGGCTAACAGCAAGCTAGCCTGGCTGGATAGCAGAAATATTCACATCCTCACATTTGATCATCTTTTTGCTGGGAAACTTGTCCTGAATAATAGAAAATCCATATCAAGAGCATGAGCAGAGGAGTGCTTACTGGGCTTGTTTGTTTATGCAAATGCTTATATGACATTACTTTCTGAAGAGAACTACACTGGTAAATAGTTGTGTGAAGTAAAATGTACTGATTGCCCTATTTGCTGATCAGTGTGGCTTGGATAGTAGACTTCCTTTTAAACCTAACATGGTTATTGTCATAACTGTGGGTTTATATTCAGTTCTGGGTCAGCATCACTTCGCTGTTAGGGCTGGCATTGAGCAAGGAGATGAACCCAAGTCTATATTTACCCCTTTCAAATACTTCTGTAACAGGGATTTCCAAGGGTGTGACACAGAAGGGGCTGATAGCTATTATCTGCTGGTATACTATAAAGCATGTTCTATTTTACGTTGTTGCTCTGTTAATTAGGCAAGTTTTTAAGATTTGTGCCCTTCCAAAACATGAGAAGCCCGATTTGATTTTCCTGTCACAGTTCAATCTGGCTACTTTATTTAACATTATATTGTGGGAGGGAACAGCAAGACTGAGCAACAGAGAAGTATTTCAGACCCCAGAGTGATCCCACAGATGGGCCAGAAGCCAGATGAATTTAACTAGCCAAATCTTTAGGTATTCCACTCATCAAATGAACAATTATGGGTAGCCCATTAGTCCTGCTTTCAGTTTCTTAAACATTTTTGTGACGCCTCTAGCATTTTAAGGCTCAGTTGAATTTCTCAAACTCTGGTGCCAGCTCTTGAACTCCGCATTGATTTTCCTTAAGAGTGTCCTCAAATAAAACATATAAAATAGTCCCATGTCTGAAATTCATGTTCCTGCCAGCCACGGTTCTTATGATATATTGCAACAATACATCAGAGAAAAGCAGACCTGGTGATCTATTACAGTGATGTTATACATCCTTTTAGAAGAAATGAACAAGAACTCTAAACTGAGAACTTGAACAGCTTTTTGAAGTTGTCTTCTGGCAAAGATATTAACATCTATTGTGTTTGTCAAATGTAAAATTTAACTCTTTGTGTGCTGTTGGCATGTTTATTAGTGCTTGTTAAATGTGACTCTGTTTTCTACCTGAAGGAATAGATTAAAAATCTTCAAGATTTTTAAAGGGAGAAGAGATTGCCTGAGATATCTTTTGTAATTAAGGGATAAATACATCTTGTTGTGAATGGGCTTTACATTCAGAAATACAAGAGTAAATTAAAAAAATAAATAAATTATTCTCTCTGATGCCATCCTAATCAGAAAAGAACAAATACAATGTATCCCACCAAAGCTCTGGTAAAAAATTAACCATTAACATCTGAAAACTGTAGGATAACGAAGAAAAGGTTTTGCAGTTTATTACATTTTTTTCAAGAGAGGATTGAGACCTATAATTTGCAGTTACTCCTTTGTGCTCAGCAGTACCAGAAATATTTCTTTTTACTGATGTTTAAATTCAGACCTCTGTCAGTGAGAGTCTGGAGTGTGTTGTTCCCTTGAAGACACCTTTCTTGAATGATTTTAGCTTTTTTATTTTGTGTTTCATTAATTAACTTGAAAAGTCTTGAGCTTTGCCGTAGTGTCCTGAAAATCCATATTGTCTCCCAGCTTGCTTCTTTGACTCATTTCAGCTGGGTTTGGGAGGTAGTTACTTCTGTGATTGCTTGTGTTGTTGCCATCGCTTTTCCAGCCTTTTCAGTTTGCGTTCTTGGATGTTAATAAACAACCAAGGATATCCCAAAATTTCACTAATTCACATAGCCTGAAATTTCCACACTGCAGTTATTACTGAAGGTTATTTTGCCTGAACCATTGTGTCAAAATGGTATGAGTTATGCCTGTGAACAAGAAAGGTGCTATAACAGTTAAATTCTTACCTTTAGGCCTCTGCCTCCACTTATTTTATAAGTAATTTTCCTGAATCATCTATGAAACCACATTTCCTTTTGAGACATCTTTTATGTGGACAGATTTTGTACAGTTTGCTTTCCATTTGGAGCTTAGCTGTGCTTCTTTCAGGCCAAAGATGTGACTGCTGGTGCTCCATATTGCTGGTAGTTGCTCTGGCTTACTGCTGAGCAAAAGTTCTCTCTTCCCAATTTTGACCGGGCATCATACAACAGAGCCAAGAAAACATTTGTGAATATAAACTTCATTGAAAGTTGTATGCTTTGGTATTATTCTGAATTACTCAATCAACCCTTTTGTAAAGAAAATGTTCTGCCAGTTCTGTTTGTAGATATTTTGGCCACAGTGCTCTGGATTATTTGACCTGCCAGCAAAGCCATATTTCACAGGAAATGTATGAAGCCGGGAATGAGATCAAGGCAAAACTCTAGGTCTGTTTTTCTCTGTGTCTTAGGGCTGTTTTTCTTCTGTAATGATTTTTAAGCCCATTTTCCAAATTCAATAATAACCAGCCAAAGACAGGCATTAAAGTAGCAATGATAAAGAGTTTTACAATAAGCTTTACTTAACTTTCCAATTGTCATTCATCTGCTTTCATGATGCCTAGCACTGAAATGCTGGAATATTTTGTCCTTTGAGCAATGCTTATTCATAGTAAACATTTCCAGGTCCCTGTGATATTAGTTTTCTGCCCCTCAGATTTCTTCATACTTTTTGCCTCTCTCAAAAAAAATAGGAGGTTAAAAAAAACAAAACTTTGAGTGATATCATTTTAGCATTCCCACCCCCCCCTTTTTTTTTTAAAGTTCTTAACCATTTTTCAACAGCTTCAGAAATATTTCTTTTATCTTTTTGATAATGCTGGATGTTGATTTTTTTTTTCCCTCATTCAGAGACAATCATTTTATATCTTCAAAAATGATGAGAAATAAGAAGTCTTAATTACTGTGTCGTGGGTGGAAAAAGGAATGAGGAATAATATACTTATGACAAAGAAGCAATGATATGATTTATTGATAACAAAGCTTATGCAACTTAACAAAGATTAAATGATGGCAAGGTACACCTGATTATACTTAGAAGATACACTTAATTACACACCATATAAAAGACACTATATATTACTCAAAGACACTAATTTAAAGACATTATACACTACACAAATACTACATAAGACATTGGGTTAGGCAATATTACATGAATCCACTCCTAGTCCCAGACTTGGTCAACACTTTATGTCTAAAGTATTATATGCATTTCACAAATTCTTTATGCTACTTATGTAAGTTTATAAAGTGTGATCACAAAGCACCATTACAGAGTGTTAGCATGCTGTTACTTTCCCAATCTGCTTTCTGACTATCTGTAGTGATAAGGGTTCTCTGAATCTGCAGAAGTAACCTTGGGAGGTTTTCCAGCCCAAGGGAAGGTCCCGGTTTGCATCCCACTGTTGTGTCATGAGAGCTCAATGGGCCTTTA
This sequence comes from Nettapus auritus, assembly GCA_011076525.1. Taxonomy (NCBI): domain Eukaryota; kingdom Metazoa; phylum Chordata; class Aves; order Anseriformes; family Anatidae; genus Nettapus; species Nettapus auritus. The sequence goes on from CM021771.1 coordinate 30,807,501, forward strand.
GGTTGCTCACTATTATGGGGTAAAGTGATTGACTCATAGTCACATTGAATAGAGATGTTAGTTTTCTTCCAAATTGAATCCTTGAACTGTGCTTTCTTTCAAATCTAGCCAGCACTATGTAAATATATAATGTGAAAAAAAGTTGAAATTAGTGAGTGAAAGGTATTTCTTTACTACCCTTAAGTATTTAACTGTTTCTTTTTTATAAGAAATAAAGTTTCAGTGTCATTACTTGTCCATATAAAGTTGCTGATAATTAGAACTGTTATTGTTGAGTTTGTTTGTTTTAGTTATTGTTATTTTGGTTAATGACTCAAAAATAATTTATGTCTGCTTTTGTGGTGATGCCAGCACTTTTTTCAGAACTTTAAGTAAGAAAAAAAATAACTGTTTTCATTCATCCTAATGTGAAACACTTAATTTTCATGTCAAGTGTCTTTGTTCCACTTAATTATTTTTGTAATTGTAAGACATTTTCAAAACAAGTGTTATTCCAAGTCACATGAAATTATTTCTTTGTATTCCTAGAGTCAAAATTTTTTCAGGGGCTCCAGACCTCCACTATGTACTGTCTTAGAATAAACAACAAGAATCATCTTTGTCACTATGTAATTTTGGCTAAACAAACACTTTTTTTTTTTTTTTTTTTTTTTAAATGTATTGTAACATATTTTGTATCCAACCAATTTTTGATTATTTATTTATTTATTTATTTTCTGGTGTCTTTTGTCTTTATACAGAGTTGAAGCAACCATACATTTGGACTCACAGAACTGAAAGTAGCATGAGAGCTTAATCTGTCCCTTAAGATATCACTCTTCAATTCAACGTACTCAGTCTAAATTGTAGGTGGTTTCTTCCCCCCCCCCCCCCCATTAATGTTCCAAATGGAATTATACCTATTTATATCTAAGTTGTAACAGTGGTAAAGAATTTGCATGAAATCTTGTATTGGTGTATTATACCTTATAGTGGCATTATTTTTGTTGGAACTTATATGTGATCAATTTCAGAAATTTCTGGAAATTGAAATATGTCAATTTCTAGAAGGCTGAGATTTTTCCTTGCCTGAACTATAGGAATTTCAAAATAGAAAGGAGTGAGTTTGTTGCTTTGGGCGGGCAGAATGGCTAGCATCAATGCTGCTGGAGGCAGATGTAACTTTTTCCCATTGAAGTCCAACTGGAAAGTTCAGCATGGGAAAAATTGCCCAGGTATAGACTATGTTGTCTTGGATTCTCTTAACTGATATTGAAATATACTGACATATCTTTTCCTGAGATCAGGCAGCAGTTGTATGATTTGTAGTGTGCTTGTTCTTGATAATAAGTTTCAACCCCATGCTCGTTTTTGTGTTACAAGAAATTCCAGGTGTCTGGTTGGCAGTGATGACCACTGTAACTAGAGCAGCTCTTGGAAGACTGGTCATGTCACTGCCTGCAAGAAAAGGAAAAGCACAGCAAGAAATCTTGAAAGGAACCTCTCTGATTCTGGTCTTGGCCTATCCCTTTTCTGTCTTATTTTCTAGATGTGACCCTGAGACTGCTCTGCTGGGTCTGATTAGTGGGTTAATCTTGTTTACCCACATTATTGGTAGAGGAGAGATAGCCTGGTATAATTCAAGCTATCAAGCTTTACTGCTTCTTCTCTCTGATGAAGGTCTTACTTTATATGGCTCTCTAGGCATAAACGACAGAGATAAGCAAACACAAATGCAAAGATTCTGCCAACATTAAATATTAGATACTTTCTTATGCTCACCTGCCCTGAACAGCTAGTGTGTGTGTTATGAACTTGCCTGAACTGCAGATTGAAGTATGCTGAGCATGGGTCCCTGGAATGAAGCAATTGGTATTCAAACTCTTGCCCTGCAAGAGAGGTGTTGGGTTGGAGGCTGACATGCCATGGGTGTAAATACACAGCCCTAAAGGAGTCATAACTAAACTTATTTCTTAGAGTCTTCAAAAGACACTGGAATCATGTGGCTCCATGACAGCTTGGTAACTGAGTAAATCACAACCTTAAGATAAAATGTTCTTTACTTTTCCTAATAATACAAATGAAATAGGATTTGTATTTCCTCATCAAGTCTTGGAATATATACCCACTTTCTTTTTGTATAACAGTTTTCACTGAATTGTGATTTTGCCTTTTTATTCATCTCTCTAATTGTTGGAAGTACTTCAGAATTAGTATATTTAGAAGGATATCTTAGATCAGAAAGATTTTCTGTGAAACACTACAGGCAAAATCTTTGTTCAGTTTTGCTCCAGGCCCTAGGTAAAAATGGAGCAACACCGTAATAGCAATTATGGGTGGTTATTACTCTTGATTAAAATTAAATTAAATTGCAGTTGTCAACTAAAGAGATTTAATTATCACACAAAAACTGTCAGCCTTTCATTTTAAACATCTGCTTGATAAGCATGCCAGTAGCAGTGATGTGGAGTACTTGCCAGATACCTCATCAACAACCCCTTTGTATCATCAGATAATTGAGACAGTATGTTCTAAAATGCTTCATTTTCCAAATTGGACTATACTTCACACCCTACATAGATCTTAAAAGTTTTTCTTTGGGTCAGATGTAAACAAATATAATATTTTAGGATTATTTATTCAGAAAAAAGTTTTCAGATATAGTAAAAATCTTATTGGCTTGCATCAGTATCCTATGTATTGATGTTTGGGATCTAAAGAATTTATCTGGTCACTCTTTTTGTGGCTTAAGTTTTCAATGGCTGTAAAATTCTACTGTCCTCCTGGCATCAGTTCAGCTGACTGATTCCTCAGGATGACATTTTCAAGAGTATTTAGGTATTTATGGACCTCAGACTAATGCAAGGCACTTCTGCCTCCTTCTCTGGAGACATTCAAAACCTGCTTGAATGTGTGACATGCTAGCATATCCAGATGCCTGCCTGGAGGAATATCTACAAACTCCTCAATCTGATGTAAGGAAACAGTGTTCTGAAACTGGAGTGTGCTCAGGCAGACTCAGTGCTATGAGAAGAAAAATTCTACTTCTAAGGGATTGAAATATTTCAGAGTTGGTTTTGATTTGTGAATGCTACTTGTGATGAAGGTCACACATTTTAATGAGTTACAAAATTAAGACATGAAATGTTTTCATGTACAAAAACTGGAATATGTCCATAGTGGTAGCTGACATAAACTATTAATTCAAACCAGAGAATTGGTCCACAGTATTACAGCAGAAAATCTAAATGTGTTATGAAGATTGAGCATTTTTATTTTGAAGACAATGCAAACAGGCTATTTCTGTTTAAATTGTATTTAAATCCACACACTTCCTTCAGTAGACATGTGAGTGATCTTTGCTCAATGTGATGACACTGCAGCACCACGCTCACATCATGTCCACCAGATGCTTCTTAAAATTGTTCCTTTATTCAGAAACATCTTACCTACAACCACTGGACTTACACGCTAAATTCACAACTCTGCTGGGGCTTCTGGGTAATAAATATATGAATATCAGGATAGTCTCAGTAAGCTAGTACATTTAACAGGGAAGGAAAAAAAAAAAGGATTAAGAAAATAAAAGAAAAAAAAAAGGAAAAGAAAAAAAGCAACAGCTTTATGAGCCTTTCCACGATAAAGTTTTTGTAGGTCAAAAAAGTACTGGCTTTATTGCTTATAAAAAGCATGAAAGAAAGCACAAAGGAAAATATTTAAAGGATAAAAGTCATCAGAAGTTACTCCACTTGAGCACTGAGCTCTTCTGTCACTGTTCAGCAAGAACTGACGGTTCTCAGTCACAGGATGGTGCTCAAGTGGAAATAGTACTGATGTTTTCCTAAACTAATGTGCTTTTTCCACAACTTCTGATGTGTTTCACATTGTCTGCTACATTTCTCTTAAGAGATCATGTCTATGTCATATCTTTAACATAAAAATGTACATATTTTTTTAAAAAAGAAGGGTGGCAGAAAGAAATATTTATAATTTTATTAAATGTATGTATATATATCCTATGAGAATCTTGGTAATGTGTTGCAATTCTCTAATAAGATATATTTTTTAAATATGGAAAGTTACCAATATGACATGGGACTCTGCCACAAGAATATTTTCTCATGCTGAAGGAATCTGCCATGGAAGAGCCTTCATTTTAGTGCTTGACAGTCAAGTTAATGTCTTGATTAAGTTGGAGATGTTCAGACAGAATGTGTAATGTGATACATAATATGATTGTTTATTGATGCACAGACTGCCTTTTCAAACTTCACTGTGTATTATTATCATTTTTTTTTTCCTATTATTTGTTGACTGTTTACAGCATACCTGACATTTAAAGACTTACAAATATCTTTGCTAAATGGTTTAACCTAGAAACAGCCCACGTGGGAGCAGAACTCTTCACTGTCAGTGTTCTGCCATCTCTCAGGGTAGTAAAGCCTCTGCAATTCTATCAGCAAGGTGACTCAAACATCCAGTTCAGCTAGGAAAGTAATCTCTATGGCTTGTCTTTTTTCAATCAACAGAAAGTTCTTAGGATGCTGTGTATTTAGGATTTGCTCCTGTAATCTTGAAAAAGGTATGGGTAAATCAGAATTCTGCTCTTGAACTGGCAAATAAGAGCAAAAAGGGAGGATTAGGGATAGTGAGAATTATTATTATTTTTTCTCTGAAACTACTCTTTCAGATGATGAGTTAGGTCTGACCCTTTCATCTTCTATTAGACATAGAATGATTATACTGTTCCCTCTTGAGCTTCACTTGATAGTTTTCCATCCGCCATGTTCTAGGATTCAACTGTAGTTCCTATACCATCCTTTCCATACTGAACATAATAAAAAGACAAGACTTCCATTGAACCCTTCTTATCTTTTCCTTGTTAGTGTCTGCTCTTTGGACTATGTTATGTGTCCCGTATCTCTTGACAACATGAAGATTTTGGTATGTATTTTGTAGAGCCTGTAATGTTCACCACTTCTGGTTTCATGCACAGATCCATCATCAAACCTAAATGACTTCATCTAAAGAATTCAGAATCAGGCTTTTTATGTTATTTTGCAGCTGAAACTCTCTTCTTTTGATTTTCAATCTAGGCAGACATTGTTTTATAAGATTTATGTTTTATAGTACCTTTCAAAAGAGAAAATTAAAATCATTATTTTTTCCTCTTTAAAAGAAAATGTAGAGTGAAGCTCTACCTTTTGAATTAACCTGAAGTTCACATGAATCCATCTATAACATCAGTTCTTTTATTTATGTTTGATATAAAAGTGGATATTTTCCTTAATTTCTCTTCTAATTGGCCCTGCTAAGTTACTTGTTACAGATAAGGATCTGGAACAGGAAGGGAAAAAATCCAGAATAAAGAGCATGAAGATTGTTCCCACATCTCCAACTTCTACAGAAACATTTATTTCTTGCACTTATTCACCTAGAGAGGTGTAGTAGTTTATATGTTTAATCTCAAATGTGAATTCTTCTTGCTAGGTGTGGAGTACAAATTTTCTTGCTGAGAATATTTTGAAATAATCAGGGTGTCTCCTATGTATTCTCATTAATGCCATTAAGTTTGCTACAAAAACGAACAAACAAACAAACCCTTATGGGCTTCACTAATGTAAGGCCGCGTCTATTAAATTGTTCTTTGCAATATATTAGATAAAGAAATGAAGCCAGTTCAGATATAAGAATTATGGTTAAGCTGAGGTGGAAGTGAACTGCACTTTCAAAGGGGGGAGAAAATAGAATAAATACAATCTCTTAAACTATTTAAAAATTACTAGATGTACTAAACCAAAATTAGGCATAATTGTAGCACTTAGTATAACCTGTCGAAGGTGTTTTTAATGATCTCATTTCATATATTTCATGCCAAAGTATGGGAGAGCTTTTTTTCTAATTCAGAATGTGATTCAAGCCTTGAAATATTATTTTTAACTCCTAATAATATGAAGTTGGAATTTGTTTGTAAGGACAACATTCAAGCCATTTTGGTGTCATGTGATGATTTTTTCACATCTTTATCTGGTTTTAACCCAACCAAATAACACCATTTCTAGATCTGAAAAAGTGTTTTCATTTTTTAATTCTTTTATTGTATGTATATATATGTGTGTGTGTGTTTGAGGTAATAAAGGGAATAAATTGGAAGACTAATCAGTTAATAGCTTTAATTTTGACATGGTAGTAAGTGCATAAAAGTCTTAAAATCTAGGTGAAAATGATTGGACAAGTCTATTGATCTATTTTTATTATTAAAATCTGATTATTGAAAAAAATAAGCAAATATAAATTACTTTAAATGCTTTTTCTCAGATTGTAATGACTTATTATTACAGTTAACAAAGGTTATTATTTTCTTATCCTGTTACTGTCTAATATTTTTTTTCTCCTGATAAGCGACTCTTATATCTACTATTCCCTTCTGAATCTATACATACCTGTGAAAAACTAGTTCCTGTACTTCTCTGCTTATGAGACTCCTGACCAAACAATTCTTTTTAATTCTATAATTTGAATGTACTCTTAAAGCTAGTGTGTGTTGGGCTGTTAAATGATCTTGTACAGTTGGAATTAGCAGTCTGGTTTTTCATCATGAGGAGTTTTGAATGAAATATTATTTTTTGTATTCTGTTCTGTGGAAAAAAAAAAATAAATAAAAAAAATAAAAAGAAGCATAGTGAGGTCTTTGTGAGAGACTAAATGACACATCTATCTTTTCTGTAGCAAATAGTGCCTCTGTACACATGGTGGAAAGAAACCACATGCTATTGTGCAAATACCGGCTTTCCTTAAAAAGGCATTTTATAAGAATGAAACAATATGAGATTCCAACTGAGTGGACAAGTGGTGAACTCCCTTGTGTAAACTAAGTCTATAAAACTGGGTAAGGTCAAATAGAATAATCTAGTTAGGAAGTCATTTAATTAAAGTTTCATCACTGAGGTCCACAAGTTTATGTAAATAATAAGTAAAGTTATGCACTCTCAGAAGTGCAACGCACACCTTCAGCAGTCATCTTTACAGTAAAAATAATCTCCACACAAATTACTTTCTGGATATCATTAGCAGAATATTGGATGATACATTTATTATTCTATGCAAGTCTCTGCATATCTCCAAGGACAAGAGTTCTTGCTAAACAATGGATATTTATGTGGAAACAGTCCAATACATCTAATAGTCAGGAGGATTTGTAACAAATACAGAATACTTACCATTCTTAAAAAACAATCTAATGCATAAACACTTTTGTAGGTTTGTTTCTCAAATTAAGGTATTCCTATCAACAACAACAAAATAAAAAATAGCACGCATTTCTGGGCTGTAATTTTTATATATTTTTGATGAAGTTAAGAAATAATTATTTGGTTTTATTTGAACTTTTATTTCAGTTAGAAAGACTTTAGCTATGTTATCGGCCCTGTACTCTACAATAGGTGTATCAAAAGCTTTTTCAACATCAAAAAATACAGCGGCATTTTTTTTATTATTATTTTATTTTACCCTTCTATGTCCTTTGATGTCTTTGCTAGATTTTCTTTTTTTTTGTCAATAGCTGACACTTTCCATCAAAAACAATCCTGATGGTTTTCCAGAGACCTTTCATTTTCATTACACTTTTGCAGCTGAATACTCTTGAAAAATTTACTCAAAGTGCGTTATTACCGCAATCAGTATCTTAATGTGTCTGTAATTAAGAATTCTGTGATCTTCAGCTGTTTTGATCATTATGGTTACAATTTACAGCTACAGGAAGAAAATGAGAAATGCTTCTGTAATTTGTTCTAGATAATAATAATAATAATAAATTATAGTCTATACCATCATAGGATGAAGTATTGTTATTTTTCCCAGTCAGGGTTACACAATGTGGGATAATGGATAGTACAGGTGAATGCCATACTCTAAGATATGTCTCAAAAAAATTCCTATCTTAAATGATTCTGTTTTTTAGATAGAGAATTAATTTTTAGACTTAAAAACATGGGAATATGTTAAAAGAGAATCACTGGTGTTAGTCTGCTAACATAGATAGGTTAAGCCAATTGAAATTAACCATACTGAAAATAGCAGATGGTGAAATGTTATTTTTTACTCTTCATTTATCTTGTTTACCTCTGTAAATATCAGTTTTACTCAATAACATTACTTTTAAGTGAAAAATAATCCTTGTAGTTATAGCTATAGCTAGTAGAAAGGGTGGTTATAGCTTCTTAAACAATTCTGAAGAATTTATCACAGCCAATGTAATACTATACTAAAATTAATCCTACCTTAAATATGATTATTTATTCAAAATAGCATTGAATTATTGTGATTTCTTTTTGTGTTTGGTACTGTTCATTATGCATTTTGTACTGAACACTTCTTGACAAATAAAGCAATAATTAAATGTTTATCCAGCTGTTTCAATTAAGTATACACAAGCCATACTACAACATGGATGGATGGAAAGTATTTTGAAGGGACTCTTATTTACCTCATCTGCTTTTTATTGTTCTCACTTATGAACATAGTGGCAACACTTTTTTTTTTTTTTTTTTTTTTTTTTTTTCCTCCAGAAAATATTTTATCTGAGCTTTCTTTTGAATTTTCCAAGACTCCTTGCATCCAGAGATTCAAATCATTTTTAGATTTTCAGTAGACTTTTCCTTTTCAGATGGATGTAAATACAATTAATAGAATTGTATTGTAATGATTTTTTTTTAAAGTAGAACTTTATGTAAATGATGTTTCCAACACTGTTCCTACATCTCACAAGTTAGAAAAGCTCTGTGACTGCTCTGAATTTTTGCTGAGTGCTGCTTATCTTGAGGACTGTGGATTTTTGTATTTATTTTGTTTCACTTTCTACTTAGGTCAGTCAAGGACAAAATGTAGGGAGAATTTTGCTGAAAACCTAATCTATTGTGTACTTCATGCAAGTAATATTTATATGTCATTTGGCCCCAGCTGGAGGACATTTTTGTTTATCCTTTCAAACAAAGGTTGGTTCTGGTATTCAGAGCCTGTATATCCTATTGGCTCATAACACCATGTTCCAGAAATAGAAAAATACACCACAAAAAGCATTTTATTGTTAGCACAGAAACTGGCACTGCGTAGGCCAGGGGGCTGAGTTATTTTTTATCTGTTGCAACAAGAATAGAAATATGGAATTTGAAGAAAGATCCAAATTTGACCTCTCTACCGGCGCTGTGCAGCAGAAATCTTTGCCAAGAAAAATATCTAAATGCACAGGGGAAATTATAACTAGTTTTTTTTTTTCATCTCTGTGCCAGTGAATCAGGTACTCATGAGATGGAGAAACATGATCTCATGTCAAAAGATCCCAGGTCAGTATTATACTGACTACTTTGGAACAATGTGAGCTTATAAATGCACGATAATTTGTCTAATTTTATACAGAATAGTTTGAATTCTGCCCTGTCCTTTCCAGTGATGAAGAAGGTTGATAATGGGAAAGAAGATGGTTGGAGCATGTGGGTGTGTGTTAATAAGACAATGTAATATGCCATCATTTTTCATTGTTTATCTCAACTGAGAACAAGTCCTTAAAGTGGAAATACTTTTAAACTGATTGAAATGTATCTTTTGACAAATAACAATCCAAAGGATGTTGTAGTGGATATTTATCAAACCTTATTAATGATGTAGCTGGTAAAGCATATTTATCAGCTCATCTTTTTCATCTTCTGAAGATAACAGTTGTGTGGAGCACTAGGCAGCAGAAAATAATGCAGAAAAAATTAAACTTGAACACAAATTTAAAACAACTTTTTTTTTTTTTTTTTTTTTTTTTTTTTTTTAAGGTTATCAAATAGATCCAGTTGGAAATATGGAGAGCTGTAATTTAATAGTTATGAACATTTTGGCTTCCACCTGTAAACTGATAAATATATTTATGAGGCTTCTCAGTCACTCTCAGTCACGCCATCTATCATTGTTAGAGCTGTTCAATGAGAGGGAGGTTCTAGTGCTAAAAATGATTTTTATATGGCTTCTTCATATTCAGATTTTTAGTGAGTATGAATATTCAAAGTATGTGTTCTCAGAAAGCTCAAGAGGATGCAGATAAAGTCGTTATTCTGATTGGCCTCATATGCTCTTGTGCACAGCCTTTTTTTCCAGTACTGAAGTCACAATACTTAGTTTCTTATAGATGCAAATTGTCTTTAAAAGCGCTAATCTTAATAGAATTAGAATCAATAGGGAGAGTTTCTTTTGAATTTTGTTTTTACAAAATCTGAGTTTTCTTTTTTTCTTTAAAATAAGTAAATTTAATAAAAGATTTCATACAGACATTATTAGATTTTTTTTTTTCCTTTTCCTTTTCCTTTTTTCTTTTTTTTTTCTTTTTCTTTTTTATTTTTTTCTTTTTCTTTTTTCCTTCCCCACCCCCAGATTAGTGCAGGCTTGAGTTATTAGGTTAATTAATTTCACATTTCAAATATTTATTAATATTAATGACTAGAGACTACAATAGATTTACTTATTTGTTGCCGGGGTTGTGTTGAGATTCCAGAATTTTTTCTTCTGTCTGGTCAATAATTTTAGGAACCAACTGTTTTCATAATGTCATTATTAAATATATTTATTTAAGTATTCAGAATATAGTAGATTTTAGCTTATGGATTGCAAAGTCTCTTCCTTCAAGAGTACAACAAGTCCATGTTTGTTTGTTTCTTCTCCTCATAAATTAGAAATTAAATCACACCATTGTTTGAAAATACGTATCTTCCTAAACATAGTCCCAGTCATAATACAGTAAATAAGTAAATGGAATAACAAACCAACACTGATGCAATACAGCAGAGAATTCCATTTATTTTTACTTCAGCTACATATTTCATGGAACACTTTGAGGTTTTCCCAGAATAGTTTTGTCTTGTCTTTGCGTATTCTAAATGTACATTTTATTCACTTGGAAAATAATCATAAAATTTCTGTTTTCCTTAGAAATTAGTTCTGTGCATTTTCAAATATCCATTGCCTGCTGTGTCTCATTCTCAAATTTAGGATGTCCTTTGGTGTTTTTATTAGTCCTTAATGTTTACCATTATTTCCTAAATTACTGTCATTTTCTAAACTGCAAGTTTTCCTCTAATTATCGTAATTAATACAGCTCCAACCCCCTAAGTACTGACCAAGTTTTTGTTTGTTTGTTTGTTTGTTTGTTTTGCTTTTAATCTGGAATAACTTTCTGGTTATTTCTCAATACATTTTTCTAATTCCACCTATTCATCCTGAAGACTTTACCAAGATCTATTTTTCAGCAATATACATAAAACAGGATTTGAATAGCAAATGTTCAAAGGAAGTAATGAATATAAACACTTCCTAAACCTTTTAACTTCTTCTGAATCAGTAACATGGTGGTGCAGATGCAATATCTATCTGATGCTTTCTATTTCCTGGTTGATGAAGTGAATAAGATTGCATTTCTTAGTGTGTTTTTTTTTTGTTTTTTTGTTTGTTTGTTTTGTTTTGCTTTTTTTTTGTACTTCATAGTGCAAAACAAAACAAAACCAAACCCCTGAAAGCTCTATCTGAAATTCTGGGCTAAGTACAGAAACAAAACAGCTTGCTTTCCTCCAAATCATCGAATAAGCTTCTAATTCTTTTTGCTTGCAACTATCTTTGATACTGGATGCTTTCACAGCACTGTTTGCAACCTCCCTAAAGTTCATTAATTATTATTGACATTGGTGGGAGAGGAAAGTTATTGTTAATGTAGATTTAGAGGTGGTCCTGCTCTGAAGAGTTTATAGCAGTTGGAAAAAAGCACAAGGAGAAAGGCATAGCATGCAAACACAGCTGTCTGAAGTATCCTGTTCTGTGATTTTTTTTGGTGTCCTATTTATCTGAAAGTTTTTTTTTTTTTTTTTTTTTTTTAATATTTAGCTCAGCTTAGTTTGTAAGGTGAACAGCTGCCTTGTTCTCCAAAACATGTTTGTACATAATTTTTCCCCTTTCTGTTTCACATGAGCTGTTGTTACCTCAACGTCAAAATACTGAAATGGGTCAAAGACAATGAAGATTTTTAGGAATTCAGAAACATGTATTTGATTTTGAAAGGCAAATATTATTGACCATGACTGCTTCATCTTGCCTCTGTACTTATCATCTACCTCAGATGAAGTTCAGATCTGCACAGGCCTCTGGGAAAGCATGTTCTTCAGTCAGTGTCCCTTCTACTTCCTTTAAATATGGAGAGAGCAAAATTTGATTTTTTTTTTTGTTTAATGTTTTTGTTTTCATACCAAGAAAGATAATGAGAGAAAGTGAAATAATATCAAGACAAATGTTCAGACTGCATCTTGTTTACTAAGCTGGGGGAAAACATGAAAAAGTGTCTATTTCTGAAGTAAAATGAATTTAAATTGATACTGTTTTTAAAATATTCTAGTTAGCTTTATGGAAAGTATCTGTCTATTTTGTAATACTGCTGATCCCAACATAATGTTACCTTTTTGGTAACTCTTCTGATCTGAGCAAGGTTTTTTGTTTGTTTGTTTGTTTGTTTTTGTTTGTTTAACTAATGTAATGCTGCATCAAATTTTGACCTCCTTGAATGAAACACTTCAGTAAGCCTGCAGTTCTAGCTCAGAAAGGCCTTCAGAGGAGATTATGAATTATCATCATCATTGTCCCGATACAGGGAAGACAGGATACAAATTCTGCCTTGTACTTTGAAGAATCAGAATCTAAACTCTGGTTTAGATTCTGATTTATGATCATAATCATTTGATTTATGTTCATTTCATAGTAAAGCTGCTGAGAAAGATTAGATACCAGGTGTATGTCAGTCAGATTCAGAAGGTTCTTAATTTGAAAAACAGATCTCCATGGGATGTCCCTGCCAACCCTTCCAGCTATTGCATCTGCAATATTTTGTAGCTCTTAAGCTGAACCTTATAAAAATAACATTGCCAATATAGAAATCCTTTTCTCCCTCCTCATACCCCTGAGATATATTTGAGTTTTCTTTACAACCTATGATTTTTTTCAAAGCTTTGGAGAAGGAATACAAGAGGGGGAACTTGGCAGGAAAAACAAACAGAATGGACAAATAACCATTCAATACTTTTCAACACAAGGAGCATCTTTGCATCAGATTTTACAACATATTTTGCATTGCTCTTGGTTAAATCAATGATAGTATCTCCAGTTAACTGAATGGGATCAGAGTTCGTTCAGCACTGAGTGCTTTTGAAACTCCTTTCCCATTGGTACTTAGTAGTAACCTTCTTTTTCCTTTCCTTCAGTTAGTAAATAGCTTTAGAAAATCTAATTAAAAAATGGAATACACACTTAGTAGGGTATTTGTCCTCTTCCAGTTGAAAACTGTAAAAAGTGTTAGCCAGACCACCTACTATCACTTAAATCGCTGTGACTGCATTCAGTTAATTTTAATTCACTTAAATTCAGTCCATGTCTCTCTCTTTTTCCATCCATATAAGCAGAAGAAACAGATGGTGGTTATTTCCTATAATTAGACAAATTTTAACAATGCACAAGGCAGAGCAGACTGTGGAGGAGGAGGGCACAGCATGCTAGGGTAGGTGGGTGCAAGTTCACTGCCCTTGGGTAATGTGGTGATTTTAATGGTGTCAACACTGATCAAAACCTGATATGGGGAGAAGGGGGATAGTTTTATTGTGAGTGACAAACTACAGACTTTATAATATCAAGTCCTCACATTGGCTTATAGTAGGCAACTTTTTCTCCAGAGGCATTTGAAAAGCTTCAAGCCAAGACTGAAATTAAGGTTTCTTTGAAGTCCAGAAGCATTTTGCTGCTGTCTTCAGTGTCAACAGTTTCCCCAGTGGGCTTCCTGTGCAGAGATGCCAGGAAACACCACTCTTTTCATTCACCTCCTGAATCTCACTGAAGCAGCACAAAAATCTAAAGTCTGTGTCTGTGTTCATAATGCATTGAATGAAGTCAAAGAGAAAGGTGTGCAATACATTTTTAAAGGCATTCACTTTACTTGTCTTCTCTGTGATTTCTGCATCTGTGCTTTTCTGGAGGAGGCACAGTTTGTGCTGTATTTTATGTCTTCTACTGCAGTTGTCAATGCTTGACAAATTATGCAGAATATTAACAGACTTGTAGTAATTGTAAATAGAATGAGACCATTATACTAGGAATTTTAAGACTATGATGGAGTCCTTTAGTAATGATTTCCAAAGTTAGATCTGTTGTATTTATTATTGTTACTTTTTGTCATAGAAGGACATAGTACTTTATAAATTATTTGAGCTTACAGTTCTACAAAACAAAGTAACCAACATTAATTTAATGGCATTAACCATTTTGTTTTATTAAAAAATATATTTAGATGCAATTAAGCTTATTCCACTTTACACTTATGAAAGCTGTGTGCACTTTATAAGATACTGGTAGTATTATCAAGTAAGACGATAGGAAAAGGATATGTATGGAAATTGAAGAACTTAGTGTTAATTTATTGACTAAAGAGTTGATTTGAACATTCATTTTCCCCTTATAGTTAAGTACCTTTAATGCTCTGAAATTCTCAGTCAAAATGACAGCTGTATCTTTAGTAGTCACAAAGTAAAGTAGAAAAAAATTAGTCTGATACAGGCCCATTAATAATAACTAACAAAAATCTCTCCTTTACCATTAACTATAGAAAATGAACGTTCTTTCCCAACACAAGGAAAATGTGTCTAGATTAAAGTGAATAGTTACTAAAGAATTGTATTAGCCATACATGGATACTCTGAGAAGTTTATTTCTTTTTCCAAGTGTTCATAATTCATGTTCTTTTGTTTGGAACACCATTCCTCACACCCAGAATATTGTATTAAAAAATGTAAATCAGACAGGTATATTTGGGATAGATCTGCAGTGGGAAAAGTTCAGCATAACTCTCTCATAGAAACTGCACCATAGGGTCACTGAGGATCTGGACCATTACTTATTGTGGTAACAACAGAGCCAAAAATTTATACTGGGCTGAATTTGATCCCATAAGACATGCTTAACACAGATCTTTATTCTCTCTTGCCATATAACAAACTTTTGCAATTGATTTGTGTCCCTGCAGGACACTGGGAAAAGCACAGGTGGTAAAAATGTTATTTTGCAGGCACTGTAACAAACAAACAAACGTATAGGCCATATTTCATTATATATTTTTCCCAGCTGAAAATCCTACTTCTTTGGGTATTTTCCAAATTATAACAGAGAGTGAGGTAGTTTCATTCTAATAACCACTGTAAGATTAATGTTTAGAAAATATTTTTTAAATTTCATATTTTCTATCTTAATTCATTTATAGTATTTCTAATCGTAAATTAGAGGAAAATAATACAGTACTTGTGTAGTTCTACCAAAAATAAGCAATTTCATTGATTTAAAAAAAAAATATTTTCATTAGTTATTTTGTATTATACTAAGGAACTTTTTTTCACAGAATCACAGAAGTATGTGAATCTGAATCTCAGAAATATCTGAACTGATTTACATATAAGAAAGTTTTAATGAATGTTAAAAAGAAATAAAATAGTAATTTACTCCATAAAGGGGGCCTACAGCTGAAGAAAGCTGGAGAGGGACTCTTTGTAAGGGAGTATAGTGATAGAACAAGGAGTAATGGCTTTATACTGAAAGAGGGTAGACTTAGATATAAGGAAGAAATTCCTCACTATGAGGGTGCAGAGGCAATGAACAGGCTGCCAAGAGCAGCTGTGGCTGCCCCATCCCTTGAAGTATTCATGGCCAAGCTGGATGGGGCTTTTGCAACCTGGTGGGAGATGTCCCTGCCCATGGCAGGGGGTTCAAACTAGATGAGCAACCCAAACCATTTTATTATTCCATGGATACTGTCATAGACAGTATTTTTGTGTTCTCTGAATGTACTTCAGTAGAACATTTGGTAATTTCATAACTTTAAATTTGGGATAAACTTAAGATTTTCAGCAGAAATCAGTCTTTTAAGAAAATACATTTATAAACTTCATCCTGTAATGATCTTTGAATGTATGACTGAAGAGACTTGGCATCCTTCTTTCTCACAGGTTTTATATTGTGTCAATTGCATAATCTTTACATGGGATCAAATACACTGAATGTCCCCCTGCCATTGCTCAACTACTGATGAGTTCTCTTCAGCCAGCCTCCCTACCTAAGAGCAAGGCAAAACATGCCTGAAATACTGACCTTGCTCCTGCTCTTGTTGAAGTCATGTTAAAAATTCAAACTATGGTTAAAGTTTCCCAGCAGGTTTTTAACCCAAGAACAGTTTGAAAATATATAGTAGCAAAGCTCTCAAGAAGAAAAGTCAGTTTCTGCCCTCTTGTCTTCTTCACTTAGCTTCTGTGGAGTTGGAAGGATGGGCCATGAGCAGGTATTTAGGGGCAGCACTTCAGGGTTTTTTGAAGGCCTCGTGTAATATTATAATTGTTTGGAGCTTTTGTTTGAAATACAACTGAGCCTCATTTTCATTGCTTACCGTGAAAAATGAAATGTGTTAAGAAAACATTTTTAAACCCATTAGTTGTAAACTTAAAACAGCATATGAAGCAAATGAAACATTATGTGTTATTGGCTTAACATCCCTAAACTGTTTGCCACATATTTTCCACAGGCACTGGAGTTCTTTTTTGGAATATAAAGTTTTATTTTCCATTTACAGTTTTATGATTATTATTTGTATCAATTACTCACCATATTTTCCTCACTTAAACTTGTAACTTTTTCTTCCCTATCTCATTGCCTTTCTAGGCTATGTTGGAAAATTTAGAAACCTGGTAAATTAAAAATAGATTCATATGCTTCACAGATATTTTGCACTTGAGCTGGAGAATGTAGGTATGTCATTTCACTTAACATGGAAGGTGTTAAACACTTTCTTTAACCTTAGTGAGGACCATCTTCCCTCGTTCTAACTGTCTCTTTCAGCCAAGTAAAACTACTTTCTTAATTTCAGTTTAAATAAGTGAAGGCATTTTTTCTGTGTACATTAATACACAGTTTATTTTATAAACTTCTCTAGTGGAGGCCCTTTAGTTTATGAGGAAAGATACAGAGTAGAAAAATAATGTGAGGTTCTTAAAGAAAACTTTGTCTCTATTTTCTTGTGTCAGTGGGTCAATACATTCACCACTGCCAACCCTTCCCACTCCCATCTAAGACCTGACCTTAAATCCCAGTTTTGATAACTGGTAAAACAAATGACACTTCCAGCTGAGGTCCCATATTTGTACACCTCATAAAATTGCCAATCAATTAGGAATAGCCAAATCTATGTGTTCCAGTAAAGCACTTGTCAGAACCTAGCTGTTCTGGAAAATGTAAAATCTTTCTGGTCTTCCCCTGGTGTCTTGCCTTGTCCAAAATGCTTCTTTTCCAGGAGTCTTTCACAGGGTTGTAACACTTCAGTGGACAAATTCATGAAGCAGTCCCTTCATTTATGTGAATACTAAATGAACTTGCACAGGGCCGAAGCAAACATATCAAGAATTTTAAAAAGGGTGTTGGGAGAGAGCTTCTGAAGAGTGTTATATTTGATTTAAAAAAGCTTTTCTTTTCTCTGCTGTATTTTTGTAACTGCATGCTTGGGTCCTCTAGCAGACAGGCCGACATAGCAGCAGCACAACAGAAGGGCTTTGCAGGACACATCAGTAGGGCCTGAGAGAGAGCTTGTACCAGAATGTGTCTTATCTTTCTATCATATGGATATATCTCTGCTGTTTATGATCACAGTGATAAATTGCCTATTTTTATAGCTATGTTGTTATATGAATATTTCATTTTATGCAAAATACTTGTCCTGCTGAAAGCAAAAGTATCTGTTCAATATTTTTAGTGTTTCAGATACTTGACACCAGAATGCTAATTTACACCAGCCATTAGATTGATTTGAAATCTTATTTCTTTATATAACTTTACCTTGTCTTTAGATGTCAGAAATGTTTTCCATGCTTCCCTTCACTGTCATTCTGAATTTTAATGAGTAACCTCAGCAATTATTTGGGGGTTTCTACATCACTTGCATACAATAGAGAAGTTGGAAATTAGAGGGATAAATAGGGCTAGAAATATCTGTGAGTTCCTTTTGGGAATGTAATTACTAAATTATATTTGTCATTGTTTTGTCTCTTTTTATATTTAGTATTTTTTTTTGTTTGTTTGTATCTCTGATATAGTCACACATAATTAATGGATTAGTATAGTGAATTACAAGAAATCTGATTTGGTTTGAAAACTAAGAGGTATCATTACAATCTGTTGAGTTATGGTGATCAATCAATTTTATCTATTTTTTCATTTTTTATGGCTGAAATTAATATGGATTACTTTGCAGTACAGGCACGTAAGAGATGTGCGTTAGTGGATCCTACAAGTGCCATCTGTGGAATAAATTGTTTGTCATGGGATCTTAATGTCATATCTGACCTTATTTGGCCTAGTAGTTTTCCATAATGTGGGATGCACTTTTAAAGGATGGAAACTTGGCTGTAATTTCCCAGTTAACATAGCACTTGGATTGTGGTATTCATATGAGGAAATAATTTTGGAATGGAAGATTCAGACCTTTGAGTCTCTGTAATGCGACTAGCTGGTTAACAACAACTAGTTCTGGAAGCAGCATCCCTATTAGTTAGCATCCTTGACAGATTAAATGAGGTGTTCCATAAGACGTGGAACACAACTTGTTTTCCAGTGTTATGTGTCAAGATATTCTTTCAGCTTTTCTCCTTCATGTATCAGTCACCAGGTCTTTATCACAACATCTACAGTGTCCCTAGTCTGAGAGTGTCCAAGCCAACTATTTTTATGGGTCATTTGGAGTGGAAACCTGTTTCAGTTTATATATGCAGTGCCATTTTCTGATAAGCATGTACAGATAAATAAAGACAAGACTGGAAACATAAATGCAGGACATGTACTGATATGGCCCTTAAAGGCACTGGGGCCTTTTTTCTGGATATGCACTAAACAAAAAATAAAGTTCATAATGTTTCATCCACCCTTTAAGAGCAAAGTCTGAAATCTGGGTTGTCCACATATATGCTTCTTAGAAGTGCCCACCCAAATCTCTAATACAGTGTAAAGAAGGCTGCAATGGGCTGTTTGCTGTTGGAAATTGCTGTTACACCTCTCAGATTAACATTTTTGCAGTGTGACACATCCTGGTGAGGTCATGCTGTGTTTGCTCTATCACTAACTGTCATTTCAGAGTAAATATGCTTCAAAGTCATATCAGATCTTGATGATAGAAATAGTTTTCTGAACTCTTCCAACCTGGAAAGGTAAATATTGATCAGAACAGGCGAAGCGCTTGTGGAAGGCATAGATTTCCAGTGCAGATTCCTTGTCTGGTAGTGAATAAGTTTTTACACCTTTTTTTTTTTTTTTTTTTTTTTTTTTTTTTAATTGTACCAAAATCAGAGCTGTTCACTCTTGTCCAAAATGAGTTGTTTCTGCCCTGTGAAAGTTACAACTTGAAGCCCAGAACACGAAGAGAAACAGAAATAATAAAAATGGGGCAGATATGATGTGCTGAGGGACTGTACCCATGTTTTTGAGTACTTTTGTTTGTTTGTTTGTTTGTTTGTTTTTTGAGGGAAAAGGGTGGGGCTTTCCAGACTCTGTTTCTTTGGGATCTGAAAATTTGTCAAAGGTTGTTCTGCCAGTGATGATTTCTGACTCATATTCACTCAGAGAAGGAAAAGAAAGATAAAAAGAACAGAGTGAAAGGAAAAGTTGATGATTTCCATTTCTGTCAAGTGCAGACAGTGGGGGTCTTTTTAATTTATTTGTTTAACAGCTCCATCTGCATAAATTAGCTAGGATGCCTGCCATGTTCTTCTTAAGTGACGCACATTTTTTCTTCTCATCTTGCCCTTTATATTCCTTCCTTATACTGTCAATGCTTAAATTGTAATGTAGGCTAAATATTTAATAGAAAAGAGGGCTCCAAACCTTTTTCTTAAGTGTGTTTCATGATTTCTGCTACATTTACCAAAGATTGTCCTATATACTTACCCGTTTTGGCAACAGACAAGTCCTTTTAAGTTTTCTTTTGTTGTAAGTCATCTTCTGTTGAATTCTGAATAGGATCAATAAATGTATTTTTAATGCACAGGAGAATTCCTTTTATTTAAGCAGCAGATTCTTAAAATATTTAACATCCTTTCTATTCTCTGGTGAAACACTCTCCTGTTTCTTTGCAGTATATGTTGACCTTGGTGTTATTGCAGACCATATTTCTGTTTAGTTTCATAGCAAGAGCAATCTGAAAAGAGGTGGCTGCTTATTAAACCTATTTGTTGTGGAAGCATAAAAAGATAGTGTAATATTAATATACAGATGGTTCTACAGTCCATGTCTTTACAGGAAAGACCTTAGAGAACCACTAAAAACAACGTAACATAACATAATTGCATCAACAGAGCATCTGACCCACTCTCTTAAATAAAATTACCCAACACTTGTAAAAAGCCCTCCTTCTCTGAAGATTTCATCCAAGATTCCTAAGAAGCCCCACATAGGTTGGCATCTTAAGATTTTGTTCTGCAATCCCTCATTTGTGCAAATAACCCCATTGAAGCAAATAATTTTTAGCATTGGGTTTAGGCGTGGGTGTCTGGTCACATGAATGAAGTAGGCGGGATTGTACTACTTGATCTGAAGAGAGCAAAAGTATCACTGTATAAAAAGTCCATAAATGAAGCTCCTCTAATCTCTCCTCTACCCTTCTAGTGAAGATTTTATTTAGCAGGATATTTACTACTGTTCTGCAGTTAGGTCGTCTTTGTTAATGAGCAGAAAATACCTGATCTCATTCACTGTTAAAGCTTTATCTAAGCAACACCATTTTTATCTCTGTTCTTTCCCTGCTGTCTTCATAGTAGCTGTTGGAGTTTATTTTTTCAGTTGGGATAACCACAAAGAAGAAGTAGAGGAAAAAATAGTGCACTTATGGTTCTTAAATGAAGTGAAACTGTTGCTAATAGCCAAAGTTTACAGAGGTCAGCAAAACTTTAGCCAGATGGTCTGCTGAGTCTCAGAAACTGCCTCTTCCTCATAAAAACTTCTGCAGAATTATGAAAAAAAAAAAAAAAAAAAGTTTCAAAAGTCTGAACATGTCTACTGTAGATCTATACCCTGACAGTCCAGAATACATGTTATGCCAAAAAATTGTACTCCCAAGATTGTTTTTGTTGTTTCTCTGCAAAAAGCCACAGTTCACTTCTTCCAAAGTATTAAAATAAATGAGCTAACAAGACACTACAATCTTCCTGGGACTTGACCCAAGGCCT
This sequence comes from Nettapus auritus, assembly GCA_011076525.1. Classification (NCBI taxonomy): domain Eukaryota; kingdom Metazoa; phylum Chordata; class Aves; order Anseriformes; family Anatidae; genus Nettapus; species Nettapus auritus. The sequence continues at coordinate 30,828,785 of CM021771.1, forward strand.
ACGTAATGTAATGGACATTTTCAGAGACTCTAAATCCAGAGGGAAACGTTGTGTTGCCTAAACCTCCTGTATCAACAGGCCAAAGTACTTCAGTCTTTTACTTCTCTCCTGTAACTAGTCAGGTGCATTTTACTGAAACACATATTTTGTAGAGAAACTGCAGATATCCCCCTTTGTTTCTTTATCCCTTTAATTTTAGTTTTTGGTTTTGTCATTCATGGCAGCTGTGGTGAGATGTTACTGTCCTACCTCTTCTGACTTTTATGAAGCTGTACTATCTACAGCAGCTAATGTGTGCTTTAATGAATTCAGTATTTATGCCTGCTGTAGTGGGCAATATCAGCTACAGTGGTGGTGTCACTCAGCTCCTGCAGGTGGTGTCACTCTGCAGAGCTCTTTTGACCTTAGAACTACTGTGATTTTACACATCACTTTCTGGTCTGTCTTATATAACAGCAGTGTCCTAATATCACAGGAGCCATTTGAGAAAACACCATGAGAGGGCTTTTTCCCTTTCCATTGTTATTGTTGTCTGCCATTCATAAAGCTTAGGCAAAGGAGCCTTAAATCTCTTTCATGATCTGATATTACTGTACAGTAATCTGTATTTTTTACAAAAATCAAAATAAGATGTATGTCACTTTTACTTATGATGAAGATGACTATATGTGTTGTAGCCATAAAAATAAATAAAATAAAATAAAATAAAATAAAAATAAAATAAAATAAAATAAAGAGTAACATATGGCATGGCTAGTTTTATAGTGAAATGGATATTGTACTTCAGTCTGTTTGGGTGGAGAGAAGTTATGAGTCTGAAGGTCAATTGATCCCAGAAAAGGACTGTGGAGTCTGAATGTCGTAATGATCTGTTCCAGTCTCAGATTCCAGCTTTAACACATATGGGGTTAGGGGGAAGGAGTGTTCAGAAATAGCAATTTATTTTCCATTAAAAGTCATTTCCAGGGGGGTTCTCACTGTGTCAAGTGCCCACCAGCCCAGCACTGCTCCTTCCAATGGTGTTTTGAGTCCAGAATCTGTGAATAAGTTCCCCTCAGTTTCCCACATAATGAATATTGAACGTACACTATTCATTTCAGCTTGCAACACATCCAGACAGGAATTGTGTTGGGTAAGGTGAATTGCTGTTAATTAGCACAACACCATGTCTGACTGTATCATAAAATCTCCTCTGTTTCTGTGCTGGTAACCTGTTTTAAAATATATATACATTATTAGAAGAGAGAGTGCTGAGCTCCTTTTCAGTTGTTTTAGTGTTAATGTTAGGCATCCTTGCATCATCCACAAGGGAAATGGCTCCCTTGGGCGCTTTGTTTCCAGGTATGATATATGAGGAGATTTGTCAATTCTGAATACTTTAGTAGATGAAAAGATAAAGTGGCATGTGCTTGTCAAAGTGGTGGGCAGAGCAAGTGTTCCAGTCTCAGACAAGTCTGTTGTGTGCTGTGAAGATCAAGTTCTTTCTATATGGAAAAGTTTGTGTAAAGGTAATTACAGGGGGATAAGATAGAGAACAAAATCCCTTTTTATTTTCATGTATGTATAGCTGCTCTAAAGAAAAAACTGGTGTTGCAAAGGTGGGGCATTGTTTGAGTCCTTATTTTTTACCTGACATCTGTGGCATTCTTCAAAGATGATGTCAGGTATATGAGAAAACACTTTGCAGTATACAGTTTCTCATATTTCTAAATTCCTCAGGAAGACAACCAAATTTTATTCAAACAATAATGTGATAACACTAAACTTTTCATATGTGCTTTTATGCATATACATATGTCCTGTCATAAATTCTTACTAGTAACATGAATTTTGGCCCTAAATAAGCTGAAGTGACAACACAGACTACTTTAACAGCTCCCTGCTTTCTCATATAAATATTTTAATGGATATTTTATAAAGTATTTATTACAGGCAGCACTTGAGGTGGTGTAGGGTTTCTACATCAGCTCTTTAAAAACCAGACTGCCAGTGTCCTCTTTAGGAAATATTTCTTTTATGAGCAGTCTGCCCAATGCTTACATATATGGATGGATCATTAAATAGGTGAAACTACTGGTCCAAGGGATATTTCTACTTCTCTAAGGAAAGGTACAGTTCCTGTATTCCTAAGTTAAATCTCTCGTCTATGCACTCACTGAAAACTCTCTCGTTTTTCTTCTCTTTTACACTTTTTCATTAGCTTTCTCTTATTTTCATTTTTACATTCCCTGTGTAATTCTTATTTTCTTTGTGAAAAGCAATATGTTCTTTAATCACAAATGAAGAAGGAAAGCAAAGGTGCTGTCTGATTTCTTGGGTTTATTTCACAGACTTACACTTTGTGTTGTCATTCAACATTATCTGGTTTAGCGCTATCATTCTATGGGAACCTGATCTGCTGAGAAGACAGAGCCCTTTTCCATGCTTTACCCAAGATGCAGAGGCAGGTTTCCTGCTGTACTATTTATTCATTTATTGATAGCCATTACTTTCAAATGTTTTCATTCTTAACTAATTCAAATACGTCCTGAGTTTAGGAAAATACTCAATATAATTAAGTGCATTAATTTATGAATTTACTTATGCATTTTCCTGAATCACACTAAAATTGTCCAAAGGTGGGAGAGAAGGCATAGGAAAATAATAAAAGATACATAATCTCAGATTGACAGGAGTTATTCGGTCTCTTCACCAAAGAAGAAACTAATTCCTGAGATTATGCCTACTTGTCTTTCTAGAATGCCTAAGTTTGCCCCAGAGTTCAGTAGATTAATAGCAATGCTCATGGTATTCAAGGTATCTTCATATATAAATGCAGGCAGGATAAAAGTTTTGTGGGCACCTTCAAGCAAGAAAATAAACCTCTTGAAAAAACTTTGATACCTCACTGTTTTTTCCTTCAGCAATACATACACTTTACTAGCAGCAAAGGAGAAGCAATTCTATTGTCGCTTTTTCCCTGCCACATCATTAAATCTGTTTCTTAAAAACATCTTCCTTTTCTACATTAAAAAATTAAAATCTCTGCATTTGGAATACCTAGACTGATTTTAGCTGAACTGAACTATTTAGTCTGAAAGAGACAAGACATTTCTCCTTAGGAAATTTTAAAGCCTGTTATTACAATTAACTTTAAACTCATTAAAAAATGAAATTGTCTCTTTCTAGCCATGCATTGAAACAGTTTTTGGAAACACGGAATGCCCTCTTAAAACTTTGTTTAGGCTTCTGCCTGATTCAAGCTCCAACTGGTTTGACTTTAATTCGTTAAAAAATTTAGTGATGCAAAGACTATTTTCAAGGGAGTAAATGATTTTGTTGGAAAGGTTCTAATGGGTCACATGACCTGGTTAAATTGCCTTTGTTTATGGGGCAAGAAGTGCTTGCCCTGAGTGAAGACAGTAGACCTTGGCTGTTGCATGAAGTAACTTTTGTAATGTAATAATAAAAGGCTATATCCACTTTGATTTTATTATACAATACATCTGCAAAGACCGTTGTGTTTCAAGGAATAACATTTCTCCTACAGCTGGCATGGAGAGTTTGTATCTTGAGCTACTGTAATTTCAGAAAGATTGAAGTATACAACCAAGGCTGGAAAACCAACTCATAGTGGGAGCGATAAATGTTGTCGATGTACCAGCTCCTGGCTGGTCAGTGTGTGCATTTCATGTGCTTGGGAGCATGGGGCTGGATCCCAGCTGCTATAAATCACAAGGCTGTTCCAGTGTAACAAGTGACACCCAGATCTAGGTGGGTCCAAAAGGCTTTGCCCCTGTTCCACATCTGCATCTTCTTCTGGAGCCCTCAGTAATTGCCCTAATTGCTCTCTCCTTAAAGTTAAATGAACTCAGAATGATATGATATAATGAGTTTTGCTGAGGATTCACTTCTGAGATATAGACATATCTCCCTGCTTCTGATTTACTGTTCATTACTGTGAACCGCTTAAAGGACAGATGTGCTACTTAATTACTGGAAATGGCACAAGTAGGTCAGTTGAGCTCCACCATTTGTAGTGCCAGGCTGAGCCAGGCTTATATCTTTGGGCTTGTCTTTGTCATGTCTGCTACCATAAAAAAATGTAGTTTCCTCACCCCCTGCCCCCACCCCATTTAAACTACTCAAGATACTTAAAAATAATCTCATTCGGTTTTTGGTATTGCTGAATGAATGCTCTATATTTGGTGCATTCATATATGCTCCATACATGGTGCATAATGCTCCATATTTGCCTTTAGGTACAATTAAATTTCTCTTTAAAGTCCAATTATCTAACTAAAAAAAAAAGGAAAAAAGAAAAAAGATAAAGCCTCAGACCTTCAAAATGTCTTTCCTTGCTTTTCAGGTAGTCTCCGTATTCTAAAGATATTTACTGCATGTGTTTTCAGCAGACAGGCGGTACAGTGCCAGAAAATGTATACGCACCACCTCTGTTCTGACGGAACAGTTTTTAAAGGTTTTCACATATGTATGAACAGGGCTTCAGAGGTAACAAAGAATTATCCTTGTAATCCTACAAAAGTTCTTAGCCTACTTTCTCAGCATTTATCTGTGTTGTTTTTGGTGTTTAATATTTATGCCAAAGCTTGGTGTATATCAATTTTTTTTGGGTTCAGATCCCAAGTTGAACAGATTTAGTTTTGCCATACAGCAATGCCAATGCTATTGGAACCAATACAAATGGATTCACATATTTGCTGCTAAATTTGAAGTTAATTGTGCAGGTGCATGCACTCATGCAGAGGCTGTGCCCATGAGGCATGCACACCTGCTTCCAGGCATCCCTGTGTACGCACAATTTCAAACTCGGTACGTCTGTGTGGGTATAAAATAATCACATGCATTTGCAGTGTAAAATCTTGAATATTACTGGTTTGCTAAATTTAAAAATTAATTGCATACAGCATTTAAAAACAAACCAAAACAAACTGTGTTCAGCTCTGTGGCCCCCATCTCAAGAACGACATGGATGTAATAGAACGAGTCAACGAGTCCATGGGAGCGCCACAGAGGTGATCAAGGTTCTGGAGCACCTCTCCTATGAAGACTGGCTGAGTGATTTGGGGTTGTTCAGCCTGGAGAAGAAAAGGTTTCAGAGAGACCTTACAGGAGCCTTTCATTACCTAAAGTGGGCCTCCAGGAAAGCTGGGCAAAGACTTGGTCAGGAAGCATAGTGGTAGGACAAGGAGTAATGGTTTTAAACTAAAAAAAAGGGTAGATTTAGGTTGGATATTAGGAAGGAGTTCTTAACTATGAGGGTGGCGAGGCACTGAAACAGGCTGCTCAGAGAAGTTGTGGATGCCCCAAGGTGTCCAAGGGCAGGTTGGACAGGGTTTTGGGCAACTTGGTCTAGTGGGAAGTGTCCCTGCCCATGGCAGGGGGATTGGAACTAGATGGTCTTTAAGGTTCCTTCCAACCCAAACCATTCTGTGATTCTATGAAACCCTTAGCAACAAGGCAATTAAACGGTTCTGTCTTGTGTTTTGGATTCAAACTATCATTTTCTAGGACATATGCAGGTATGTTTGTCTTATAGATCACTAAATATAAATCTCTAGCTACCAGGAGAAGGCCTACACTAAAAGAAAGGAGAACTAAGAATTTGTAGTACAGCATTTAAAAGTTTATTTGTATGTTAAATTATTGATTTTGCAGTTGTTTTCTTATTGGGCAGTGCCAGCAGATGTCAGTGCCAGCCCCACTGGTGTCCATTGTGCTCAAGCTGCACGGGGGAAATTGCTTTCCCTTACAAAAGAAAGTCACTGTCAAGTAGCTATTATGTTAAACAATGGATGTAGGTGAAGCTTTTGAGCCACAGCTTTAAATTCTGACTTGATGCCAAGAATACTGTCAAATGTTTGAAAGAAACACTCCAAAAATAAGAATAATCACCTTAAACACACATGCTGTAGCTTTCCTTTCAGACAGCATTCTCTAGGAATCAGGGCAGAAGCCTGCTCTTTCCTCAATTGATTATAAAAGCATCTTCCAGAAATGTGAATGTGCTCCTCCCATGTGTGATGGGGAAGGTGCCCTTCACCATGCACTGCAAGTGAAAATTTTTTCAATTAAAAATCCTGTGTCAGTGTCCAACCTTCAGATCTTGAGTCCAAGCTTGACTTCTGTGACTTCTTAAAATGGGGACAAAGATTCAAGCCTGAACAGTCATATATTGTGAACCCGGAATATATATTACTTGCTCATCTGAACATAGGCTTCAGTGTTTGGACATAATCATGGAGGGTTTAAGATGCAAATATTCTGCTTAAAACCATGCCAGGAATAGTTCATCTTCTATGCTCTTTTGACGTCTACTAAAACTGCAATTTATTAATATGACTTCAGCTGCCTGCTCACTGCTGTGGAGTAAAGAATAAACATTTAAGCAGAAACAAAATCTGTATCCCTACAATACCATTGACTACTTCTTATTTATGTTTCTGTCAGCTGCTTTCTCTTAGTCTGAGGCTTATCTGATCAAGGCTGCAAAAATGTGCATTTATTACTCTCCTTATCCTGGTTTGTCCTCTTTTCAAATCCTTTCCTATCAGAGATATCTGATTTGCTGGAAGTTACTCCTGCTGCTTAGATTTCTTCCTATGCCAGATAGAGCTGTTTTTCTACAGCTTATTCTCTCTGCTCCTGTTTTCAAAGCTTCACACTAGTTAAAATTCATAAATTCTTCAATTATTAAAGAATTATTAATATTTTTTTTTTAGTTAACCTTTCACCCCTACTTTTATTGTATGTTCTCATAAGTTGCACAGTTAATTTCATTCTTGAAATCTTTTAATCTCTCTTATTTCCCTTTATTGAAGGAAATAGAGTAGTTTCTGGTAACTATAGAATGTCAACAAGTATTTTTAAGCGTTGAGTTTCATCTGACCCAAATGGTCAGCGTTCCTCTCAGATGTTCCTTTGCTCACCAGGGCATAATGGAGATTTTATCCAAAAGATGTATCACTTCTCATGTCCCAGCTAATGGACCAGCATAAGACAAAGCCTCCCTTAGCTGTGTTTGTGTGTCAAAAAAGTTCTCCCTTCTTATTTATTCTAGCAAATCCAACTATGACATAAATTCTAAGCAGCTCTCCATAAACCTTTATCAATTTTGTCCCTTATCGTTTATCCCAGATATAGCAGATAATAATTGGTGGTCTGTCATTCAGTTTATCTGAAGCCCTTGTTCTTGAAGCCCAATATGTTCTCATCACTGTTAGCGTATGTTTCTCTGATGACCAAGTTATGATTCATTTCTACATATACATGCAGTCTCAACTTTTGTAATACTAAGTGCTTAATATATATATATATCTTTAAACACTAATAGTAATGCTTAAAAGAAGTTACAGAAATCAGCTCATGCAAAATTTTTTGGAATTCCTGGAAAGGGTGTGATTCAAGTTGTGGAAATCAAATTAGCAAACGTAAAAGACAGGTAAGGAGTTGCTTATGAGCAGAGGCTCACAATTCACCTCTTTTGCCTCTGTGCTTTGATTCACACACAATTTTCTTACATTGGCCTTCTGATTTTCCTTTCTCCCATACTCTGAAGCTCCTGCCCTCCAGCACGGCCCCCTGAAATGCTCACCTCCTAACTGCTAAACCATTGCAGTTAACTGTGCTTCACGGTCTCAGTCAGGTTCAGCTTCAGAGTTTAGATTCACTAGATATTGGGATATTGAAAGTTTCTTCCCCTCCATAAATTGGGTCTAATGTCCAAGGGGGGGGGGTTCACATGTTCATGCATGCATTTTCGTAATCAATAGACTGTTGCACAGTGTGGTAATAAACCCTACAGAGCAGGGAAGTTGCCCCAGTTGAAGTATCTCCTTTGGTACTTTAGCACCGTGCTGTGTCTTACATTTAACACCCCATGTTATTTGAGCTGTCATCTTGGAACAGGGAACCTGTATTAATAGCTGTCACTGCATCAAAATGAATTCTCTGAATATCAGTGTTTCATTTCTGTCTCTAGAATTCAGAAACTTGGGAGTTCATACCGACAAATTTCCAATTACACAATATCTTACTTAGTTTGTAATAGTTTGAGGACAGCACAATAACAAATATTTAATATGAACATACTATAGTGCTTCAAAAAATAATGTACTGATAGCTTTAGTTTCTTTCATTATTCAGGATCACCTGGCTGTTTAAAAGAACCAAATCTAACCTTAACATGAGGTAATTTCAGGTTGGCAGCACTTGCAGCCAAAAAGTTCTCTGTAAAATGATTAAAAGGATAATGATACTTCAATATCATGCTGATATGTTCTTTAGAAATGCTGAGGTTACCACTAACACTTTAGGAAAGTGAAGGCAGGAAAAGACACTTCCCTTGTACTGTCTCTAATGTTTTCCCATACTAGGGGATCACTTTCTGGGCTGTGGCAGATTTATTTGCATGAAAAGCAATGAATATCTGTCTGGTATTTGAAGCACTGTAGGCTGAAAGAATGACATGTTACATTGCAAAAAGGGTCAATTTTAATGACCCTCATTGGTTTTTACCGTGTTTTCCTGAAAATTCTGCTATCAGAAGCAGAATAAAATTCTTTAAAATATACAATATAGGGCCTTAAGATAATAGTACACTGTGATGTGTCACTTTGTTAAATTACTCCTGCAAAGTAGCAAATATTAATTTGCCAGTGTATCTGAATCTCTTGAGGTGAAGTGAAGGCTTTTTGTCAAGGCCCATCAAATTTAGTCACAAAACAATACAGAGAGATACAGCAGGGGCTGGGATGAACCCCTGCATGAACCCCTTGGGGCAGATTAGCTCAGCTCTCCCAAGGCAAGGGTAGCTCTGTTCTGACTTTAGACACTTTAGGCACTGCAACTCCTGAGTGCAACAGGACACGTGCTTTGCTCAGAAAGCATTTAATGTCAGGGGTGAGATTTGATTTGGTAATTTGTTCTGGGAATTAAGTGTAAATTGAAATTCTAAGAGCACACATTTGTACCAGCATCCAAGTTCATTTTCACGGAAGGTGTGGGTATTGAATGCTTATCCCAAAGCTTTAATGTGAAGTTTCTGATTTAGTATAAGGAAAAATAACCTCTCTTTTTCTTTTATTTTTCCATTTTTTCCTATATCTCAAAGTCAATCTGTCAACATGATAAGGTCAGAATATTTATAGGCAAAAAACTAGTATTTGCTATTTAGTTGTTGCAGATTCATTTCACTGAAGATGACTTGTTGCCAATGTTCATAACACAGCAAACACCTTTCTCATTTTGCCAGAATCTGTACAATTGTATGCTGATTATAAGTCAACATGATGGCTTACATGAGGTAGGGCATTGATTACCGTAGAAAACATCCAGCAAAGGGACAGAACAAGTCTGTAGGACTTGAGTAGAATATGAATTATTGAAATGGGCAGCTGAAAGTGTCTCAGCCAAAGTCTTCTACTTTGATTTACAAAAGCCATTACAAGACCTATTTCCAAACATAATACTAATAGTAATACAGCTGGGAGATATTGGAATGACAGGGGCTGGGCAGGGGTGAGCAGGGGAAAGGAATTCATCTCACAAGAGGTTTCTAGCTTTCAAAATATATTTTCTTTGGAGAAAAAAAAAATAATAAAGACTTCTAGAGAGTTCTGTGTCAAAACAGAGAAAGGTGAGTACTGAAGATTAATTCTGAGGTGGGGTAAATGATTCAAGCACAAGCTGCTGACACAGGAGTTGAACCTAGCTGTCTTATATAGCAGAGACACTGTAGAGTTCTCAACATAGTGATTATGCGGCTCTTTGAGTTTGACTTCAGAAATTCCCCTTTGAAAGCTTCATTCAAACAAAAAATTTAGATGAAGAGCTCTGACTGCAAGGAACTTTCCACCTCATTGCCTGAAAATTCTTAAAATAAATAAATAAATAAATTGTTGGAAAGTTCTTAGTACTCTGATTATGAGATGCTAGCAAACCTGGCTAAATAGCCTGAGGGACCAGAGCCACAAATACTGCTCCTTGCATACGAGTGAAAACATTCCTCACATTAAAAACATATAAGGAACTCTGGGCATCTCCAGGCTCTTCCTAATTTTATTATTAATTTGGAAAGGAGGAATATTTTGAAACAGTCTATATATGCTGACCAAACTCCAATCTGTTTCGTTGTAGTAACCATATTCCAATCAGCACTAGAGAACTAGATTTTAGAAAGTGTATGACTGGTTCCATTAGGCCAATGGAAACAGCTTTACTTTGTTATCATTGAAATCTTCTTCTATCACTGACATTGACTGAAGAGATCTGTGAACCACAATCTGATGGAAAATGGAAGTACTCTGGAGATTTGCCAGAGCAGTCTCGATATGGTTCTGTACTTTTCCCTAAATTTGCCACTGCCAGAAACTGAGGCTGGTCTGTATGAACCCTAGGTTGGTCTTGGTGTAAATGGTGTTATATGCCAGCTGCCCAACATCTGTGGACAGCTTTTTCTTGCAAGGAGCAGCACACAGCCAAATATTCTTACCACAACTGGAGATAGGTAAACACTGTGGATCTCTTCACAGCAAAACACTTCTGGACAGCCTGCAGCTGTCCCAAGCACAGCCTCAGCAGAACTGGAGGCAGGCACATTTCATGGCCTCATCTCTTCAAAGAAAAAAAAAAAAAAAAAAAAAAAAAAAGAAAAGTGACTTGCTGGAAGTAAGAATCTGAAATATGGTAAAAATATGGTAGCACAGGAAACTGAAGGTATGTGGTATGACTTGCTGGCATTTTGAAAGGTTCTTACAGAACTGAGAAGACATGTAAAGCAGCAAGGTACCAGGGCTTAGTCTTGTAGTAATACAGGTTCCTCAAGGACAGCGGTGCTTTTGTTACTTGGCTTCATGAACAGAAGTGAGAAGATTAAAGGAAACCTTGGGCACATGTGTTGGGGGGATGCACTGAATATTTTTGCCAGTACCTTTTTTTCCTCTCATTACTCTCTGTTGATGCATTAGCTCTTTAATTATCTAAAAACCATAGTTGTCATTTGGTGAAATCATCTGCTGTCAAATCCACTTACTCAGAAAGCTCTTAGTAATTGCCAATTGATTCTGCAGCAGTCTGTAAATTCTCTGCCTACAAGACAAGATTAGACCAGAGCTATATTGTCTGCCTTTTTGAAGATATCTTTTTTTTTTTTTTTTTTTTATTGTCATGTGACCTTCTTGTTCTGGTTTCATTGCGTGATAATATATTCAGTCAGCTGAACAACCGGCAAAAGTAAAATCCAGTATTAAATTCTGCCCAAGTCTGTCTATAGTGAGTTGTTTCAATTTCTAACGCATTTGTAAGTGGAACTGACTGGTCAGAAAGCTTGAGAGCTTGATAGAAAGACTTTGTAGGATGGTGTTCTCTTCCAGAAAAAGAAAAGATACTAATTGTAACCATCACAGTTTTATCCAATGTTAAAATCATGACAAATACAATTAATATTTTTAACTTTGAAATAGCAGTGGAAGTTACTTTTCAAATAAAGTACATCAATATTCACACCCCTCGGATTATCAGAGATCAGAGAAGTCGGGACTTCCTTTCATCATTCTTGAGTTAACTCTGAGTAAAAAGGCATATAGACCCCCTGTGCATTGTTGATATCATCCTGACATTTTCTGCTTTAGACAATTTTAGTAAATATCTCTAGAAAAGGGCCTGCTGGAAAATCATTCACAATTTTTTATAACATAGCATTTGAGTAACCTTGTGTTTCTGGGTTCATACGTTTAAGCCAAAATAATGTGGTTTTAATTTTTAAAAGTCGATCTCAGTTTTAGAAAAATACCCTGAATACTGGTTTTGTCCTCTTCGATGGCAGGATCTTTCTAGGCCCATCAAAATCCTGCTGAAAACCACTGAAAAATGGTTCTGCTTATGTAGGTTAGCATTGGACAACCACTGGGCTCTGTCAGTAGTGTTTAAAAAGGATGTGTGCATTGAATTTCACCTCACTTTTGTAATTTTAGCATAAGAATTTTTAACTCTATCATCAAACTGTTACAGCAACTTCCCATACCATTATAGCTTATTGGTTGGTTATAACACCTGTTGGCTGAAAGGAATACTCTTGATTATCTCAGATTCAGTAAATGAAGCCTCAGCTTACTTCGTTATAACATAATACTTTAAATCATTGGTGTTAATTCACATGTTAAAATAGCGTGTTCTGGATGATTTCACCTAGAAATTCTGCTATAGAAGCACAAATATGCTATAGAAGCATGTTCTATAAACTTTACTCATGAAATAAATTTGCATTGATTTAAACATGCTAATATTGTGAGATTGTTCTAACCATAAGGTAGATGAACTCTGGCTCCTCATCAGGATAAGTTTTGACCTGTGACTCTAGACATCATCAAGTTTTAACACAAATTTGCAGCCAGAAGCTAAACCTCTTCTGTTTTTCCAGAGATTTTTACAATTTGCCCTTTCCACCTCTATGTTGCTAATGACCTGATAATGAACTGATAGCTTTTGTGTTTATGTAAATAAGGCTGTTGAATCTAGAGTTAGCCTTCCTTAAAAAAAAAAAAAAAAAAAAAAAAAAAAATGAAGTCAGCCTTCCAGTTTCATAACTTATTGCTTTCCTTGTCTGAATATAGATAGAGAATACGTACTTCCGTCCTTGACTTGCTGTGTGGACAAATATAAGTCTATGTACACTGGGAAAAACTATTGCAATAGAGGTGACTCTGAAAGAGGTTTAGATATACAACATCTGAAGTGTCATGGCAAATCACAGTGTTGGTGTATATAATGATTATAACCTTTTCAGCGCCTCATGTTTCTTACACATACAAAGAACACAATCTAAATGGGAGTACAGCCTGCAAGGTGTATATTAATCCTTACAGTCAGTTTTGCCGGCCATATTATTGTTTAGAATATACGTCTTATTTTATATGTATATATATATATAAATGCATTTGTGTGTACATTTAGATTTCTGTATGAAAAGAAATCATAAAGGTCAAAACTAAGTTTTGGTAATATCTGTTGTAACTGTTGTGTTCAGTTTTTAGCACCTCACTTCAAGTTAAATGAGGACTAGCTGTAGCCTAGGAAATGGTAACAAGTATGACTGACGCATTAGAAAACATGACCTAAAAAACTCATCATAGAAAAATAAATACGAATTGGAGCTGGTTAGCTTAAAGCTGAGAAAATGTCAGGAAATGTGATAATAGCTTCCAAGGACAGACAAAGTTGTTGGAAAATGGTAGGAAATTACTCATCTGCAGCAGCAACAGGCTTGAATTCCAGCCTGAAAGTTTATTTTAACACTGGATGAAACTTCAGTAATAAGAATGCTGAAGCATTGTAGTGAAGGGAAGTTATTGGGTGCCCAGTGTTAGAGGTCTTTAATTGCTATTTAGACACTATATATATAATATGACATAGTTTTAGCTTACCTCAGTCTGTAATCCACTAAATAGACTCAAGTTCTTTTTTTCTCTAAATCTATATTATAAAGTAATTATATTCATTATTACGTAATGAAGATTTCTGTCATATTATGTAATAGTTTGTAAAATGTGTTAAGACTACTGGATGACAAATGTAGGAATATATTATTGCAGCTTCATAATAGTGCTTGGACTCATCAGGCTTTTTATCTTCCTTTTTGTCTTTTTCCCACTTTTATTAGCTGACGCACCTATTTTTATGCCTTTTACTTGTTTGTTCTTATAGATTTCTGTTTTATCAGTCCCCCTTCTGCCTAAAGGTAAACTGTTTCACAGTGAAACAGGACAGCCCATTGTTTTAGAGACCAAAATATATTGTCCTTATTATCCCTAGTGTTAGTTAACCTTTATGCCGCAGAAGGGATTATTGATAGAAACGTCAAATAAACAAATAAATAAATAAATTAAATAAATTAGTCTACTCAGCTCCTCAGAGGTAGGATTCCTCTACTGTGGATGTCTTTATTCACCTAATTTGTATGTTAGAGATGGTGACATCCCCCTTCTGGCTGCACTTGACCATATACAGATAGGTGATGGAGGAGCACTCTGGAAGGTTTTGTACAAGTCCCTAGAGGGCCATTCCTTCCATCCATTGCCTGACCTCCACAAAAATTTCTGTATGACTTCTAGCAGATGCAGAACAATGGAGTACCTATTTATGGGATCAAATGGGATAAGCTGAAGACAACTTTTTTCTTTCTTTTTTATAGTGCAGAGAGTGTTGAGGTGGGAAGGGATTTTGAGCAACCCAATATAGTGGGAGGTGTCCCTGCCCATGACAAAGGCTTGGAATTAGATGGGTTTAAGGTCCTTTCCAAGCCAAACCATTCTGATTTTATGATAACTCATGCTCAAACTCTCTTTAAGATTCATCTTTATTTTATTTCCTCTAATAAAGAATAATAAGGAATAATAATAAGGACAATGACAGTGAATTAACAATAAGATGTTCTGTGTTACTGTGAGCTGAGATCTTGTCTCTGGTTTATTTCCACCACAAGGTCACACATTTGTATATTTGTAACATCTCATCTCCAGGCAATTTGACCTACTCATAGTCAAAGTATCTATGAGTTGAATTTGTGTTATTAATCATTTCACTCAACCTGAATCTGCTGTGATTTGTCCTTTTTGATATATAATGAGATCAGCATTTATTATTCATCACTCAGTTCTCTTTTATCTTGACTTAAATTTAGTCTAATGTTTTGCCATGCTTTTTTTTTTTTTTTTTCCCTTTATTTTCTTTAGATAATCCTTTTTCATTTCTGTGTTCAAGGAATATAAGATATATCAAATATAGAAAAATATATGTTATTTTGATAAATTCTATTACAGATTTTTTCCCCTCAATAAACAATGGAATATTTAAGTCAAATTTTGTTTATATAATAAATTAATTTTATATATTAAATATGCATTTAATCTAATATATTTTTTGATATTTCCCATGTAACCTAGTGATATAAAACTTAGCAGATTCTGAATCAAAGCTTTCTGCACTCTTTCTTATTAATGTTTTTGGATTCAGTATATGCTGTCTCCCAGAAAACAGGTCCAAATCTTTATTTTTTTTTTTCCTCACCAAATCTGCATATAGTGTTATTTTGCAAGCAAGGCTTTTTGCACATCTGAGGTAAGATCTAGAACTCATTAATGTCTTACTCGACTTCAGGGATTTTAAATTAAACCAGTAGCAGAAGGAATTATTTCAAGATCTTGTCATGATATCCCTTGTCAGCTGCACCACTAAAAGCTGCTCCATATTCTACAAAGAACACAGAAATTGTATTTTAATCATCTCTGCTCATAGCTAAGAATTGAAGTTAAATTCAGCAGTGCTTATAAAACTTGTTTCAGAACCAACAGAGTTTTCAATTATAAAATTTATAATGGACACAGCAAAACATTAACTACTGGAGTTACACTTGGTGAATGACAGAAAAATTACTTCAGATGTTGAGATGAGGTCTATTTGTCAAGCTCCTGAAGGTTTCTAGTTTCCTTTTTTTTCTTTTTTCTTTTTTTTCCCTTTTAAAAAAAAATAATTATTTTTAGGTTTCAAGATTATTTTTGTTCTTTGTTTTCAGTTTGAGTTATACAGCTTGAGTATGATTAAGGTGTTTTTTGGCTTACTTCATGTGCTCTTTATTGCGTATTTTTATCCTGGAAAAAGTTCAATCAGTTGCCATCTAAATGCATAACAGTTATGGTGTACAGAGGAAATTATGGAGAGGGAGGCATGAGAAGGACTGGGTGCAATAAGATATCTAGGAATATGCTCATTTAGGCATGTCACTAAACTTAGGTAAATCTATGGTCAAGTGTCATGAGTTACAAGCTATATGCATAAACAGAAATACGATGTCTGCATAAAACTTTTAAATCAGGAATTACATTCAAAATAATATCAGCATTATAATTAAGTTCTTAATTTTACCTCAATATTTTTTACTGGCAAACTGTATACTTTTTCTATATGCCATGGTATAAGATGACAGCTTATGAATTTGCAAAAACAGCTCAAGCTGCTGAACTATGCAGACTTTTTTATGTCATTTGTCCTTTCAGATATTCACCATCCTCACATTATCTGTCAAAATAATACTAAACTCGAATCCTGAAATTCAGTAGAGGAATAGAAAGTCTGAATAAATTAGTTTTTTTTTTCTTTCTTTCTTCCAAAGACCTTGATCCAAAGTCATTGGGTAAAAGGAGGTAAACAGAAGACATCTGCAAATTTTCCTGTGTCCTATTTTACTCCCTTTGTCCAAATTATTAAGTCTGTATGAAAGAGTAATGGGTATATTACCAAGCCTTGTTCACCTCCCTATTAACTTTTCCTGAATATTTATTCCTAATATCTGGTTCTTATCTCTCTTCTAGGTTTTCATCTCCAACAGAAATTAAACTTTTTTTCCATTAAATCTTTTTTATATGCTTTCCATGAGTGTCTTTATGGCTGTTACAGCATCTTTCCTTCATCTCTTCCATACTTTTCCAACGTTCTCCACAAAATCCCACCAAGCATAGTCCCATCTATGTCCCTTGTTTACTGCTTGCAGAAAGGCAGTTGCAGTCCTTGTTGACTGGTGAGGATGTGCAAGTTCTCTGAGCCTGCACTCACCTATCCCATGTGAGGGTTTAATCTCAGCAAGGTTGCTAATTCAAACCTTCCCCTCTGTTCATCTTCACTTTACAGAAATTTTGCCAGGATAAGACAATCAAATACAATTGAACATTATTCAGAACTGGAACACATAACACAATTGCATGTTTCATTTATGTAGGAACTTGCTAGATTTGATTTGAGAAAAAATCACAGCTTTAAAAATGAGTCAATGGAAGATGGATTTAGGTTAGTCTAACTACTACTGTTACTTGCAAACATTACTTCTATTTGTATGCACAGCACATTGCCAAGTGAACAGTTTCTAAAGTGCATACTCTTCCATTGTACAAAGTATTACAAAACACTTTTCAGTGGGAAGCTGTTGTGAATCTAAGAGAGAAACAGCCCTCCAAGATGAAACTAGAAGATGAGAATCAACTTAGTAGCTCAGACATTGTAAGCAAGCCCAGGCAGCAAGTATGAAAAACTATCGTATGTTTGGGGAGAAGAGTAGGGAAGGGTTACAAAAAAGGCTATGGATACAAAAGGAAATAGAAAAAAAAAAAAAAAAAAAAAGTGAACGGAAGTGTCTTAGACAACATACAGTAAAATAACTGGTGAACACTGATGGGTTAAAATGTTATGTGACAGTGAAATCTACTCCTCAGACTTTGCAATCAATTTATCCAGCCCTTAGAGTGTAGTAATAATGTGAGGACTCTTGCGTGGCTTGGTAGTCATGAATATTATTCTCTTAGCTTTTTAGACCATCATACCTTGTCTGTGCATGCAAAGGACAAGTAATGTTATCTTTCATATTGGTGTCTTTGGTATGCCTCATCATCCTCACAGGTCTCAGTTTCTTCCTCCAGGTGCCCTTCAGCACCTGGTGAGGATGACACTCTGGGGGCAGTCCATCTGATTCTTTCAGGTTTTGAATGAATCCATGAAGAAGTGAGATAACAGTGAGGGACATAGAGAGAGTAGTAACAAAAAAAATAATTTGTAACTTTTTATTTACTTTTCATTTCTTGTTTGCATATCACATGATGTATTTCCATAATTTATACTGAAAAGCAGAATGCATTATAGCCATGTTCTGTCTACCATTAATTTGGGTGAAATTTATCTGGTTCACTAATTTAGTATTACTCTAACCTGTTTCCTAACCAGTCTCAATTTTCATTAAATATGCAAAAAAAATGTTATCTTCAACACCTTTATTTTTCCTTATATGCCTTATAATTCACAAATAGAATTCATCAGAATGAGAAGGATTGGCAGAGAGGTAGACGAACAGTCATCAAAAATTACAGAAATTGTGTTCCTTTAGAAAATCAAGTAAGAACTTGTTGGAAAAGTTGGTAGCTTATTTTTGTGATTGAATGTATCTTGTTGTATGTGAGTGAATGGTTTAATGTACATTTTCACAGTTTTAATTTGAAGCCTTTAATTTCTTTTTACCAAGTCTATAGGTGATTATCTGCATCACCTAACCACATTTCCACAGTGCTTGGAAAGCTATAGCTAAGTTACATGAATGCTAGATCATTAAGAGCAAAATAAATTGTTCACGGGTAATGTATACCAATGACTATGTAAGAAGAATCCAAACAAAAATTGCTGTGTTAAGAGTGTTAAGGTTACAAAGTCAAATGCAGAAAAGTTAGGAAATGTTACATTGATAGCTCTGTGCAAGTTTAATTTGGCTCCCTTGTGTGCATGTATTATGATACAGTCTTTAATTACCTGATCGCATACTGCTTTCTCCATGGGGCTCCTACCTCATTCAGTGCACTGGATGAATGTGTCTCTCTAAATAAGTAGCAATTCAGTGTTTCCTTTTATTCTCATTATTCAATGTGTAGCACCATGACTTATTTGCTGATCTTCTAATCCCCTTTGTAAATTTGGGCTTTTTTATTTCTTCATGGCCTTTTCAGTCATGCGCTTCATTAAAGTACCTATGCTTTTCTCATATATCAACACCTTTATCTTCTCATGGCAGCTGTAAGATGACGTGAAGTTGATAGAGTATTTGAGGGAAAATGGAGGGTGCTAATTCTAGAAGCATTCATTATTTTTTTTTATTTTTTGCTTTAAGACTTAAAATCTCTATGTCCCTGTAAACATTTAAATCAATGGAATCTAATATTTGTCTTTAGAGTAATCCTCTCTCTCTCT
The DNA here is from genome assembly GCA_011076525.1 of Nettapus auritus. Taxonomy (NCBI): domain Eukaryota; kingdom Metazoa; phylum Chordata; class Aves; order Anseriformes; family Anatidae; genus Nettapus; species Nettapus auritus. The sequence continues at coordinate 30,847,559 of CM021771.1, forward strand.
CTCTCTATATATATATTTATATACTTTGTATGAGACCTCATAACAAGGAATAAATTAGTGTTCTATCTGGTCATGAAGAAGACCTAAAGTTTTAATCACCTGAAGTTATTTAAGTACGAAAATCAATGGAAGTTATGCACCACAGTGGATGTTGTTCTGAGGATATTTCCCATCTTCCTATCCTCTTAACATATGAATCAATGGGCCCCATCTTTGTACACAGAAGTACTTAGGTGTGATTTTGTTGGTGCATCAACTGTGCCAGTGGCACGGCTAGTGCCATCAGTAGGTCCTAAAGAGGTATTGAAGGGCAAAATTTGCCCATTGATCAATGTTTGCATCCTTATAGGTCCCTGTAATGTACAGGGAGCTCTTTTTGATATAGCAAACAGTGCCGCTTTACATGATTTTAACATATCTCTTCCCCTTTAAAGCATATATACAGTCTTGCCTTAGTCTTCCTGAGATCCCAGTGCTCCAGCTGAACATTATCACCTTTACAGCAGCATTAGTTTGATTATTTTTATACTGTGAATAATATCCTCTGTATGGGTAGCGTCATAACTATTATTCATCTCAATTTGAGCTGGTATGTATTCCTTTTACTTTATAAATGCCTATTGGAAAGATGACTCAAGTGGGTAGTTATAGGTAAAGAATTTACAATACAGTTAAACCAAAACACATAAACTCTTTTCCACTTTAAGAGAGTTTAGTGAGCAGCCGTTTAGCACAATATATACTTTATTTTTTATATTTAGTATTTATAATATACTGTGTAACTCAATTCTATACTGAGTTGTACATAATTTAAAATGGCAGAGAATAAATACAGAAACCTTAGTCATTCCAGGTATATGTAAAAATGGAGATATGGAAGTTTTATCTCTGGCAAAATCTCAGCTTTGAGACTATTCAGTGCAGTTTTCTTACTAAGCAAGTTGATCTAACACACCACTTTATTTAAATTACATTTATCACTGTCTCCATTTTTGTATAGCTGTGAAATTGACTTATTTTGGTACATCCTACAATACCTGATTAACCTTCCTAAAGCAATTGTGAATGGAGATATTCAGGAGAAGTTTTCTGTGTGATTTCCCAAGCTGCTGTATGTTCGCTGTTCTGCAGTAATGGTTTCGGTGCTCTGTGCATTTTAAGTACAACAGCCTGCCATACAGGCACTGTTATTTTCTTTTCTTTCTCTCTCTTTGCTCATATACCTCAGAATACAGGAGAGTCCAAGGCACAGTGTCTTTCATTGAAAGCAAGAATGTAACAAGCCCCTAATTTTAGACCTTTGTTTGGGAAAGTAAATGGTGGTTCTCAAATTCACAAGTAGTTCTGACTGAGACGTGTCAAATCCCAGGCTCTGCAGTTGAGATTTAACGACCTAAACCTAAACCTTGAAGAGTCCCTAACCTTGAGCTTTGCTGGAGGATATGCCACTGAATGTGTGACACCGTAAAATCATTCTGCTTGTCTGCAACTTCCCTATCTGTACAGTGATATAATATGTAAGTGTTGAATGGGAAACGTTTCCCTTATGACTAGAATTTTTCATATTTGCTAATTATTGCAATGCTAATCAAAGTAAGAAAAAAACTGAATATTTCCATGCTTTCAATCTCTAGAGAATAATCGGACCTGGAAAATCAATATACATATATATATTTCATAGTTGTAAAGTAGCTTACTTTTTATTTTCCTTAATTGTTTTAAGAACAGAGCTTTTTAAAATGTATTAAAAAAAAAAAAAAATAATATTTCAGTCAAAAAGGAAACTGTTCTTTTAATAATTCTTCTTATTTTAAAACATAATTTTAAAATAAAAAATGGAAAAAATGGGATTTTTCTTAGAAAAAATATTTAATAATTATTATTATTGCTATTATTAATAATTATTAATTTTCAATATATCAGAAATTTCCTGGGAAAATGGTACTTGAAAATTTCTGGCTATCTCTCAAATGCACCCATCTTGCAGATTTTGCAGTACAACTTACTTAACGTTTCTTTACCTTTGTGGAGATGCAGAGCATTGTCAAAATATTAAGTAGTTGTGAAGAGGGGAGTGACTAAGATGCTCTAGCAACAGAGCAGGAGGATAGAAGTGAAATAAATATTTCTCTACTGCCTTCAACTCAGTGTTTATAACATAACCCATCAATAAGTGAATTTCCATTGTGGGGAATAGAGGTGAGAAAACTTCTCTTGGGACATTCTAGCCCATTCTAAATTAGCAGCTGCGTTAACAAGACTAGGCTCTTTGTAAGGTAATAAACAAGATATCTTATAAAGAATAAATGGCTTGACTTGAGGGAAATCCAGGGACATTAAACCTGAAGGATCAACTTTGAAATTAGCTCCTATGTGCTTGTGAAAACATCAGAATGTATTATCACTGCTGGAGCCATTGTGAGGAAAGGAAGGAAAAGAAGAATTTTGCCTTAACCTATGCTGGAGCTATGACCTGCATTATATAACAAGAAAATGATAGAAAAAAAAAGCAAAGAACCTGTGATCAACTCTGGTTCCTCTGCTTCACATAGCTTCTGCAAGATTTGGACAGTAAAAGCAGTGAACCACACATTGATTCTTGAGAGTGGCAGTGTAGGAGTTTATAAAGCAGAGGCACTGTGGTGTAATGCTGCAACACGTTCAGAGCATGGCAGAGCATCTTGGTTCACCTGCAGACTATATAATTAGGTATAAATAACTAGTTCCCTGTAATTTCCTTGCAGTGACTGAGAAACACTTTTTTTTCTTTTTTTTTTTTTTTTTTTTAAAAAAAAGACTTTTTTTAGATACTGTAGAAGACTTTTTCAAGTTAAACTGTGTATTGTAGTAATCTTATGCACCTGAAGTAAATGCAATAGAATGATAGCAGCAGCACAAGATTAGTGAACCATTAGGACTTATACCCAGTTTCAATGACCTACGAATCATTGGTAAATGGGTACATTGCACCCTGTACCTCTGGATGTCTGATATTACAGCAAGTCTGGTCTCACAACCACTGTCCCATCTAATCCTCATTATTAAGAAGGAGTCTCATGATGTTTCTAAACATCTCCAGGGAGGAATTCAGATTATCTTCAATGCCTTCTGAAAGCCCCAGGAGATGGTTACTTCTTAGCGGTATCAGACACCAAAGCTATTAAATATTGGCAGATAACTGCCAAGAATTTTTCACTGAATTCATCTTGACTTACTCACATAAAGAGAACATTTCAATATGAAATCCTTACTAAGAATCATGATTAGGCACATATTTAATATTTAGTAGATGTGTGAGTTCAAGGTCTGACATGCTGGTGTCCAAATGAAGAGGCTTGGCAAACTCGGGGAAATTTCTAGGGGAAAAAAACAGGAAGAGAAATGAATTGCCTTTTGAATTGGAGCATGTAACCCATACTCTATTTTTTGATATCAATGGCAGAAGAATAATATATAACTCCCTGATAAGCAAATGAGAAGTTTTAATAACCAAGATAGTAACACGAAGTAAAGGTGGTGGCATGTCTTAGTGATGGAAAAATTTCCTGTAGCTGCTCTACCTGCCTACTCCGACTGCCAGTGAGTGGTGCCATGGAGGGGAGGTTGTCTTCCTACTGCAGCAAGGCTCTTCTTTCTTGCACCAAGAGAAGTCTCACCTGAAAATCTTGTGTTTAAATGTCAAATACAAGTGGGTAAGCATCAGGAAAACTCACAAGAACGTACACAGCTGGGAATACTGCAGTGGCTCATTGAGTTGTAGCAAGTCCGGCCATGAAGATAACGACATCTTGGAGGATCTAATATATAGGGGGAGTCTAAAAAAGCTCATAGTCTTCATACTGGAGAAGGCTCAGAGAGGTCTTAAAAATGTGAATCAATACCTGACAGGGGGAGCAATGAAGACAGAGTCAAACTCTTCAGTGGTACAAAGCATCAGAACAAGGGGCAATGGGCACAATTTGAAATACATCAAATTACATTTTTTAAAGAAAAACTCCTTTACTATAACGGAGATTAAACACTGGTGCAGGTTGCCCAGAGAAGTTGCATAGTCTCCATCTTTGAAGATACTCAAAACCTGACTGGGCATGATCCTGGGTAACCTGTTCCAGGTGACTCTGCTCTGAACAGATTGGTTGGATTAGACAATCTCCATGGGTGCTTTCCAACCTCAGCAAGCTGTCATTTGATGTTCTGCCCTTTAGGGAAAGGCTATAACATTCCTCATATATATATATATATATATATGTATATATGTTTCTTCTAACTCTAAATTCCAAGAGTTCTTAATCCCCCCCCCCCCCCCCTTTTTTTTTTCCTCATTCCACTCACTAAATCTTTCCAGATACCCTCAAAAAATGACGTGTCTGTCATGTTCTTTGATAATTAGTCACTAGCACAACATAACATCTGGTGGTTGTTGCATTTTTTCTTGGTTAAATGATCTGGATCTAATGCTGAAACAGAAAAATGCATCTCAGTAAATAAACCTGTACAAGCACCTTGCAGGCACTATTAACTGCTCGATGCTGCTGAACTTCATGTGCAGACCCAGGTAGAATGAAGCTGTGATAATGTATTGGAGCACCACAGCAGTGACAGAGGAAGACCAGGGACAATCCAGATACTGAAAGGAGACTGAAATTTGTTCCCATCCTTGTGATTTTGTGCAAAACACAGAAGACACTGCAAAACTGATTTAAACTGTAGCCTCCTCTACATTATGCTTATGAGCATAAAACCTGACTTTTTGCATCCTATTGACATCCTTCCCCTAGTCCACAGTTTGTACGTACTGAGGTTTGCTTGTGTTAAGCTTCTCCCACTCAAAGAGTGCAGCTCCTCCATAAGCAGATCTAATTTCAGAGCTGAGTCCATTCAACTCACTGTGGAAGAGGAATCTCTGGAAAAAAAAAAATTGTTTTCTGAACCAAGTTCAGAGATGGTACTAGCTATGACACTATGGCAAGTTGACATAAATGACCATAAAATGCTGTTACTTGTAAATCCAGGAGATTATGTTGCAAGGCTGTTTTGCCCAGAATGAATAACTTGAAAGCACAGAGTAGTTGAAACTACCTAAAAGATGATTTCTTTGTTATCTCCTACCTTCCAGTCAGAAAATTTATGGTCAGAATAGACCTAGTTATGAAAGTATTGTTGCTTTGTAAAGCAGCAGCATTTCTTTCTAAAGCCTGCCTTATCTCTTGCTGACCTCTGAAGCTATAAAGATGAGTGTTGTGTCATTTGGTGCAGATGTCTTATCTTTATAACCAGCACATTTTCAAAGCAAAGTCAGTTTTCTTATTGCTTGTATTCCGCCATGGAAAAGTTTATTTAAAACAGAAAGAAATCTGATCACTGCAATATCTGACTTTGTTACATTACTGTTTACTCCATGTACTTAATTCAGTTGTTTTAAACACAACACATTTGATCAGGAAAACATATGCATAGGACTAAATCCACAGATTGTGTTCCGTTATTCCATCTTTAAAGTCTCAAGTTCTCGGTGGTTAGAAAAGGATCTTTGATTTTTGCTTAAATGGGGCTTATACTTAAAATTGCCAATACAAACTGAGAAATATATGCTCTTGAGATGACCTTGTTTACATGCAGATGTCTGTGAGGTATATACATCTTTGTGTTTATTAACTAAATTACTCATAAATTAAACAGAATCTCCCCTCTCAGTTTGGGTATACTCCTCTTCTCACATGGTCCATTAAGCATCAGTCCCTGAAGGTTTGCTTTTGAGTGCCTGTTTTATTGGATACAATTTCCTCATGAATGACTTCTATGCTGAAGGAAACATCATGTATATAAACTAGATGTTTATATACTACAGTAAGCCTTGAGCAAGGTAATGCAGTTTACATAATTACATATGTGAGAAAATAGATCAATTAAAACTAAAAGTGTGGTTATTCTCTTAGGTTTGTATTTGGTAGAAGACTGGCTGCCAGGCATGATTCAAAAGTCCTTAGTCTAGCTACTGAAGCAATTCAGGTCTTGTCTTAACAACTCTCTCTGGTAGGGAAGATGCTAAGTTCAGCAATGTCACAAACTAAATGCTGACTATTTTTTAATGAAGCCAAAATTTACACTGGTCTGCCAACTGCATGTTATCAGAATGTCATGTAAGTGAGACCCATTATTTTCAAGCAACAGTCATGTATACACAACTAGTATTAATTTGCCTTTTAATCACATGGAACTGAAACAAATGGTATTTCTTGTCCAGTGTTCCTCTTTACTCTATATTTTACACTACTGGTTACACACAAGAATTTATAGGGTTGTCAACAGCAAGTTCTGGTACTTGGCTCCAAATTTTGTTTTAAGGAGTTCAAAGGGTAACCCGTCTTATGAAAATCAACCCCCTCTGACCTACTCTTTACAAAGATTTCAAATTTTAGGGGCAAACTTGTTTTAATGAGCATTCATCAAATGAGGATTACAATGTTTATTTATTTATTTATTTATTTTCACTTCAAAACAGCTGAGGGGGTAAGAAGCAAATATTTGCCAGCATAAGGAAGTTCAAGGTTCTAGAATATAAATAAATATCTTTAAGAATCAGGAGGGACTAAGAGAAAGAATGTATACACACAAGTCACATATTGTGCAGTCACAGCTCATCATTCCACAGGAGCACAGCTATCCAGTTGTAATATTTATAATTAGATATTAGCTACAAACTGAAGAACTAACAGAAAATATTCCTGGAGGACGGCTTATACTTCTAAGAGGGAAAGTTTGCACTTAAATTAACTTCTTTTTCCATAATTTAATGTTCCTATTGCTACATTATTATTATTATTATTATTATTATTTTTTTCAGCACTCCTATTCTGTAGTAGAGAAAGTAGAGGAATGGTAAAACAGAATTAAGATCATTTGTCATAATTTTCCCATTGGGTGTCTTTGTGGTTTGAATTTCTTTTTTTAATGCTACCAAGATTTTTTAATAAGTCTAATGGAGCTATATTATTTAGTGCCTTGGGGGAATTTGGAAGAGAAAATATTTTTTATGAGAGAAGATAAGTATGAGATATTTCCAAATGGAAATAATGACAAATTTTTATTTTCACTTCCTAGGCTTCATTTCCTTGCCCATGATTGCTTCTTAAAACGTTTTATGATGAATAAAAATTATCTCCTTTACTTTTTTCTGTTTTGTTTAATTCTTAAAAATGAGCATGTTTTGTGGAAAGGAGAGCTGAAAAACATCATGCAGAAAAAATTACTTTGGAAGCTCAATGAGCTTCAATTGATTTTTCCTTTTCTCTGAACTGCGTATGCATGCTTTAAATGATTTATTGTTCATTAGTTCAGGTTGGAAAAAACTTTTAGTCTGTTATTGTGAACAGCAGAATTCAATAAAAGAAAAGAAAATGCTTTACTTGCAGAGATCCTGAAAGAAAAAAATATGGTGCTTCAGCTTTTAAATTGGGATATAGTAGCAAGCTGCTTTCTTTTTTAATCCTTACTAATTTAAGAGCATAACTTTCATAGAAGCATAATGGACTGAAGTCTGAAGTCTTTCTAAATGGGAATTTCAAATGCACCACTGACTGTTTGTATTAGGCAAAATTGTCCCAGTCCTTGTTTGACCAGACAGGGCTATAATAAGAAATAAGCCTGACTGTTACATCTCTGCTTGGCTTCTGTATCCTTTCAGTGAAGGCAGAGAGAGAATCTGAAGTTCTTTTGGCTAATCCTGGAATGATCCTTAGCATTTTAGACAAAGAGTTGACTCCAGCAGCTCAATCCACTCTCAGAATAAAAGGAATTTATATAGATCCGCTGTTGGACTCCATATAGCAAAGTAGGTATTACTGCTTGTGGTTGCTTTGTGGTGACACCGGCTTTTATTCTGCTGGGACAGCAAAAGTGGCACTGAAATAATGGGGAGTATAAGTTTCTTCCCTTCTATTAAGAGCAGAGGAGATGCACCTGTTACGATCTGTAAGAAAACTGTTGAGTGCCACTATGAGTTTTGTTAAGCATGCAGCAAGTAAACATGTTGCATATTTTTAATCACAAGAGGAAGCTTTACTTTCCATTTTCAGCAAACTCCTCAGTAAGTAGCATAATTCTCCGTTCATCATACCTTTTAATTAAGGCTTTTGCTTTTGTTGCATTTTGTTATGATAAAAGCACCTTATTTCCCAAACCAGCACTGCTACTAGGCCAGATTTCCTGAAGATAGAAGTAGTCTCAGGTTTCATTCAGTGTTGCTTGGTTCCTGATCTCTGTGTTTGTGCTAATCTCTCTTTCTCTCTATATATATATGTGTGTATATATATATATATATATATATATATTTCCTGTAAGATGCAATATTTAGGGCAAGTGATCACCCTCCCAGGAGAGTAGCTGCTGGTTTCACTAAGTAATTGGACTGCGGGAGTCATTCTTACAGTTCAGCCCTAGTTGACAAGAATTCAGCAGGGAGAGCAGAACCTTATTCTGACATACAGCACAGGGATTCTCTGGAGAGGCCAGTGAATGCAAGAGAAATATATGGGCAGGCAAATTCCCCTGTAACAATCGTTATTTAGTAAGTAATGTATGAAAGATAAGAGCAATGCATTATGAGTTTGTCTCTAGTTTCCTAAAATACATCAGTGACTGCTTTGTTTATGTCACCTACGGTTTCATACTGGGCTTTACAATTTTGGGGCTAATGTGAAAAAGAGTTTGGATGGAATTCCTTTCATGTCAATCACAACTATATACTGCCAGTTTTTTCCTTTTTTTTTTTTTTTTTTTTTCCTTCTGTTTTGGATTGCTTTTAAAATGCTACTAATTTAAAGTGATACTTTAAAGCAAAAAGTTAAAACATTTGTTTGGAAAATAATGTTTTTTTATTATTATTATTTTTTCTTTCCTTTTTTTTTTTTTTTTTTTCTTTTCTGTTTATTCCCATCCTCTTCCTACATGTTTTATACACATTCTCTCTCTTCCCAAAAATCTTGTTCATTAAATTTTGTACAGATTTATTGACAATATTATTGCCTAGAAACATTTTTGTTTGTTTCAAAAACTGACTTGAGTTGAAAAACAACTTTTGCTGACCCCTCTTCATAAAGCAATAATTACTAATTTGATCAAGGGTGGGTGGGAGTGTTAACAAGTGTCTTCTTTAAACATTTTCTATGTCATTTTGTCTCCAAATATGAAAAAAAAAAATAAATAAATCTGTTATTTCTGAGTCATTCTCAATATTGTGATAGATTCTTGACAGACACACATAGCCCTTGCACAATTTGTAGACATGAAAGAAATATAGAGGAAAGAGAAAAATAGTTCTGTGTTTAAAACACAAGCTAGAATCTATGATTCTAGTGCAGGACACATGCTAAAAAAAAATAATAAATAAATAAAAAAAATAGAACAGAAATAGAGAAGGCTCTGATATTTTTTCTATTCTTTCTTTCAATCTGAAATGATGAGATTGATTTCAGTTTTTATTCAAGACAGGCTCTGGAGCAGTAATTCCACTTGTGTTCCACCAAACACATAATTTCTTGGCCAGACAAATGAAAGGTTATTTTTAGAAGTGCATAATTCATTAGCAGGGTACTGGCTGGTACAAAGGCTGTTCTGCATATTTGGACTGTTATGGAAGTCAAAGAAATGCAAAGACACCAGAGAAAATGTGTGTGACTGAGTCAGAAGTTCATGGGAAGAGAAAAAGGTAGAAAGTGGAAATCAGAGAATATATTCTGTTTAAAGAAAGCAGACATCAGTAATAACATAGAGACCTTCAGTCTTGTTGATGGTTCTTTGTAATCCATGGCTATCTTAAAAAGTTTATGCAAAAGGTTAAGTTTGAGGACTGGCATCACTTTGTAATGTTGACCTCAGAGGAGATTTCTGTCCTCTGCTCACATGCTGACTTCTCTGACTTTCCATATTGCTGCTTTGTTGGTTGGAATTGCCCATGCAGGTTGTCAGATCCAACTTCAGATCCACCTTAAACAACATGCTAAGTGAAATTAGATGAAACTCAGCCAGAGAAAATGTGAAAATTGTAGCTGGTTGCCCTAATTCCTTCCCCAAATCATTAATGTGCCATATCAGCCCAATTGCTACAGAAATGTTCTGTTTGTTAAAATATACAATATTTTATTACCAATGAAAGAAAGTACACTTTACTGAAGTTAGGTCAGACCTGAGCTGTAAGACAACAGAAAGGTGTTAGTGAGGCATTTTTGAGGAAACATTAGCCAGGTAAAAAATATGTTCGAGCTCTTGGGCCTTTTTTTTTTTTTTTTTTTTTTTTTTTTGAAAAACTTTTTAGTTCCCTATGTATTACAATAATGTGACTATCTCTAGTTTTGTAATAAGACACAAAAATCCAGACAGAGTCATGAAACCTTCACTAGTAGACAGCCAAAGTGACATGCTGAAGAATGACGTGGGAACGTCACGTAAAATGGCTCTTTTTTGACTCATCATGCTCTGTCTGACAGGCACCCTCTGTCTGTGTTTGCAGCATGATAGCTGAGAACCTCATGGATGATGAAACCATTTAGCACTCTGCAGCAACCTTCACTCCAGCACTGTCTCCCTAGCAAGTTCTGCAAAGTTATAAAGCAGTTTATCTTGCATGTTGCCTTGGTGACACTCACTTTAGAGATCAGCAAGGCAGAGCTGTCAACGTGAGTGATTGCACAAACTTTGCAAACCAATGAATACGCCTGGAACGCTGAAAATATTAAACAGTAGTCTTTAGTTAATTATAGTGCCAGAGGGGCAAAACCAGAATCAAGACTAATGTTGTGGTTCAGACGTCCTCTGTGGTAAAGTCCAATTTACTGAGGGTGGACAGGAACTGAAATCAGAGCTCTCACCCAACCACCGCTGCCATCCTTTATCGCCCAGACATTCAGCATCCAAACTTTCTCCTTTTCAACATTGGGAGTTTCTGCACCGTAATACCAGTGTAAAAACAAGTATCTCTGTGAGACAGATCTTCTCCTGTTGCTCACACAACTGAGAAAATAGCGTACTGACAACTGAATTTTTCAAAGCAACAGTGAATGATCTACTTGTTATTGTTTGCACAATACATATTTCCCTGGAGGGCCTTGTGTTCAGCTCATCTGTTATTTAAAATTCCTGCTAAAATCAATGGGCACTCCAAGTGTGGAATGACTGCCAGAGCATCTCCAAATCTGAATAAGTAATTGCTGTTAATCATACACTAGGCTTCATGAAGAGCTGTTTTATTCAAATGATTTCCAATGGAGCTCACATTAGAAATATGCTTTCTTGTCATGCCATCAATATTTTGAAATATCAACAAATATAAGGATGTTATACAATACCAAATGGTAAAAATACTAACTCCAGTTCAGCCTCCCACAGTCGAGGAATATGCCTTCGCAGTTTTTTAGGAGCTGTGTCTGTTTTGTGCCATCCATGAAGTTGAAGGTTACTAACAGTTAATGAAGTAAATCAGCTGAAGCTAGTGGGAACGTTTACCTGAGAGGTGGGGAATCAATACAGCTTAAATACTAATTCTTGAATTTTAATGGCTCTTTTTCCATTCATCATGAAGATTAAATAAGTCTTTAGCTGAACTACTTCAGTTCAAGCATGTATATTACTAGAATTCTTCCCTATTTCATCAAAATATAAAATTCTATTTATCTAGTTAAAAAACAAGCAGACAAACAACAAAGTAACTAACCTGCTACTGACTCATTCTCTGATTTCATATCATAACACTTTATTTTGGCTATATTGTTTTGTAGATGTTCCAGCTCTTTATTATTATTATTATTATTATCATTGACATTTACCTAAAACGTACTTTCTGTATAAAGAAGTGCATGTACTGCAGATTGATATCTTTCAGGCTGCACCATGTACAATAAAAGGGTAGAGCAATAACAATACAAACATATGGTAACCAGATGTCAACCAAGCATGAAGTCAGGAAAAGGTCATATGTGGCAGCTTTCAGCAGCTCAGCAAGAAACAGGAGAACACAAACATACTGACATTTTCTGGACACTTTGTTCTGAACTCTTCAAAAATGCATATGAGACACAGTGTTGGCTCATGAATTTAATTTTCCTGTGCATTCACGGGAAAAATTCTTCTGAACTTCAGCCTGCTGATGAACTGAAATGGTGGTTCTAGTATCCAACATTGTGGTGCCGTGGCAGAGTGGCTCCCTGTCCTCCTGCAGCCCACCACACAGAGTGCACTAAAGCTAAAGATTCCAAAGATTAGAAAAGCTGTGCAGCCAGATAGCCCCCAAAGCAACACTCCCTTCCATTTTACAGGAATTGTGTGTTTTTTTCCTCTCCAACCTGCAACAGGGCTACTGAGGAAATATTTAAGACCTCTTTATTCAACTTTAAAAGATACCATTGCAGAAGGACAGACACCCATGCACTGGGGAAGAGGGGCCAGTATCTGTATTACCTGTCATCAAATGAATGTCCCAAATGAAACTTTGCTTATTACCCGTGTTTAATGCACTGGAATTCTCTGTGCTTCTGCCTCTTGGGGTGACAGTGTCTGCAAATCTAGTTTCTACCGAGTACCTTGCTAACTTGCTTTGGTGAGCTCAGATGTTTTGCATTTTGTATGTGGAGAACAGATGGCAGTCAAGCCTTGAAACAGTATAGTTAGATTTTTCTGGATGCAAGCATTTCTAAGTATTTAAGAACAAAAATTCAACGCAAGGCATTCTCCCAGACTGTATAACAGACTGTTGAGCAGTATCTCTAAAAATTCAAATTACCATAGTATTTTCTTCTTACTTTGTGTAGTTAATAGTACTCAAATAATTAGGCCATGTTTACTCTTGGAAAGGACCTGTTTCAAACCGTTTTTTTATCTCATTCTAACCATGGGGTAGACAAAAGCTGTTGCATATTTGAATCCTTGTTCATCAGGAAAGAGAAACTATGCATCTGTTCAGCATGGTCCTGTGTATATTACAACCCATGTTAATGCTAGCTCAGGTATTTCTGAAATGTTCCCTAGTGCACAACATAAACTTAATTTACAATGTGCCAGTTCTTTATTGTGTTTTCACTTGTACAAAGGGACTACTAACTGTAATCCAGGCTTGTGGGGGTCTGTTTATTGACTTGCATAAATTAGTAAATCCTTAATTTTCTCAATTTTTCTATACCAGTAATAATAATGAAAATAATCTCCCTTCTCCCCTCTCATGCACACCCTGCAGTCTCCAAGGCCTGCCTTTATTTTTTGATAAAGATAAGGAAGAAGACAGTATAGAATGTGACTTTTTCACCTACACTGAAATTCTGTAGTGGTTACAGTATCCTTTTCAGAAAATAAATGAAATGATAGTAGTCCTGAAGCATCATAGTTTTACAGTCAGGAAAGATGCAACATCCCCATTAAGATATGGTGTTTCAAATTTGTAATGCTCAGCTAGAAATGGGAAAGGGATAAAATCCTCATTATGCTTGTGTCGATGAGTATTTTTCTGTGTAATATGTTTGGTGTTATTTCCTTCTTGCACTCAACAGTATTGTTTTAATAATGAAATATATTTTAAGCTCTCCATTTACAACTTAGATGAGAAAGTGTTGAAACATCAGACTACTAAGAATTCATAATTTTGTAATGGGTTTGTGAAGAAAGGGCACAGAGCCAGAAGGAGGTTCTGAGTGATGTACTCCAGCCCTTTCCTACAGTTTAAACTTAAAAAAATCTGCCTTTAAATTAGCCAGATATATTTCTTCCTGTCCTCCAAACAGAATTGTTGCAGATCTCATTGTCTTAGTGCTGAAGTCTTAGAGAATGATACTTATAGGTAACCGGAGTTGGTAATGAAACATTTTAATTAATTTTCAAATTAAATCATTATCCAAGAGAAAAGAATTTCTGCCATTGACTGACAAGAGAAACATCCTCACCTATCTCCAACAGCAGAGCTTGTCTATGGGATTTTGTAAGAAAAGGGGAAGCACAGTAGTTACCCCACCCCCTGGATCCCAGAATTGACACAGACATAGGACACTGAAATTCCCTGTTTGAATCTGTTATCTTCAGTAGTGCTAAAAACCACACACACACCAAGCATGTTTATGTTATATTTGTAAGTCACCTACTCATCTTTCAAGGTCCATCAAGAAATGTCATCATTGTTGTGGAAGCTAAGTGGAAAAGTAAACATGTTAAGTCTAGGACATGACTCGCCATCTGGTTGTGCTTAGTATTCAGTCAGATGGAAGGTTCAAAACCAAATGTGTGCTGCTCATTCCCAGAGCTTGTGCTCAATTACTTAGAGGAATGTCTTTGTAGACATTACCAATATGTATGCTTTGTGGTCTTCCAAATACTCTTGTATTTCTCATTTTGCAGGTGATCGGTGTGCGTAGTTACACATGTAAGTGTCAGTCACTTATAATTTATGCTTTAAAAATAATTCACTATAATTCAGTTAATGGGGCCATATGTTGAGTCAGCACTTCAAACCTCTGTTTAATCTAAATTCTTCATTGTTAGTTCAAGCTATATACATTTCACTGCCAATGAAAACTATATTTGGAGCCAGATATTCTACTGATGTCATGCTGATTTAACGTCAGATGAGAATCTGGCTTGCAATTCACATTTCTCGTTTCTAAACCTTTTGGACTCAAACTAAGTTCTGTGGATGCAGTTTTAAATGCATTTTTAACCTGTATGATTTGGATCTGTAAAATCTGATGGTTTGAAATGCAGTTGAGCTGTTTGTGGACACTGGCTAAACTAGTACTATCTGTCGATCTATTTAAAGTTGTTACTTATTAAGGAAATTTAAATTTTGTTTCTTTCTTTCTAATGCATATAAAAATGGGCTTCTCATTCCCCTGTGGTTACATTCAAATGGGTTATCATGATAACTCATTACAAGTTGTATAACAGCACTCATTTATGTGTGCTGCACAGGGTAGCAGTACAAAGTAGGGCACAGAAGACTTAGGGCTGTATTTGTTCACAGCAAATCATATAAGACCCCACAAAAAGCGTTATTGGCATGGCCATGACATGGCATGCATTCCATATTGTCGAATTTATGCTTGATATTATCAAGTCCTAGTTAGACATGCTTTAGCAGGGTATAGCAGCGTGGTCAATGCAAGCATGAGAGAGAACCTTAAAAACTGTCTTCAGACAGGACAGTGAAACTAATTAAATTGATGGAAGGCACTAATTTTCTATATTTGCTGTAAATACAATATCTTTATATAAATTGAGACTAGCCTGTAAGTTAAGATGTTTGACTGAACTTTTAACAAGTTGAAATCCCTTGATCAGAAATGGCTGGCAATACTAAGCTAATGCAAAGAGGCACTTGTTCTGTTGGGGGAAATAAACATTTGAAAATAACAATAAATAGTGATACTTAGCACTGTATGCTAATTTTATCTCTTTCTTTTTCTCTTTCTTTCTTTACCTAATTTACATAGAGTATTTGACAGCCATGGAAGAGCTGAAAACTCTCTGTGGCTTTTTATTTATTTTTTTACATATGCAGACATTAGTTTCCTCAGTTTCAAATGCGTAATCTGCTTTAACTTCAGGGGTGCTACTCCAGATTTGCTCCATGATAACACACATGTTTTGCCATCTCTACCTATGTAGAACTGCAAGTCTTTCACAATTAGTTCCTCTTGCTAAATGATGTGGCCAATCAGCAAAGCCAAGCACCTGAAATATAATTTTGAGGGATGCATTATTAAATTATTAACAGATTACAGTCATTATTAACTCAGTCTAAAGGAATGTGCAAAAAGACATGCAGTTACCTTGGAGGAATGAACAAATGTATTAAAAGCAGCAAGAAAACCCATCAGTAAAACAGGTGATAATCAATCTTGAAGGAGTTTGACAAATGGCAACATCATGAAATGGACGTTGTCATACGCTGTAGACTTTTGGTGATGACTGCAGACAGATAGGAAAATGAAAGTTTATAGCACAAATATGACATAAAAATCTTAGGAAGAAACTGGTAAACAGGAAATAACTTTCATATATTTTATATTGATAAAAACCTCAATGCACAAATACTATTAGGATAAACAAAATATGCTGACAAATCTCAGAATGTTTAGGGTGAAAAGAACTAATTCTTCTCTTCTTACAGGATTATTTTCAATTTCAAATCCAGATTTTTGTTTTCAACTTTTTTTTTTTTTTTTTTTTTTTTTCACATAAGGAAAAATGTTTTATCTGTTGTAAATCATATTGTTGCTCCAAAACCAGAGTACTGAACAGACACATGTCGTTTAATATTAAATTTATTGTCATATTCAAAACAAAGTGTGTGGCAATATTCCAAAAGGCAACATGGAATAACAAAACCCCATCTGTATAGACTGTCAAGTAGCAGGAGAGACTGGAACAAATCTATATCTACTCAAGCTGAATTTCTTGAGGATGTTCACTTTTGTTGCCATGTTATTGATCTTGAGGGTTGGTAGGATGTCAGTAATTGTCAGTAATTGTCTGGCATTATCTTTTTTATGGTATTTATTTCACTTTCTTTTCGTGTGTTATTTCATTGTTCTAATTAAATTCAGCTTGAAAAGCTATTAGTAAAAAAGATTATGTACATTCTAGTAATTTGTTTTTGGTATCTGGTCTCTGATTTATAAATGTATTAGTATCATGTAATGCCTTAATTGTTCTAATGGCTTCTTATTGTCATCTCACCATGGCATCATTTTAATTATGTATTAGGAGCAAGAAGTAAAAGATAAAAGGGAAAAAAAAAAAAAAAAAAAAAATCCCACAGATCACGTGTTCCTCAAGCCCATGAGAAATATGCAACTCATGAGACTTAGAAAAAGGTATAAATAACTTTGAAAATATATGTCAAAAGTCAGCTCTTCTGAATCCAGTAACTCAGTTTATCTCCACTGAATTCATTGGGGTTACTGAATTGAGACTGTAGTAGAGGTAACCATTAATATATAATGGCTTTTTTATTGTTAAAGAGTAGTAGTGTGCTGTTTCTACTGCATCTGTTACTTTTTTTTTTTTTTTTTTCCCCTAGTGTCATCAGTTAAAGGAAAACCACAGTCATTTAGGCCACTTTACAGTTGTGAAAATAATATTCAATATGTAAAGTACAATTATACGAGACAGCTTCCCACATTTTAGATTTTCCTTTAACGTGTTTTGGTTTCTGGTAGTCAGGTCTTGTAGGGCAGAAGAAAATGTAAAAGAGTTGTGTGCACCAAAATATACTGTTTGGATAGAGATGAATTAAAGGATTTTGCCTTTTTTTCCTAACTAATGGAGACCTTCACAGGAATATACCATTTTGAACAGATGTTGTTAATATGGTAAAGGATGGGGATAGGATCTTACTAAATGTTTTACCTATTTTAATGGTAAAAGTCATATCATAGAGATGTTATGAAGAATATATTGTGCAACACTGAAGAAAGTAAAGATGAAGCAAATCATTGTGGCCATGTGATTTCTACCAGAAAAACAATCCATAAGCAGAAGGAAAAATGCTGGGAGTGAGCACAGACTGGAAGTGGGCCAGGCAGAAGCTGTCACCACATGGAAGAACAAAGAATTAAGCAAACAGGATCAAGGAGGCTAACAGCAAAATGACAAGAGGCACTGGTCACAGAGTATTGCAAAAGATATTCCAGCTGGACAGAAGGAGAAAAAATAATGCAGTGCAACTGAATAGATGCTGACGTGTTCATAGAATCATAGAATGGTTTAGGTTGGAAGGGACCTTAAAGTTCATCCAGTTCTAACCCCCTTGCCATGGGCAGGGTCACCTCCCACCAGACCACACTGCTCAAAGCCCCATCCAGCCTGGCCCTGAATACTTCCAGGGATGGGGCTTCTCTGGGCAGCCTGTTCCAGTGCCTTACCTCCCTCATAGTAAATGTAGGGAATTAGTAAATAGGGAATTTCTTCTTAATGTCTAATCTAAATCTACCCTCTTTCAGTTTAAAGCCATTACTCCTTGTCCTGCATGCCCTTGAAAAAAGTCCCTACACGTCTTTCCTGTAGGCCTTCCTGTTGCCCTTAGGCCTTCCTGTTCATTTTAGGTACTGCAAGGCTGCAATGAGGTCTCGCCAGAGACTTCTGTCCTCCATCCTGAGCCACCCTAGCTCTCCCTGCTTTCACAGGAGCAGACCCCTCCAGTCTTCTCATCTTTGTGGCACTTCTCTAGAATTACTCCAATAGGTCCATGACCATTGTATTCTGGTGGCCCCAGAGCTGAATCATGGAATCATAGAAGCACGAGGTTCCAAAGGACCTACAAGATCATCTAGTACAACCATCCTTCTATCACCAATACTGCCCACTAAGCTACTAAGACATATCTCATAGCACCTTGTCCCGGTGCTTCTTGAACACTGCAAGGGACGGTGACTCCACCACCTCCTTGGGCAGGCCATTAAGTGCCTGAGCACTCTGAGAGAAAAAGTTTTTTCAGATATTTAATCTGTATCTCCCCAGGCACAACTTGAGGCCATTTCCTCAAGTCCTGTCTATCATTAGTTAAATGGGAGAAGAGGTTGACTCCTTCCTCATCACAGCCTCCCTTCAGGAAGTTATAGAGTGCAGTGAGGTCTCCCCTGAGCCTCCTCTTGTCCAGGTTAAATTAAACACGTCTTCTCTAGACTTGTGCTCCAGGCCCCTCACCAGTTTTGTTTCCCTTCTCGAGACATGCTCCAGGGCCTCGATGTCCTTCTTGTAGTGAGGGGCCCAAAACTGGACACAGTACTTGAGATGCGGCCTCACCAGAGCTGAGTATAGGCGGATGATGGAATCTCATGAGAGCAGAGCAGAGAGGGAGAATCACCTCCCTCGACCTGCTGGCCACACTTCTTTGATGCAGCCCAGGGTGTGGTTGGCCTTCTGGGCTGCAAGCATATGTTGCCAGCTCATGTTAAGCTTCCCGTCATGGTTGATGATTGCACCCCCAGATCCTTCTCATCAGGGCTGCTCTCAATCCATTCTCTGCCCAGACTGTATTTGTGCTTAGGATCGGTCTGACCCAGGTGCAGGACTTTGCACTTGACCTTGTTGAACCTCAGGAAGTTCGCACAGGCCCACCTCTGAGGCCTGTCCAGGTCCCTTTGGATGACATTCCTTCCCTCCACCATGTTGACCACGCTGCACAGCCTTGCTGAGGGTGCACTCAATTTCACTCTCCATGTCTCTGACAAAGGTGTTAAACAGCACAAGTCATAATACTGACCCTTGAGGAACGCTATTTGTCACTGGTCTCCCATTGGACATTTAAGCCATTGACCACAACTCTTCAAATGCAACCATCCAACCAATTCCTTACCCACCAGGTAGTCCATCTATCAAATCCACTTCTCTCCAATTTAGAGACAAGGATATCACGTAGGACAGTGTCAAATGCATTATACAGTTCCAGGCAGAAGATAATAGTTGCTCTTCCTTTTTGTCCAAAGAAGGTGCAAAAACTGAATGTGGTGTAAATGTGGTGTATCTTATCCATGGGATAACATTTCCCACTTCTCTGTCTTATTTATTTTATTTTATTTTATTTTATTTTATTTTATTTTATTTTATTTTATTTTATTTTTAACTACAGTCCCATTGCCTAGTGAATTGCCAATGATAATGAATATTGATCTCAACTAAATTGCCCGAGGAAAGCAATGCTGCCCTAGATTAGCCTTATGCATTACTTAGCAGTATTAGTAAAAGATCTGTCATGGGCAGGAATAAACATTAAAGAGAATACAAACAGGACTAGGTTCCTAAAAAGCACTGAACACTCGCTTTATTAGAAATGGGCAGTTTAAGTACAAAACAAGCAGATAAACTCAAATACATGGAATACCTGTTGTAAGATAAGCAAAACCTACATATTTTCTTAAGAGGAAGATACTGTTTTCCAAGAGAACTGGTTGAATAATATTTTGAAGCAACGATCATTTTATTACAGTTTTTTTTTTTTTTTTTTTTTTTTTTCCAACAAAGTCCTTTATGATCTTGTAATGCATCAGTCAGCTGCAATGTACAATTACACTGGTGTGAATTATTGAATTGCATTTCTATATCAGAAGCTGCAGTATTGATGTTTTCCTTGCCTTCCAGTTATAATCCAGTGGCAAAATGATATTCAGTTTGACACTGATCTACTAACTGCAAAGTCCTGCTCTGAGAAAAAGTTAAGAGTCATAGTATTGCTGCAGAAAAATAACAATACAGAAAAATAACAGCAACGTGACCTTTTAACTTACGATTTTCAAAATCTCATCCAATGATTTTCAGATGTCTACCTATGGTTGCTCACTATAAGATCCCTGTGTCTTATCAGCATTTTTTGAAAACAAAACCTTTAAGTTTCAATTTTTGTCACTTTCAAAAGCAATCAGATCTTATTTCTTCCATGTGATTTATTTATATATGAGTATGCACAGAATGTGTGCAACACTCACCATTTGTGAAATAGCTGAGACTAGGGCAAATCTGTTAATATTTATTTTAATGTGTAACTCCAAGTGTCTAGATTCATAAAATCTATGTATGGATGACTTACTTTACTTGATCTGAGCAACTGAGAGGACTGTTTATTACTGCATTCAAACAAACAAACAAACAAACAAAATGATAATCCCTCCTACCCTGTCAGAAAAAAAAAAAAAAAAAAAAAAAAAAAAA
>CM021771.1:30875200-30889379 GCA_011076525.1 Nettapus auritus
AAAAAAAAAAAAAAAAAAAAAAAAAAAGGTTAATTGATTGAGAATAGTGGTCTGTACAAATTTTCACCACACTTCACTAATGGCAAGATTATATGTTAGAGGTACAAACAGCCCAGGGAAAAAAGTGGTGTATTTTTTCTAACGTTTCTGTAAGAAAGTTATTCTAGGACTCTGTACATTGAAAATTGACTACATTTCAGCATGTCACTGCAAGCTGTCCTGATTTCAAATTCATACATTTCACTAACACAAAATAAAAGTTTTTACTTTTTCTGTTGAACATCCAGGCACATTGCCCACCCCTGCTTCACACTACAAACTGAAATGCTTCAACCATTTTAATACTGAAAGATGCCAGGCCAATCTTTGTGTTTCAACATTTTCTGTATCTGTTTCTGCTCCTGAGGAAGATTTGTCATGAAACCATTGGAACAGAATCCAGGAATCTGGATTTGAGATTTTAGCTCAGTCAGATTTGTCATGGTATTTTTTTGAGAAATTGTGTGCTCTGTGTCTTTGCTAAAGCTGCTGAAGAGTTTTAGACATTTTTTTTTTTTTAATTATTATTTTATAATATTCTATTAATAGTATCACTTTTAATGAAAGTTATTAGTAGTTTTGATATGGTAACCGATTTTATAGACTTTCAAAACTGTAAGGAATGTTTGTATTTTTTTTCTTTGTTTGTGTGTTTTTAATTCCTTGGGACGTTCTGAGTGCATTTATATTAGTAACTTAAAAGGTCCAGAGAACGTTCCTGACCTCTGGAAATCTACTGCTTGTGCTGGTAAACTGTAAGGATGTGGTCTTGCACACAGTTTTGGTTCAGGCCAAATAATGCACTCTCAAATATGTCAGAGTTTGGTACCTGGTATATACCAAGGCTTTTTGTCACTAGGCAGTTTCAGTGTGGTTACTCAGGTTTAGAGGCTAAAAGTACTTAAAAGTATAGATGCAGGCTAATCAGTGGCAAGGATTATAGCCACTTTTAATTTAACAATGAAAATATTGGCTTGATTTTTCTGCATTAAAAAAAAATATATATATATATATTTTTTATTTTTTATTTTTTTTTTTAAGCGCAATTGGATCACAATTTAAGATGATAAGGTAATATAACCATATATAAATGCATATACTTGTAATGTGCAATGTATGAAGTTTGGGTGACCTGAACTGACAATTGGAATGAGCCTAACTATCCATATGTAGATTTTCCCTATCTATCAAGTCTTCCTGTTTTTCTTATATCCGGTAGCAAGTACTATAAAATGTTAGTTGGATCTTTCTTAGTTTGAACAGATTTAATCAGGGGTTAAACATTAACCTTGCAGAATTGTTGGCTGCTGCCTTAGGAAAACATTCAAAGAAAATATATACACCTCTACCCCTTTTCTATGCCACTGTCAAACGGTATCACATGCTATTTTATTTAAGAGAGAAACTCACATCAATTCTTAATATGGAGAGTGTAGCAGAAAAGTCAATATTTCTTGACAGATTTTTATGAAGCACTGAGAAGGTAAATTTGTGAAGTGCTTTGAATTACCTATAAATGGAGGGTCTTCTCCATGCATTAGAAAATATTTGGTCCAATGCTTACTAAAGTCAAGACTGAGGGAACTGGGGTTGTTTGGTCTGGAGAAGAGGAGGCTCAGGGGAGACGTCATTGCACTCTGCAACTACCTGAAAGGAAGGCATGGGGAGCTGGGGGTCGGCCTCTTCTCACAGATAACTAGTGATATGACTAGAGGGAATGGCCTCAGATTGTTCCAGGGGAGGTTCAGGATGGAAATTAGAAGACATTTCTTCTCAGAAAGAGTGGTTGGGCATTGGAATGGGTTAGCCAGGCAGGTGGTGGAGTCACCGTCCCTGGTGGTGTTTAAGGGAAGGTTAAATGTGGTGCTTACAGGTATGGTTTAGTGGGTGACATTAGTGGTAGGGGAATGGTTGGACCAGATGATCTTGGAGGTCTTTTCCAACCTTAATAATATGGTTCTGTAATGAGGCATTTATTTAATGCGAGTGATTGAATGGGCAACTGCTCTGATTTTGCCTGTTAGCCTCCAGGTATAACGTTTTGGCTTTAATTCTTTTGCTGGTAAGCTTCTTGAGTTTTAACATATTTTTGTCAAAATGAATCTCAGAATGTTAAAATATATTGGGAATAAGAAGAAAAACATACAAAGCTTTGAAATAATTTCACATTAAGTCAAAGAACAGATATGTACAGTAAATGTCTTAGCTACCTCTCAGAGATTGCACAAACTGACAAGAGACACCAGGATTTGATGAAAATGTATACAATTAAAGAAAAGAGCCCAAGGCAGTAGTTACCTACATGCCACGAGGCTATATGTAGAGATAGTTCAGGGGTTTGGGGCAGGTTTTTCATCAGAAAATGTCAGTTCATTACGACCAAAACTTTTGACAAAAATACATTGGTTTTGATGAAACTTCCATTGGGGAAAGTATCTCAACTCCAATATAAAATTTCTGTAAAAAGAACGCATTAGATACCTTAAACACGAACAATAGGGGAGTGATGTATTTCATATAATTCACTCACAACTGTGAACACTTGCACAGACGACATGAACAAATACACACTTAGGTAACTCGTTTTTATATTTTTAATTCACTCAATCTTTATTTATTTATTTATTTATTTATTTATTTTCTGACAAAATCTAGATATTCCCTCTGCAAACCTGAAATTTAACAAGAAGAATGAGCTACATTAAAGCTTCTGAATATTAGGTAACTACAAAAAAAAAAAAAATCTGGCTGAGGAAAAAATCAGGTTTGCAGTCATGAACAGATTCTAGAGAGAAACTTAAGGGAGGCTGAAGGACTTTGTTCATAGAGGCTTTTACCTAGTAGCTGAAAATGATTCAGAATAGCTGAGTGGAGGTAGAGAAAAAAGAACTGAAGGTAGGGAGTGGCTGTCAGATTTCAATTTAAATAAAACAGGAATGAAACTAGGAAGAGCAGGAGCAGACTCATCCCAACAAAGAGATGTACCAAAAGCAGAAGTCCCTGGAATGATCTTTTTTGTTGGTCTTGTTAGAGTTTTATTTTTAACTGTTTTGTTTGTTTTTTAATGGAAAGAAATGTACAAAATATGATAACAACAGATATTATGTAAAAAGAAATACATTTTTCTACATATTTGTTAATATGGCTTTGTTCTGATCTGAAGCTAAGGCCCACTTCAGTCAGATTTTGTGAATAAACATGAAGATAGTGTCTGTACTGGAAAGCTTCTATTAAATCTAGATAAAAGAGTCAAAGTGTTATAGCAGTATTCAGTGATTCATACACCCCAAGCCAACAGCAAAAATGGAAATTTATCATAGAGCTCACGATCTTTATTCCAGTGCTTTGGTCTAGTAGAAAACCATCATTCCTCCTCTACTTTGATTTCAGTGTTACTGTCTGTATCTGTGAGTGACCAAATCTCTCTGACTCTGATCTATGACTGCAAGCAAGATCAGGTGTGCGATACTGCAAATCAGATCTGTTACAGGTCACTTCTCCCCCAGTGATACACATCTTCTTTTTAGCACTTGTTACTGTATACCTTCGTTCTTCCAACATGACACAATCTATCATTCCTACATTAGTTTTATACATTTTTATAGGCTATGCCAGTTGTTTATTGTACTCATACACCTTGTGTGTCTGAACCCTTGACTTTGCTAGCAAGATGATAAAGAATCATATATTGAAGCTCCATGGTACAGTGGCTCTGGGCTCAAGCTGTATTTGGGAATAACACACAGTCTCAACTGTTTTCCATCATGTCACGGCAGTAGCCACCTGGCAGTGGTTAATTAATTCTGCAGGGTTAATTAAAGCTAATGGTGACTCTCCCATCATTTTGCAAACCTCATGTCTTGATGCATGTTAGTGTGATATAGACTTTTATGACTATAGCCCATATTTTTATAGTGTTCCATAACAATACTAATAGCAAAGAATCAAAGTTAATTAACTGGTAACGATGATGTTTATCTCTTTGTAATCAACACACAAGCTTTCAACAAAAGCATCCTAAATTTAGAAATTTTGAGAACAATGATAACCTCTGCTTTTATACTATCCAATATAGAAATTTAACAACAGCTATCAGTCCTACCCCTCACCAGATTACGATTTATTCACCACATGGAAGGAGAAAATAGTATTTCATGAACGTTTCATAACTGAACCTGTGTGCAAGGGGATACAGAGGTGTGACAACCTGCCAAAGTGATTCTGGTGGGTTTCTACCACTTGAAAACCTTAAGGCCATCCTCAGAAGGTTATCTTTTCTAAGATTCTCTATGGGATATTGCCCGACTTTAAAATCAACAATTTATTTGAAAAACAACATTTTGGTTTGGTTTGATTTTTCTTTGTTGGTTTTGCAAAACTAAGGTGCAAGGTGCCATGTTAAGTCTGTTTGCAGTTGTGCTTCTTTTTTTTTTTTTTTTTTTTTTTTTTTTTTTTCATGTTGGGGAATTAGTAAGCTCCTTTTTGTTTGTTTGTTTGTGTGTGTCATTTTTTCAGTTATAATTCTCAAACTTTGTGAGAGGAATTGAGGAATTTTAATTTTCTTTGGTTTGGTTTTCTTCTAGTTTCAGTTTGATGTTTTTAAAGAAAAAGAAGATGACTGCCATTTTTAAGGACTTCCCTCTACTGGGAAATGGCTGGGCATTTTACCTCTTAGGTGGCTTAGTAATTGCAGTAGAACTGAGACTTACACATAGAAAAGTTAATTCAGTAGCTACTAGAGATGGTTCAGAAATTCATCACAATAAATAAATAAATAAATAAATAAAAAGTCCTTTGGAGAGTATTGGTTAACTCTCCAAGATATACTTTCCCATTTTGGCTCTCTTTGTGTTCCAAAACTGGAAAAAGTGTAAAAAGTTCCATCCTCAAAGTTATCACTGAGTATTTTCCTTCCTACAGTTTTCTCCTGATGTACGCTTAGTAAAAACAAGGAGGTCTGCAAATAATTTAGCTAAACAATCAAGCTGTTTGTTGCTTCATCAAACTGAAGCAGATCCACAGATTTGTGAATTAAGTTCCTATAAGCATCAGTTGCTAGACAATAGTCCATGCTAATGACTGTTGCAGGGGAGTTTGCCCTTCAGAGTATGAATTATTCCTTTCGCTATTGCCAAAAGTACTATATCCAAAATATCTGTTGAGGAAACTGTGACATCTTGAAATTTAACATTATGAAAATGTACTTTTGGCAAACAGGGACAGAACTGATGGATGATGGAAGCATGAGGTAGATATTACCAGTTGATATGGGAACAAATTTAAAAGAAATAGTAATAGCAGCAAAAGCTTGAACAAAACTTCTGTTTGGGTTACTGACAGAAATTTTTATAACCTTTTTTAAAAAAACTTTTGTTTAAATTGCATAGCTATTTTTTTCTAATTCATTCTCTTCTGTTAACACCTGGTTGGGTAGCCTTTAATGCTTCTCTGGACATTTTTTACTTATGCTTTTTTTTTTTTTTTTTTTTGCCTGGCTGGGCAGCAGACTTTTATGCTGCTGTAGGTAATCTTTACTCAGAATTCCCAAATGATGTCTCTCACTGACTAGTTGATTGCATTGATTTTGCTGACTGTGTGGTCATTCTACTGTACAGCTGGTAATAAGGGGGTGAAACAACCCTGGAGTTTAGATGTAAGTATTTGGAAACATTTCCATGCACACCCAACCTCTCTGTCACCCACTCACCCATACACCTGCACACTTCCTTTGTATTTGATTAGATCAAGCAAAGAATTAATACATGTCCTATGTGTTAATTACCTTTAGGTAGGGTGTATTTCTTTTAGGTATTTATATCAATAATCTCACGAAGCCCTAGACTCCAGGTTTGCTGCTCATTAGCCTGAACCTGGACAGTTCTCCCAGGGCTTAGGATTGATAGGCAGTTGGCATTCTGTGGTGAGTAAAGGGCAGCATGTATTTGATGTATTTGCTTTTCCTCAGAAATGGAGCAGAGATCAAATTATAGCCACTTCTCAGCTACTCAGTTATTCCCTGAGGAAACCAAGCCCTGCTCTTTTTTTTTTTTTTTTTTTTTTTTCCCATCAAAGCCCTACCTGCTCCCTTCCATACACACAGAAGACAGCAGTTTGGACAAAGATGCCTCTCACAAAGCTCTCTGTTCCTTTCTTCCTCTATTTCGCTAAACAGGTAGATTCAAAACTGGCCCTTGGATATCCCATACACACCATGGCCATGTTAGATATTCAGGAGGCACCCAGTCCTGCAATCCCCCTAAGGCACAGAGCAGTTACTGTGGGGCATGCATGGAGAAGGGTTTTTGCATTAATGTCCATTTAATGAGCAAACATCAAATTAAATGAAGTCTCCCTTCCAGACTGTTGCTCACACTTAATTAGGGACTGTCTCTTCCATTTTCTTAATTTGCTTTTAACTTGCTCAAGTCTTTTGAAGTTTGCTGACATGCAAATGGTGGAATTCATCTTCTTTGAAGATCAAGGCTGCTCATTTTACCTCTGTTTTACATATGAAAACAAACCTTATTTACTTCAGTTTTAATATGAAATGTCTGTGCTGCCTATCATGTCTTTTCTCCTTATTTTCTAATTTTTTATTGAAGGACAAGGAAACTGGAAAAAGGATTTATTTTCCTTTATTAACTTTAAAACACATTTGTAAGTGATTATTTGCAAAGTCTTTGAAGAACCTCATCCACAATCTGTTCTTTAATACAATTTATTTTACTCTTCATGTGAACAGGAGCATTATACTAAGGTTTCTGTACATAGCATCTCAGCTGTTGTTTGTTAGAAACCTGACCATTGAAATATTTCCTTTGAGGAAAAAGCTAGGTGCAAAAAATGTCACAGGCTTCAAAAACAAACAAAAACTGGAGAAAGAATAGGCCAGACTTTGTTCTGACCAGCTTGAGAAGCTAGGACTTGGCTGCACTTGTAAGCTTTTACTTTAAACAAGGATTAGTTGCAGTATACATATGCACTAAAACTGGGTTGCGAAGATTGTGTTTAAATCCCCCAAGCTCTGAAGGTCTGTTGTACATGCTCAACTTTTTCTTGAAGGGGTGGAAACAGATGGGCTTTTCTTTGGCTGCATTTAATATACTGGCAAAAATGTGCACAGTGGGTACAACTGGAACTAAGAGCCTGAGATAAATTGGTCTGTATTTTTTCCTCCTAATTATTTAGTGTAATAAGTTCTATCAGGTAAAAGTTTATCTAATTATTTAAGATTTGACAAATACTGTAAGGAACAAAGCTGTCTGAATAAAATTATGAGGCACATATGTGTTCACGTTCCCTGCTGATGGGCCCTGTGTTGTCTCAGGCTGAAGTGTACTAATTAATTCCAGCCAAAGATTTGCCCCCTCAATTACCAGCCCCTTAGATATGCTGTCTGGATGATCCATGGCTGCCTTGTGGGAAATATCCAGGCTATACAAGTTTTATGATTTTGAACCTCTAGGCCAGTTACAAAGTTATCTCAAGGAGAGGAGCCGATCTGTTTTGCAGAGTTTTGGCTGTGTGCAGTGCTTTAAGGCAAACCCCACCACGTAACTGCAGCAGAAGGCTGGAGCTCACATCTGAAGTAAAAGGGAAATGTGTCCCACAGCCAGGCATACTGCAAACTTCACCTCCAAACCTCCCACGGGTCCTCTTGTAAAGTTGGAAGCCTGGGAGAGTGCATGTATAGTCACGTGGCTGTCAGAGGAAGGGATTTTGTGGCTGTCTTAAAATCCATTTCATTTTCACCTATAAAATATATGTTTGCATGTAAAAACATTGTAAACAAAGCTCATACACAGTACTAGTCAGACCTGAAGACTAACCCTCAGGTATGTATTAACCGTACATACTTGGTATGTATATAACCCTTTTTGTATGGGTTATTTCCTGAGATGAAGGTACAAAGCACCTTGTCTATACAAGGGTTATTGTGACATGCCAATGGGATAATCAGAAGTTCACGTTTCCTTAGCTGAGGGGCTCAGAATATTAAGATTGAATATGGTTTAATTGTGGCAATCTGCCTGTCTGTTTTCAGCTCCTCAGATTCAGTTTTCTCCCAGGCATCGTTATTGCACTTCACTTCTGTCAGTGGCTTCACAGAAGAGTGAACTTAGCCCTGGGATATGATGCACATGCAGAGAAGTCTGTCTCCCCTGTTCTTCCAAGCTAAGACCCTCTGCCTCTTTGAAGTAACCCTGTAGAAACTGGAGACATTAAACTACAGTGAAATTGGAGCAATGGAGTGGAGAATATGACTCTGAAATCTCAGCTGTGACTGTCTCTGGGGAAGTACGGGGCAATATCACAGCCCCTGATGCTTGCCCCTCCTCATCCCACAGTGACAGAGCCAGAGTTTGTCACTTCTGCCGTACTCCAAGCACTGGCTGCCACTGAGAAACCAAAGCATAAGAGCACTGGGATTAAACTGTATGCTTTAATACCTTCTTATCCTATTAGCACGGTGCTTAAATGGGCTGGGGAATTTAAGGATGATTCAAATTACACACTTAGAGACATTTTAGTGTTTCAGAAGAAAATAGAGTTTTTGACTGATGGAGCCCATGTTCTTTTCCCAGTTGTACCTTTGTGACCTGCATGTAATGTGATGGGGCAGCAGAGCCTCTTAGGGATTTTTAATTTTTAAATGGATGTCAAGTATCCATTCCCTAATAAATCATATCTAGCAGTTCTACAAGAAATGAAAAAGGCTGAAGGCACCTAATTTTGGTCTTCTGTATTTTTGCCCACCCTCTGGGTTCATAGTGTTAACAGTTGTTTGAAGTAGGTGTGGGCAGATGGCCAGCCACCTTAATAGCTGAGGCTTGTTGTTTATATAAATTTCATCTTAATTGAGTGCATAGTGAGAGATTTATCAGTCAGTATAATTTTTCCCTAGGACCTTATTCTTGCACTTTTTTTTACATGGCAGTAGTTTCTTTGGGGAAAGAAAACTTGTATGGATTTATTGCTTTTCTCTTTTCTGTGCAACCTTGCCTAATAAGACTGTTGCAGTGGCTGCAATCTGGAAAATTAGCCTGTGAACTCTTCGTATCCTTGTCTGTCTGTCTCAGTCTCCCACAGGTCAAGCTAGTAAGAAGTCTTAACTGTGAGTCTGTCTGTCTTTTTTTCTTATAGAGTAGTGTTGGTTCAAGTGGCAGACGTGAAATGCAGCAGAGGTTCCCGTGTTGCATTCAGATTGCATTTCTTTGCTTTCTTTCCTTTTCTATTCAGTGGGGTACCCACCACTGTCCCTAAAATTAACAGTTATAATGTTCATGTGCAACAAATATTTATGAAGTGCCTATAACTTTGCTACAGTAAAGTACATTTAATTGTCCAATGGGACGAATTCCTTTTTGCATAAACTCCCATTTTATATCCACAGTTTGGTAGAGGCAATACAGACAAAAGAGAATTAATGGCATTAAATCCAATGCAGTGATAAATAATGGCAGTAAAGTGATTTACTGGCTATCTATTGAGGTTTTTAATTACTCTACAGGTGCTTTATGTACTTACAGCTTGGTTTGAGCTTAGATAATATATGTAGGTTCATGGTCTCACCCTTTTCACAATCAGTCTTTTAGTTGCTATATGGTACATAAAAGAAAGCAACACCTTTCCACAAATGACTCAGACGTGGGCTTAACTAAATATTCAGATGTCTGGACTCCACATATGCATATCAATTTTTACCCTATTTAATTCATACAAGCCCCTAAAGTCTCCTTTTCTATGTATATACATGCTATGAAATATCTCTTCTCCCAGTTAGCATGCATGATTTGTACTAAACTTAAGAGAACTGATACATGTTTATTGGCAAGAACAATCAATACCTCTTTAAAATTATATATTCTGTTATTTTCTGGAATTATAGAGTTCTGTAGATTTGTTTACTTCTGACAACAGTATTTTGTCTATTTTCTTTCAGACGTTATTTTGGTACATACTGCCTGTATAGGCATCTTGCTTTTTTAATGACTGTTTAAAGACTAATGACCCTTAAAACTGCTGTAGTAGCCAGATCCCTATTAGATTAGGCTATTTCCAAAATATTTTTTCTTTCAGACCAACAGAATGAGAATGAATGCTTTGTGCTGCAGACACTGGTCTGTTTAAAAAAAATTGAGCTCAGCTCCTGGCCATGTCACACATTTAGTGTGTGATGGTAGACGAGTGTTCTAGGGGCATTTTTTTTTCCCTCTTAATATGTGAAGCAGCAAGTGAATATCTATTGTCATTTTCAGAAACAGCAGGGGATTGGCTTCCATGGGGTTTCTCAGAGATCCTGTAGAAAGCAAAGGTCCAAGCCCAGCAAGCCTGCTGAGAGTCAGCCCTTGCTGTCCTTCTTCCTATGTGCTGATGCCGTGCCCAGTGTGTGGACATCCTTGGAGTTTCTTGTGTAACTCTTAAAAAATAAAATAAAATAAAAAGTTAAATCTACAGGGATTCCAGAAGCTACTACAGTAAACTTTCCCTTTTTTTCAATCAAACTCGAGATGAAAGTGCTTGCAGAAAGCATTTGACTTCTGTCAGTCTCCAGCACCCCAGGAGAGGGGCTGTCCTATTGGAACTCATATCAGCTTTCTGCCAGATTTCTGAGAAACGGAACACACAAGTAGTCCTAAACAGTTTGAGCTTAACAAGGGGAACCACAGAAACAACTTGTTTCCTGGACCAATACTTGTTCCATAAATTCATGACATTCATTTAAATGAATAGCAAATGGTGCATTTTCCAGCTGTGGCTGAGGAAAATCAAACTGCAAGCTGCCACCAAAAAGGTGGCATCACTTCCTCTGTGTCCTTTCTGCTCTCCGTGCCTGTTTGCATGCTCCTAGCTCTTCCCTTGAACCAGGACAAGCAGATTTTTTTTTTTTTTTTTCTTTCTTTGTTAGTTCCTTCACCCTTCCTCAGCTCTGCTGGCAGTGACATTTTTGCATCCATGCCTTGAATCACCTCAAGCGATTGGTACTGGTTAAAAATAACCTAGTCAAAACTGGCTGTTATTATTCTGGATCAGTGGTCCCCATGGTGGCACAAACAATTGTATGAGGATGCCTAAAGGGGAACGGTTACATTAGTATCTGTCCCTCCAGCATACAATGTCAGGAGAAGCTGGGTGATCAGGAGAGGGTGGAGAGGAGAAGGGCATGGGCCACTTAGGCTTCCAGGGCTGCAGAAACGAATGACAAACCTGTCCTTAGCACACGCTGGATACCTATGCATGGGGTTAAAAAGCATAGCTGGTATAAATTCACATCCTAGCTTGGAATATACTTTTTTCACAGTGCAGATGAAAGTACTTAGCTACTGTGATAATAAAAAAAGTTTCCCTGACGAAGCTACTGCAAAGCACTTGAAAGGCTCTGTCATGGCTTAGTGCATCTGGAGTAAGCAGCACAAAGGAAGCTATGCTAATATACTGCTATGTCTTCTGTTCAATGGGATTTATTTATTCTTCCATTTAAGACACATCTTGCAGCTGCAAGGAGCTCAGGTGTGGACTTAAAACTAGAAAGACACTAAGTATATTACAAGAAATAAACTCTAAGTAGAATAGTAGAAGACCATGAATATACATTATGAACACTGTAGTGTTTTCAGCCTGAAACATCTGTGTATGTGTCAGTATGAACCATTACAGGGAATCTTACAAAAGCCCTATTTTATGAATACATAAAACCACATGCAGATGATGACTGAAAGTAATCTGGATTTAGAGCTGTCAGGAATATAGAGGCCCTATTAATTAGAGACTTTGAGCACTGGCAACACCTCTTAGGTTGCTTACTGAAATCTCTTGTGTCATTTAAGATTTTTGTTTCATTTAAACCAGAAATGGCTTCCATCCCATGAGTAGGTGCTGGCAAGGCACATTGCTTGGTGGCATTAATGAGATGCAAAGGAGATGTCAGATTTGTGCCTAAGATTTCTCTTCCACTCCTTCCCAGGTGCATTTGTTACCTTAGCACTTATTTTTTACCCTTTTTTTTTTTTTTTTTTTTTTTCCCGTTCAGTTTCATATTTGATAATTCTGCCCCCCAAGACTTGTTCAGTATCATCTGCAAATGATATTAAGTAGTTTTTTATATTGTGTAATGGTGCTGGTCTTTGCTTTATTTGTACGGTTACATTAGTATCTGTCCCTCCAGCATACAATGTCAGGAGCTGTAATGCATGTTAGCTGCATCATTTACAGGTTTGTCCTAATGAAATTTGGCTAAAGTGGTCAAAGTTGCTCCAGACTAAATGAAACCACCACATGTTTTTGACAGTTCAGATGACAGCCTAACATATCTCTCATGGCTCAGGATATTATGCACCATTAGTTTTACAAAATATGAAAGAGTAGCGTATGCCAGAACCTGCTGTCCTTCAGGCTTTCACATTATTTTTCCACTTTCCTTGAAATGCAAACAAAGTACAAGCCCTGAAAGATCAACCATGCACAGATATGGTTTGTCAGCTACTTAAGAAACAAAAGCAGAAAAGAGCAAAAACAAGAACAACGAGAACAACAACAAAACCACAACTGATGGTATTTTGCTCTTAAAAGAGAAAAATAAATAAATCCTGTTGCATCTTGTTTCAGGAGAGTGCAAGGAATTATAAATGAG
This sequence comes from Nettapus auritus, assembly GCA_011076525.1. Taxonomy (NCBI): domain Eukaryota; kingdom Metazoa; phylum Chordata; class Aves; order Anseriformes; family Anatidae; genus Nettapus; species Nettapus auritus. Next base: position 30,887,871 of record CM021771.1, read on the forward strand.
AAGTCTGAACACCAGTGTCTGCTATAGGCGCAGCATTCAGAACAAGAGCTGAAAGGCTCTTGAGAACTTTCCCCTTTTGGCACCTTTTCATACTCTTTCAGTCTTTCAGGTGACAGTCCACTCGAGGCAAAAAGCTTGTCTAATTGAGTATTCTAGATTACATTTTACTGGTGAAGTTCTTCTAAGTTCTTCATCTTAGTCCAAGAGCCATCCTTCACACAGCATCTACTCCAGTTCAGGGCTGGAATTTGAAATCATACAGTACGGACAGTACAACAGTAAGTCATTAATATATTCCTTCCCAGTCTCCTTCTAGGGTCCAGAGCTCACAACACTGTCATCATGACTATCACCAAGAATAACATGAAGAAAAATATATACTATTGTGTGGGAATTTTCTTCTCAAGTCCATAGGGACCTCACATGCTGTGGGGTACTATGTAAGATGCAGCTCATTTTAGAAGTTAAATTTTACTGTAGCTCTCTGCATATCTACCATCACTCCCAATCCCCTTGTATTCTTAAGAAATTCCCCTCTTTCATTTTTCATTGAGATCACACATACATTAAAAAAGGAAATATGGCAAACAATAAAACAAACAAACAAACAAAAAAGCCTTCTTCACTTCTGCTATGCAAATTGTTGTGCAAATAGCGTACAAAAACTATATATATATATTCTTGTGGTTTTAGTAAATGAATATTTGGAGAGACCAGTGGTAAAGTAATCATAAATCTCAGTGTGAGGTGATGGTGGGCAGAATCCCGAGGTGGAATAAAAGCCCATCTTCATTCACACCAAAGGAACCATGCTGACTGGCACCATCCGCAGGTGGTGGGGACCTGAAGATGTGCACCAAATATATACTACAACAAAAATGAGAAAATAAATAAAAATCAACCTCTGAAAAATTCCTTCCTGCTGTGATGGTTTTACTCGGGTGGGCAGCCGAGTTCCACCACAACCGCTCTCTCACTCCCCCTCCTCAAAGAGGAGTGAGGAGAAAATACGATGAAAGGGGCTCAAGGGTTGAGATAAGGACTAGGAGATCGCGCAATAATTATCGTGACGGGCAAAACAGACTCAGCATAGAGAGAAAGTAAGATTTATTGCTTATACTAACAAGCTAGAGAAGTGAGAAACAAAGAAAAGAAACGAAAAGCACCTTCCCCCCATCCACCCTCTTCCACCTCCTCCCCCCGAGCGGCGCAGGGGAACGGGGGAATGGGGGTTATGGTCAGTCTACATCACTTCTTCTCTGCCGCTCCTTCTCGGTCACTCTTGTCCCCTGTGCTGTGGGGTCCCACCCACGGGATGCAGTCCTTGCTGAACTGATCCAGCGTGGGCTGCCCACAGGCAGCAGCTCTTCAAGAACTGCTCCAGATATGGGTCCGTACCACGGGGTCCATCCCTTTGGAGCAAACTGCTCCAACCTGGGTCCCCCACGGGCAGCAGCTCCTACCGGGTCACCTGCTCCTGCGTGGTCTCCTCTCCACGGGCTGCAGGTC
>CM021771.1:30889389-30952873 GCA_011076525.1 Nettapus auritus
CTATGGCCCCCCCTGCTACCAAAACCTTGCCATGTAAACCCACTACACCTGCATAGGCATGTGCACTGGGGACAGTAGCTATAAATAATAAATCTTTAGCTCTGAGAATGGTGTATTTCACTTAATTTTCTATAAAGTGAAATACGTCTATTTATTTCTTGAAGACCTTAATTTTCCTTCCCCCATGTGCTTTGCCTTTGAGGAAGTCTCATAAATATTTCCTTATTATTCCTCTCTTTCTTAGGTTGGTCCCTGTGAAGGGCTTGGAGGAATTTGTTTATTCACTGTGAATCCTTTCTGTCATCTGTTTTGTTCTTTTGGTCATGAATGTGAAGCAGCAACGGGCTTTTTAAATTCTGTTTGTTCTTTAATTTTCTTTTTTTTTTTTTTTTTTTTGTTTTTTTGTTTTTTTGTTTCTTGTTTATATTCAGCATTTCACCCATGAACTGTCTGTTCAAACTGTGTCCTCAGATGCCTGGCCAGGTAGATTTAGCATGTCAACTCCCAATTCCTGTGAAATCATTACATGTTTATTTGCGTTCTGACATTAATTTTACATAGCAATTTACTTGTCCCTGATTATTATTGTTAGTCTAGTCAATTTTTTATGTTCAAGATGTTGTTGTGATTACTCCTTTGAGAAGCAGCAGAACTTCCTTGTGCATCACCCTTCTGATACTTGGCTAGAATAAGGGCCCTAATCAAAAAGTGTCTTTTTTTTTTTTTTTTTCCATTTTTCTTTTTAATACAGTAAAATTCTGTTTAGTTTGAGACATAAAGCAATTACTTCTGTTTTTCCCCTTATTACCCATGTACTTACTTTCTCAGTAACCCACCAAAGGCCCAATAGATTGTGGATGCTGCATGCCACCATCACATCGTAGGGCCGAGTCTGAGACCAGAGACCGTGTCCTGCTGCCATCTGTTCATGGTTTTGCCTACGTTTGTGTTTGACTCAGGCTCCAGCCCAGAAAACCACCACCTCTGCACTATCCTGTCCAAAGGAAGCTGGGAGCAGCAGGCAGCAGGCTGGCCGAGAAATGGCAGTTCTCCACGGCTAACCTGTCTCAGCCAAAAACAGCGCTGGATTCTGAATCATCCTGCTCTGCTCCACTAGTGATGAGAGGTAAATTGTTTGCAGATAATAATATCCCCCAGGAGGGAGGCATCAGCAGGCTTTGCTTCCCAGCTGGTCTTGGCACTGCAGTCTGGCTGTTCATCTTCAGCTCCTGGTGGTATAAAGAAATGGAGAACTCACAGACAGGCTCAGCTCTGGGGACTGCTTGCACCTGTCCCCATCCAGACAGAAAACACCTCCCATTTCTCTATTATGGCTAGGGCATGGAAGCAGGCAAGGTGAAGGAAGAGCACGCTCAGCTTCTCATGGTCTCAGCAAGGAGATAGCAAGTAATGCTGCTTCCTCTCAAAAAAGATCATCAGTGGAGGAACGTTGGTGAAATTCAGGTTTCTGATGGACTAAAGTGCTCAGGTGCCATACAGCTACTGCTAGTCCTTCTGTGGGCATCAGAGTTCCAGGGGCACCAGGTGTCCAAGTCAGAGCAAGGGAACACCACAGTGGTCCCACAGGGGTGAAACAAGTATTTTCTATGCTTGAGCAAGCAAGCATCTCTGCCCCTTTTACACCTTCCCCTCATGGGTTTGAATTATCCTCACATATGACTTCATTTTTATCAGTTAAAAGTGACAACTGCAATTTCTCTTACTTCAGCAAAAAACATGACAATATTGTCATGAATGAGTCATCTTATTCACAGCATTGCATTCTAAGTAAAATGCAAAGTTACTAAAAAATGCAGCAGTCCTTTAAAAGTGCCCTTATTCTATTAAGCAAATTGGAAATATTTGTATTTGCTGGTTCTCCAAAGGACTATTGCATTCATGAACAAGAATTATGAGAACTAATTGTTGGGCTTTAGCAATTTGCAAGCACTGAATTTACAATCAGATGATTCAATGTAATCTTCTCTGGTAACAGAACAAAGTGTTTCTAGTTGCTAAGTACAATCAGCAGTAACCCTTGTAGATTGGGAATTGCCTTCCCAAAATGATCAAGTCTTCTCACTGTATCCTTCTGAAATAATATGCAGTGCCTTTAATATTTGTTTGCTCTAATTACGATTGATAGCATGATCCAAAGCTTGTTGCAGCCTGGGGTAAGACCCAGAGTCTTTGGAGCTGGAATAACTCTTGAGGAGTCTGACAGCAAATGTACAAAAAATCTCTTTTCCATTTTATTCTAGGACATCTTAAATATATTCTTCTATTTTCTATTGGAGTTTGCCTGCTCTGTAGTCCAAACATCCCATATGTGCACATATTATCATCCAGGTTGTCTTTTTTTTCCCTCCAGCTGCACTGAGAGACTTTCCAATTGTTAGTTGGAAGTTAGCTTCACCCGTGATTTCACTTTGTTCTCAACATCACTTCATCTCTTTAAATTACAAAAAGAAAGGTTTTCACATTGCATTTTTCATTAGGCAGTAGTATCTAGACATTTAGAACAGTCCGTATCATCACAGGAAGCATCAAGGACAAAGGAAACAAATATCTGCCTTTGTTTTGGAAAGGAAATTAAGAAATACAAAATGGTATGAAAATTCAAGGCTTAAATTTATTTTAAAACTGAGCCACCTTTTCGCAATATATATATATTTCTGGCTAACTTTTCTTCTGTTTTTAAGTGAGTTTGATATTACTGTGGTACTTTGCTTCATCCTAACCCTTCTCCTCCTCCTAAATTAAAAAACAAACTAGATGCAGAGCATATATCACTACAGACAGTAGTTGCATGGAAAACTTAACACGGTTTCAGAGCTGCAAGCTTATCCGCTTAAGGATATTACTAAGGAACCAGATGGAGGATAGTTTTCCATAGCTAACCATCTGGGCCCTGCAATGATACACTCTGCCCTAAGCATTACTGTGGGAATTGACTTCATGATGGGAAAAAGCAGAGAAAAAGAGACAAGCAGAGAAAGAGAGCACATAATATTTTATATTATAAAATGTGAAGACAAAGAGTCACCATTTTGGTGCACACTTCAGTGTTCTCTTTATTTGTGTTATAATCTGTGAGACAAAGAGAATAGAATATGAAAGTTTAATAGTTAAAATAGCATCATAGTCAGCTGTGAAGGAAATCAAAGGTGGCATATTGTTTTGAGTGGAACTTTGATTTAATTATTGGAGGGTAAGGGGAAAATGAATAGGGCAATGTTTTCTGATAGGACTGCTAATTTTTTACACAGATATGTAATTTTAGGTCTGTCTGGTTATTTTATGGAGATCTGCACTTCAGGGCTTCCATCAGCTCTATGTCCACAGCTGAGATCTGCAGTGGTTTGCAGAGACCAGAGAAAGGTAAGAAATACAGCATGCTGCGATAGCTTTGTGGAAATTATCAAATGCCTGCTAAATGGATGAAGTCAAAACAAAACCTAGAACGAGTGAGTTTTCTGAGTAGTTTCACTGTATGGCCTTAAACTTAAATTATAAGTGAAAGGTTTTAGGTGTATAACAGTACTTAGTATTCCTGGAACCAGAAGACATATCAAAAGTCATGTTCTCTGGTGTTCATGAGGATCTACAACTTACCTTTTTTTGGCTGCAAACTTTAGCTGAAGTTTTCTGTGCAGTTCAGCCATTTCTGTTTTGTTATTGTTTTTCCTGCTATGTTGCTTCTTCAACATCTCATACTGTCAGCTTTTGCTGTTGGCTTTTGTCTACCAGAGTAGTTAGAGGATCATTTTCCCCTAGCTATTCACCTGCTTTTGCAAAGCCTGTAGGAACCTACTAGAGACCTATTTTCCTTCTGTCACTTTCTGAATGAAATTTGCCAATGATTTTTCCTTCTTTAGTAAATTTGGCTGATATGGTAGATTAAAATAAATAAATAAACAAATAAAAGTAAATAAACCAATAAAACTGACTCATATTGAAGTCCTGTTGTGTGTTGAAAAAAACAGACAATGCAGGTTAGCTCTAGTGCACTAGTGTCATAGTGTAAACTTTTGTAACAAGTGCAAACAGGTGCTTTGAGACTCCTCAAGGAAACACTAAAAAGTTGCCTCTGTGTCTGAAAAGGCATTGTTTCCAGTAGCTGTTCCCTATAGTTTTATTGGTCCTAAGGCCTGCTCCACTCCTGTAACTCTGACTCTGCCCTGTTCAGTCCGCATTGAGAACAAATTATAGATCATAAAATGTATAATTTAGTCACTAATGATGTCATGCAGGGAACATATTTTTTATAAGCAGCTCTGAAGACTGCCTTGTATACTGCATTTGACTATTAGTCAGAATCTGCCCAATTCCACCACAGACACATGAGATTTGGCCCAGTGTTTTTTGATACTGGAGCGCGGTGTTATTGTAATGCCAGTTCTTTGGGAGCGCAGCTAAGACGGCAGCTTCATCCAGCAAAGGGAGAAGGGGACAAACAAATTAAAGTGACAATAAAAGATCCAAATAAGACAGTGCCAGATGTGAATATTTTTCAAAAAGATCAAGCAGGGTGTTGAGAAATTCCTATGAAAACATACTTCATGGTTCTTTTGTTTGCCTGCTTGTGAAAACTTTGCTTTTCCCTGTACAAATAACTGTGCAAGGGACAGTTCATGGTTCTGTGCCTTAAGAAATACCTCACAACTGGCATCTTAAGCAAAGGTAATAGATCCTGGTTTTCACTGACCGACCCTGCTGTACAGTGAGTAAGAACAAGCCAAAAATCTGCCTGCTCTACACATCTCCTCATCCCTCCCCAAGAAGATATGTGGGGAGGCCCAGAAGGGCTAAACCCTATGGCAGAAGTATGAATGCAAAGCCAGCACAGCTCTAATTCTCTCTCATATATTTTTTAAAATATATATATATGTATACATGCAATTCTCAGGCTGAAGTCATGTTCTACATCTTTCAGTTAAAAAATAAGCTTACTTAGTTTTTATTATTATTATTATTATATTTTTTTTGTGCACAGAAGGACAGTCTTTCTTGAGAAGCACTTTATACAAGTTACCCTTTTGCCTTTCATGAATCTTCAGAAATGTATGCTGATTGCCTGACACTGAAGTGATAGAAGGCCTGCATTGTATCAGCTTCAACTGAGTGCAGTATGCTGCCCTGGGAGGGTGACTGCTCAATGAGGTAAGTTCAATTTGTTCAGAGGGTCCTTTTCCGCTAATGGGAAGTGGCATGAAATACTCAATCATCATTAAATGGTCAAAGATTTGAAATCTGTTCATAGAATTGCATCTAGAGTAATTAAGTTGCTGAATGTGTCTCTAATTGTCTTATTGCAGTATTTCTGTGGCTCTGAAAAACGAGAAAAATAACAAGTTTTCTTAAAAGACAGAATTACAGTAATTTGAATCTAGAAGCCTAAAGTCTTCCAGACTCATACTGTGTTACAGGAACTGTAGATCTATTTTTTTGAGATGTGCGTGAATGTACTGTGAACATATTAAAAAGGAAAAAAAAAAAAAAAAAAAAAAAAAAATTTATAAAAAAAAAAAAAAAAATTATAATGTTACATCCAGAAGTTGACTGGTTTTAGTTTTACAACTGTAGAAAGCATAAACAGACTTTTTAAAATTCTTAAAAAAGACTGCCATGGGTAGACACCTTTCCTAGACCAGGTTGCTCAAAGCACCACCCAATCTGTCCTTGGAACTAAATACTAAATACTTAAATACTCTGGGATTTGTGGACACTTGAAACAAGATTTCATCTTAGATGATTTTACAGTTCTGAACCAAACACCCAGTGGAAATGGATCTCCTGCATTTCATTGTGATTTCTCTTAATGTACTACACAATTAAGAAAAAAACAAAACAAAAAAACCACCACCACCACCACCAAAAAAAAACAGGTTCATTGGGAAAAATATTCTCTGGAAGACTGATAAATGTAAATTACCTGGGGGTCAGGTTTGATTCACAAGCCTCTGGAGCTGAGAGATCATATGGGAAAAGCACAGTCATGTGATGGCATTGCTCTGACCCATGTCCCTCAGCCTCTACCATTAGCTGCTGTTTGGGACATGAAACTGAGATAAGAGGATCTTTCTCATGGTCAGGACACTGCTAGTAGAGTGTGGTGCCATTAAAGCTCCTGAAAATCTTTTATGCCATGTAGAATTCACTAATGATAGATTTAGCTTGGTTTAGTTCCCCGTAATGCTAAAATTTTGTCAAAGCAAAATTTGTCTTTTTAGTTTAAATTTTCTACAGCCCTGTGTTTTCTTTTATCTCTTTTCTTGATCCTCCAACTTATGTTATTTTCCGTTCTCTTTTCTTTTTCTTTTTCTTTTTCTTTTTCTTTTTCTTTTTCTTTTTCTTTTTCTTTTTCTTTTTCTTTTTCTTTTTCTTTTTCTTTTTCTTTTCTTTTTCTTTCTTTTTCCTTTTTTAATTATTATTATTATTTTCCTCTTTACATTCACTTTCTTTACCTCAGTTTGGCTAGTAATATTCCTCAAACAGGAATGATCATATAAAATCTATAGTGTGAACACTTATCTTTTATTCTCAGACAAATTGCTCACCGCAAAGTAGAGTGTACTACAGAATTGCTATACATAAAACAATGGCACTTTTATTGTGTTGTGATGAGAATAGTTCACCTTGCTTGTGACCTCAGGAAAGCTGGCTGTTTCATGCATGCAATTTTAGCTCATTGAGAATTCAAAGATCCCTTTCAAACATATATCACAAAAAAAAGCCTTCTTTTAGCACATTGACTCCTTGTTCTTCTCTTCCATTGAGTTTAATGTGCTGACGAAGGTCTGCAGAGAAGGTGGCAATGCAAATATAGTGGGCTTGGAGAGAAGCAGACTTTGAAGGAATGTGAAATGAGTAAAGAGAAACTTGGCTGAAATTTAATAATATGTAGAGAAAGTGGGAAACAACTAAAATTTTCAGATATTAACAGCAAGACTACAATTAAATTTCAGGCTATCAAAAACAAATAAAAAGTTCAAAGCCAGACTGCAGAATCTGTATTTCAGTTGGTGTACTCATATTGATCATAGGGTAAGTTTCATTCACCCCCTTGAGGCTACTCAATTACAGACATAAAAATTAAATCTGTGCTCTCTACCTGGTTATCCAGCAGGTTCATACGAGGCTTCCAACCTCTTATTTCAGGAGCTGATGGAAGCACACAACTCCCAGGCACCTGGCCTCTCTCCAAGGCTGTGGTCCCTCGCAAGCCACTAGAACAAAGCTCCTAATATCCTCAGAAATTAATTCTCTTCTCACAGTGTCCAAGTTACAATAAAGGAAAGAGAGAAAGAAAGGAAGGAATATTTTTTATTTATACTGTCTTCTTATATTGTTGGGACCCTGCATACAGAGTCTTTGTTCTGCTACATCTTATGCATTTGTGTTTGAAGAGGCTGAGTATGCAAATGTTATTGGGAAAAAAAGGGGGACACAAAACATTGAAAGCAACCAGGAGGTTTTTAAGAACAAGTTAGAAAAGATAAAAGCAAGAAAATGACAAAGAGAAGTTGAAACCTCAAAGGCAAGGAATTTTCAAGTCCATATTCAATAAACAGAAGACAAAGAAAATGCATACTTCTTAAAAAAATTACATCAATTTTTTTATTGTGTTAAATGAACATTGAAATATATTATTATTATTTTATTTTATTATTATTATTATTTAATTTATGATGAAATCATGAATTGGTCTTTGAAAGACAGCTTGGAAAGAACAGAAGATAGTAGTACTGGACAGAAACATGGACAAAGGAATTGCTTACAGAGTGGCTGGGCAGGATAAGCTAAAGCAGCAGGCCCAGAGAGCACACACACACATTAGTTTTAGGAAATGAGCAAAGAAATCAGTGAACCTTTTAAATGACATTTAGAAAAGTTCACCATTTCAGGAGTGATTCCTGAGAATTGCAAAGCAGAAAATAAATCTATATCTAGTGAATGGGTGCTCCTTTCTGCTTTAGATTTATTGCTTTCAAGTAATAAAAGAATTTAAGTTGGAAAAACAATCTGGCCATGACCCTTCATGCAATTAGTTAGCCTGAGTGACTACAGGATTAGGTCCTTGCTCACAACATGTTTCCCTACTCCACAGGAACTGACTTAAATGCTCCAGAATCAGTTCATCAACTTGGCCCCATTGAAGGCAGAGGGAGTAAAGTATAGGCTTGTGACCCATTTTTCATCTTTCTGACAGCAAACAGCTTGATACACTTAATGTGCAGGAGAAGCCTTAGTCAGAAACCAAACAGCAAGTAGGTGCTTTAGCTAGGTGCTGTTTACCAGCACAAGGTACACAGGACATTAATTTTTCTGACCCCTATAAGCTCTAGCAGTGCCTGCGATGGGATCCCATCATGCCCCAAGTTAAAGCTTCATTGTAGATGGTACATGACCCTTGGCATGCCATTTCCTGCAGAGGCACACACATGTGAAAGGATATTTTTGCCATGATAGCTCACACTTAGATGCCAGCATGAGCTTGCAGGCCATCTCTTGGTGCTAGATTGTCCTATTTACTTGTATAATGGTGGAACACTGTTTCCAGCTTTACAGAGGAAATACTGGGGAGGTGACACACTGTGCATCATACAGGTGGGTGAGGTTCCACCAAAAATGACCAATTGTCATAGAGGCTTGTGAGATACTTCCGAGGTTCAAGTGGTTGTGTAACACAGACTGCCCACTATGGAGAGTTTTTGCCATTCTTTTATTATTTACATCTGTAAGCTGAGGAGCAGTCTGGCCACAGCAACTTAGCCCAGTGGTTTTCTTCACAGCATAAAGTAAATTGTTGGGGTAAGCACACCTGGAAATGAAAGATGGTTTCATTCGGGCACAGGAAAAGAAAACGTAACACCTGGCCTGACAACGTGTTTACAGAGGGCAAGAACAGACCTGTGTTACTGCTGTCAGGTCATGCACTGGAGATGTTCGGGGATGATCAACAATCTAAACCTGATTACATTTTGCAAAGGCTCCCAGAACTGGTAGAGTTCTCAAGGATGTGGATTTACACTGGGCCAGAAGTTGTGAAAATGCTGCCACTGTTTTCCAGCCATGAATGTTGTGACACTTGAAAACTGACTATTCATTTTAAGTGTTTCCACTTGTCCCAGAATTGAAAATGTTTTCCAAGAGCTAATCCAGCACAGAGCTTTCTGGTACCTCTGTTTCTTCATAAATATTAATAATTTGCCACCAAGTATGACCATTGTGCAGCAAAATAAGCTAGTGTGCTACATTCACACATTAATCTTACTGGAGGCCCGAGGGAAAGCAGAAGCAAAATACTTCAGTGAGAGATTAGTCTGGGCTATTCTCAATGGAAGATTAATCCAGAAATAGGCTCTACATTTTCTATTCATTTACCCAGCATAAGAATTTATTAAATAGTTCCTAAAACTGCAAGAGTTGGGGAGCTTTCCTGTGACAGTTTTGTCATACTTTATCCTTTTCCTTTTCTGTTCTACTGTTTTTCTACTTTACCTGATAGTTTAATTGAAAAAGGTTAAGTGTAAAAGACCCAGAAGATTCATATTTTTCTGTAGATGTAAGAAAGTAAAGATGAAAAGGACGTAATATTTTTGTTTTATTATTCTCACTTTTTGTCTGAATCATTGCTCAGGCTTGCTTAGAAAAATGTTAGGGAAGGATTTTTTCCAAAGTGTATAAGTTCTATTGGCTTTTAATTAGGCTGCAAAATTCCAAAGAATATAACAGATTTTTTATTATTTATTTTATTTTATTTTTTATTTATTTTATTTTATTTATAGTATTTATTTTATTTTACTTTATTTTTTTCATTTGGAAATGGATTTTAGACCCATAAAAAATTTAACTCAGTGTCCCATGAAAAAGCTTAAGGACATTTATTGTGCATTGATTCTTATAGATACTTGTATATTGCAATATGTTGTTTGTCATAAAGTGATTCTAAGTGATCCTGTCATATTGGTGGCATATTCCAGGGAATACCAGATATTGTACTCTGAAGAATTGGGAAAACACACACAAACAAAACAAAACAAACAAACAAAAAAAAACACAAACAAACAAAACTTTATTTTTCTCTTGAGAGGAGTTATTGGTGACCTAGCAGCTTGGAAATATCCTTCTATTCCTAGAAAATCCTTTTAGTTCTTTATATCACTTGGCATTGAGGTTGTGTCTCAGGAGGAAAGGGTATGCTCTGCTGATGAAGCTCCGAGTATTGGGAGGTCCACACCCATATCTCAGCACAGCTGAAAGCTCTTTTTATACTTATTTACCTGGTGTGAGTCTCATAGGTATAGACCTACAAAAAAAGGTACATGGAAGAGGTATTAGGTCTCATTACTATTGGGAATCTCTTAATCTGTGGTGCTGAGACAAACAGAACCTCCTTGGCCCCATGTCAATGTTACAAGCATAAACATATTAGGTATTTGGAGAATTCAGGAAAGGGTCTATCTGAGTACAAGGGTAGTCAGAGAGAAAATTGATTCATGTTCACCCTAAATAGCATACTAAATAACATAGGTTACCTTACCTAACATACTGGACTTCAAGGATAAAGGGATAAACAGCCTTGTGCTAGCATGGAGAATATGCAGCAAATCATACAAATCTAGACTTATCCTAAAGATTCATCCTGTGGGTATCAACAACAACAAAAAGTTCTCTGAGTTTATGGGGTGCCGCATCTAACTCCCAGAATAGGAAATACTGACATTTCATGATTCTCCTTGTAATACTTTTTCTTAAGGTTGTTTGGCATTGTGAAAAGTAAACAGCTTTGTAGAAGTCTTTCTCCATGAATATAATTATTTTATTATAAAACACTAAGTGCAGAGCTGTTTTTGAACAGCCGGTCGCACTTCATCACTTTTTATAGTCTTGGATAATTTTCTGTATTATTTATTGTGCTCAGACTACTGCTTACAGGGCTTTAAGATCTCATTGTGATTTAGACAACATTGAAAACACCATTGTGATATTACTTCTACACAAACTCAGGAAACTTGAGCTAAAAGAGCTGAAAGTTTTCAGAAACAGTTATTCCACATGCACCTCAGGGACAGTACGAAAGGGATATACTTGCCTACACAGCCGTGCCCTGTGAAACATTTCACTATAGAATAGTTTTTTATCCATGACACTGGAATTTTTGTGAATTAAAACACCATTTAGCAAAGAAACTGGGATTTTCTGGTGTGTGTATTACTCCTGCTGGTGAAGCAGCAACTTTCCTAGTATGCTTTGGCAAAGCACTTAACAATATGTGCAGTAAAATGTTCTTCCCCCTTCATTTCAGCTATCAGGATTCAGAAGGATTAAAGTCATGTGGTGCTAACAGAAAAATATGCAAATACAACAGAATTGCCCTGAGTCCTCTTAATAGCCCACTACTGCCTGCTAAGGCACATCAAACACTTTGTGAAATAATTAAAAAATAAAAAATAAATAATAATAATAATAAAAAAGTACCGTCTTTGTCTTGCAATGTACCCTGAAGATGATCAGGAATTCTGATTAGCCATATTTCTTTGGAGAACGCATACCTTTCCTAAATCTCTTATCTTGATTTTGTTTTATCTCTGGCTCCCACACATTTTGTCCTGGGCTCTGTAAACCCCAGGAGCAGAGCAGCTTTGACAGTTCTCATTACATTATATTGCTGTTCATGGAAAACAATTAAACTCAAGCAGCAAAATTAAGAATTTGTGACTTCTGCCAGGTAGTGATTGCAATTGAAGCTGAGCAGTTGGCAAACTGCAGGGATATTAACTGAAAAATATCTTATTTATTTATTTATTTATTTATTTATTTTGTGATCTGAGCACACTTGTGATTTTTCCTGATATACTTGACATTTGGCTTATCTGTTGAGTTATATCACAGGCTGACTATAAAGAATTAGACTTCAATCCACATGGCTTAGTTCTGATATGTTGTTTGTACTGCAAGATAGATTTTCCATTCTCTAAGCTGATAGATACAGAGCTGATAAATATGCGTTTCTGATGTATTTCCACAAGCCACACTAACACTTTTTTTTCTGCATATTGTTGTGCCAGAGAAATTCCACTGTTCAAGTTTTATTCAACAAAAAGCAAGATTCTGCTTTCAATAAACATTTAAAACGTTGAAAGAAGTGCTTTGAAAATTTCACTCTCTTAACCTTGTAAATATTTAAGGAATTAAATGAAAGAACATACCATTCCAACATGTTGCTGGTGACACCAGTTTATTTTTTATTTAATTCCACATATAAGGAACAATTTCTAAAAAGAGTGTTTGCTCACTTTGGGAAAGGAGGATATTAGGATACTTACTAACCCATATAAGCAAAAGTAAGACATTAGTTGAAGGTTTTTTCTAACCACACAGAAACGTTTGCTGAAATTACATAATTACAGTGAAAATCATAGCCAATAGCATTTCACAGGGTGAAATCCATGCACAATAGCATCAAAGTAGGTTTGCAATGATTGATAAAAAAGACAAGATTTCACAAGATCAAAAAATAATTGCCAGATATATCATTTTCTTCTCATTTTTATGCATTACAGTACTTCTGAGTGGAATTTTGGTAAGGACAAGTTAGAATTTATGTACTGACTTCAGATTCTGAGATGGACATGACATTTAGTGAACAAAGATCCATTCAGGCAATGTTATGAGGCTGTCATGGTGCCTTTCATATTCTAGATTCAGCATATTATAATCAACATTAAAAATGTAATGAATACCTTTGCATAACAAATAACAATTCTGAATACAAAACCAAACAAAAATAGAAAATTATATCGGAAGTACAACAAGAATTAGTAAGTAAATCAAAGATTTCTTAATTAGATTTTGAACATAAAAGAGAGAATATGGACATTTTATAACCCCAACAGAGTTCCGAAAAGGACCATGTGTCCCAATGCACATACATCCACTTTATTATCAATATAATGTTAAATGAGTGAGATTCTCAAATCAAAGCCCCCTGTGAGCACTTATTCCATTACCCTGCTGGAGACATCATTCATGTGTAGTTTATAGGCTTTTGCACAAAATCTACTTTTCTCTCTCTCTCTCTCTCTCTTTTTTTTTTTTTTTTTTTTTTTTTTTAATTATACTGAACTCTCACACATTTGCAACGAGAAGATGCTAGTTTAGTTGGTGGTTTTTTGCATACTTGTAACAGAGTATCTGTTATATCTCATATTTTTGCTTACTGTGGGGTAGAAATGGTGTAGAAAAAATCAAGCCTGACATAGCTCTTCATTTTTGTCACTTAGTTGACAAGGTCTGTCAGACCCGTCAGGTTCCCTGCACAGCAAGTGCAATCAAGAGAGGAAAGAGGACTCCTCAAGATTCACAAACTCCTAAGTGCCCTGCAACTGTTTCCCCTTTCCATGTCCCAGCTCTGTCTCTTAGGTCAGCACTGGAGACAGAAACGTAGAACCCCTTCCCTTTTTTCTGCCTTCCTCCATCACACATGACACACCAGGTTTCCCTGGCATGTTTGACCACAAAGAAGAACTGGAATGGGCACCTGAGGATCAGGGCTGAGGCAATCCCCACAAACATCCCCACAGTACAGCTGTAGTCTGTCACTCTTGGATGAGAGCATCAAAGAGATTTGTGCTGCTCATTAACTACAAGGACACCATGGGGATATTACCTGGGCACACGAAGTGGTTCAAATTGGGCAATTTCAATGTGGATTTGCAACAGAAGTGACAGGTTGTTTTCCTTTGGCTCATGTTATACCAAAGGAAATCACTGATTTCTAAATAAATGGTTTCCTTTAGTTTACATACTTGTTGCTCCTATTGATTGCAAGACAACTCTCAATAAGAGGGTTTTAATCTGGATAAAAGAAGTTATTGATTTGAAAATTTTAACTGTCAGTGATCTGGGGATAAATATTCCAAAGGTAATAAGCTTATTCTGAATACCATTCATGGATATAACTGAATTTCCTCCCCCCCCCCCAAAAAAAAAATAAAAATAAAAATAAAAATATCACAGACTATGGATCTAAGTATATGTAATATTAAATAATGATAACTATTACTTGTTGAGGAGCTGGAGAAGGTATTATATTCACTAGACCCACGTGGTCAAGACAGGGTTCACCTGTATTAATGTGTTAGACCTGGAGTACACTTCTGAACCTCCTGGTTATTGAATTTCCTGATCACTTTGTGAACTCCTGCTTTCATTTATGTCTCACTCAGTAAGTGTCAGCACAGATACTGAATTCCCTGTGGACCAAACCAAATTGAAATATGCACTTCGGCTGTGCACCCAATGTGTTCCAGCTGTGCACATGGTGTTTTCCAACCTGAGCCTGGTTCACAGAAATCCACCCAAATGCATATATTGTGGATCTTGAGTTATATTCCTCTCTCTAAAGGGTGTAGTCAACAGTATGAAGCTAGTGTTATGTAAGGAAAGTTTTCTAGGGACAGAAGTAAGAATTCTTTGAATATCTGACTTGCAGGTCAAATGTAGACAACTACCAGCTTGTTGTCCAGTAGAAGAAACCAACATTGTACTTGAAAAAGTTTTAAAGAATACCATGTAAGTGGGTTGACCAACTCGGTAAGTAAATAAATTTCTAATGTACTCTCTTATACTTTGTTTTTATATATTTATACCTAAAATATATATATTTATACTGAGCCTTTTTTAATGATCTAATGCATAGATGTACAGCCTGGCTGCAAGCTGTAATGTTAAGGTGTTTGCAATTTATAAAGCATCTTCAATTGCTGGCATGTATGTATGTATAAGTTAGATGCTTAAAGTCAGTTGCTGCTTGGTGTGCATCCTCTGTGTGAAGCGAATGAACTAAAATATGCCTGGTGAAGCAATAAAAGTACAGCATTCAGTAAAAAGGAAAAAAGCAAACAAACAAGGAAATAATAAAAGCAATTCACATGAAATAAGATAAAACAATACTTCTGCCCCAATAGACTCCCAATCACCGTTACCCACATTTCATAAACATGCAATGAGATATAGCACAGATAATTTTTCACTGAGAAGAATGAACTGTTTATGCCTATGCACACTGATTTGTGGTTTCCAAGTGTGTGAATAATGGTGGCTGAGAATCTGGTCTGGTGTCATTCCCAAGCTTTCCTGAGACGAATGAGCTATGAGTTAACTCCAGAAGTGACTTAACGTACACATACTAAATCATGTCTGGGTTTCACATCTTTACATCCCATTTGGGCATTTATGCTCAAAGTAGCCACTGTCAAGAAGAAAAAAGGATGGTGTTTAGCAGGAACCAGAAAGAGGGAGAAAGAAGAGTTGAATTTTCAGTTTTTTTTTTCAGTTTAGTAATTCACAGCCAAAACACATATAGTGCATGTTGTACTGAAAGGGAAAGATTTCTTGGGTACTATTAAAGCAGAGAACCAACCAAAAAAAAAAAAAAAAAAAAAAAAAAAAAAAAATCATTTGAATCACCTCAAAATGTTCTCTCTGTCTAAAGTAATCTTCTTTCTTTCTTTTTGACTACTTCATTCCCTGTTTTAATCTTTTATTTCCTTTTGGTTTGTGTCATTTTTGAATGAAAAATGCCTTTTCAAAACTGAAATGCAGTTTAATTTAGAAATGTGGAAATGAAACATACTTTAACTTGGAAAATATTCATAGCAAATATGTCAATCTGTTCTGTGTCCTTATTCCTTCTCTTTCATTTTTCTCATCCAGGGTGCTAATCTGGGCAAAAATGCATTATGTGTCATAACCCCTTTTTCTTTTGGGGTTATATTCTTCTGTTTCTGCAGAAGCAGTTCAGGGTCCCAAGTAGCTGTACCAACCACATCGGAGATGCAAACAAGTATGCAAGAATTCCAGATTGGTACAACTGGTATGGCACAGGACAGTGGGTAACTGTGCCCTTTTGGAGTTTACACAGGATAATCAGATGTATAAAAAGATGACATTAAAAGCTTATATTTAGGTAACATTTTTTCATCTGTTTGAGTTCACATCTCATGTCAGAGTAATTGGTCTTTACAAAGACTTCTTCATCATCTTAGAGGCCGGTCATTCAGTTTTTGTCTTTCCTTAAAATGCTATTAAAAATATTTCCTGCTTATTCTGACCACCGTTGTCTACACTCTGTTACTCTACCTCATTTACTCTGTGAAGAGAAAAAACAATGAAAAGCTAACGTCTGCTTTAATTCTGGGTGTTAATTCTTATGTTCTGAGAGGGCTTTGTGAATAATGTGACCAAGAAGATCACAAATCACCATTTGTTCCCTAGGAACAAGCCAAAAATAAGGAAAATGAAGCAAATGAACAAAAATGTATGTGCCTAAAAGGAAGCCTATGTTTCTTTGCATTAATTCAGCCAACTTTGGGTATTACAGAGAAGTGATAAATAAATGTTTGTTTCTATTAATTCAATAACTACTTTCTTGTGCCATAATATTTTAGAATCAGCATAATGCTACTTAAGAATAGAGGAGGAAGGAGGACTGTATGGAGCACCTTGTGTTCATATGGTTGTTTAGAAGCCATCAACACGTCAGAACTTGTCTCGAGCTCAGAACATGCATTGCATCGCAGAACTGTGTGAGTGGACAGGACTTTATTAAAATGTGAGACACAATGAAGGTATCTTGGGATGCTTTGAAGAGGTGGGAGGTACGTCAAGATAATGTGTTGTTTGCTTGTATAGACTGTAAACTAAACTAAAGCTAAACTATAGGCAACCAGCTAGAATTTCTATTATCTTCAAAATTAAGTTCTGCAAATGGATTTCTCCTTTTCAAAGAAATGTACATTTATTCATAGCTGTGCCACTCCAGAAAGAAGCCCTAGTCACTTGGAAGGTAGCTGACAGTGGAGCTGCAATCCTGACCCACCCTTTGCAGTGACACGAGTCTCCTACCATGGAGCAAGATGGGTGGGGAGACATACAATACATGCAGTGCCTGGCTAAAACTATAATCTGACATAGCAATGGAGATTTATATTGCTTTTTCTTCACCATCTTGTTAAGAAGGAAGAACCTGAATGTCCAAGTGGGGAGATTCTAGGCTCTTGTGTATTGCTAGTTATGCTGTTCCTTGACTGGATACACCATTGCAGCTGAACTGGAGAGAATGCCTGCATTTCTGCCAGAGCTCTCCCTTGTTTTTCAAATTGACAGGCACCGAGTAACCTGTAGAGCAAGTGAATTGCTTGTTCTTGATTACGTGATTCATTATTATTTTCCACAGTCATTATAAATAGAAGTAAGCCATCTGTTATAATACTAGTGTGCCTTTAACGAAGAAGCATGGCTTTAAGTAGAAGTAGAAATGAATGTGACATAAAAATGGGTTTGGGGATCTACATCAACATCTAAATTAGATGGCACAATAATATCAGCAATTGATATGTGTGTAAAACTTGTTTTGTGAGAATATTTACTATAGTTTCCAAAGAGAAACACACTAGGCTGATATCATTTTAAATTATGAAAAGCAATATATTCACTTCAACAGAATAAACTTTATGCACTGCCCTGCAATATGAAATCTCTGTATCGTTAGACTACTAATTAAGCAAGTAAATCCAAAATTTGATATTAAATATAATTTTCTTTATCATTTTAGATCAGCATTAGTCATTTCCAGAACAGCTGTGTCTGTGAGAACTGATATTAACTTTTCTGCAGAACTGTCTTAGGTGGGCTGTACTTTGGATAGCTTGTTTTTTGGGGTAGGGGGAGAGGGTATAGGTGTTTTTTTTTTTTTTTTTTTTTTTTGTCATGCTGCCTTGTCTATTCTTTGAAAGGTTTACATCTGACAGTAAAAGTAAAGTTGAGAATTTTATCTCAGTTGCACACTTTCTCATTTTTAAAATATTTACATAGTTTTTTTCCTAAAATAGGATTAGAATGTATTCTAAGGATGCAGTTTTCACAAGTACCTGTTAATGTTGCAATGTGGTAACATATTTTCTCCATTTTTTTTTTTTTTGTTTGCCTTCCCATTTATTCTTCCAAGTCAAACATGATTTCTTTAGGTCAGAATTAGCATTTTTTTATGTATATTTGAAACATGTTAAATGCAGAAATCATGAACACTCTAAAGGTCTGTGATATTACTATATATTACTGCAATAGCATGATAGATAAGTGCTGTAAGACCTCAGAGTAGAAATCTGCAATGCTTGCAGGTTAAGCTCCCTGCCAACAATCTCAGTAAAGTTTTTTAGCTCTGTGTTTAGGATTCCATGCACCTGTGCTGGGTCTGTCTGGGATGGAGTTAGCTTTTTCTGCAGCAGCCCACACAGTGCTGTGCTCTGCGCTTGTAGATAGAACAGCAATGGTGTCACTCCAGTGTTTTGTCTATTGCTGCATAGTACTGGCACAGCATCAGGACTACAAGCCCCCAAGAGCCAGACTATTACTATTTTTGATGAACAATGTGCAATCAGACTGGATTTGGAGGAAATGGAAGATGATGGACATAAAAAAAAAAAAAAGTATGCAAAGACATAACTGGGGGTTGTTACTTGTATCACTAGTGAAGAACTGCAGTCGTTTTGTTTTGTTTTTCCCACCAACTGAGGGATGTGCAGTCGGAGTCAGTGATTAAAGAGAAATTAGTCTAGAAGTTTTCTTCCTCTCACATCAGATGACAACTGAAAATTAGAAGGGTCTTTCCTTCTTCAGAGAAAAGCCCTCACTAGTAGGAGACGTGATGGAACATCCTACAGGTGCTTGGAGTAAGAATTCCCACTTTAACCCTTCTTTCTTGAACTTTGCTGTACCCAAACATCATTTTAAATCCTTTCCAGAAATTAAAAATCTTTCAGTAACATCATTGTCCCATTTGATCCTGTCTATGTTGTGTACTTCCACCTCCAATCAGCCATGTGGATAAAAGGATTCATGAACCAAATACTTGGTTTAACACAAAGAAATAATCTTTCTTTTTTGGTAAAAGAAAGTACTTAAGGTATAGCAGACAGTTCACTGAACTAAGAGATGTAATTCTGATTTGAAAAGGTTGCCACGTAATTTTAAGTATGAAATGACCCAAAGAATGAAAATTGGTAATATGTTAGCACAATAACATCAGTTGATCATTTCAGCAGGGCACACTTGGCAAATGCATTTCCTTCATTATATACTATCTGCAAAGATTAATTTCATAATTCTGATATGTGACCTTTCTTAATTTTTGGTAGACGAATCAGTTAACTGTCTTATTCCTCAGTGTTGCACTCAAGAATGGAAAACAGTATTTCACTGGAGCGGTGAGGAGAAAAAAAATAAAATAAAATACAAGGTGCTTGAGTATCTACTGAAATAACTTCAAAATGCATAAACAGGTGACATTTTCCCTTGAAAGTTATCTTCCCTATATTGAATATGCACAGATAATTCAGCAACTACTTACACACAAACATACACATACATACATATGCATATATTGGAAAGAATGAAGGCTGCTTCCCCGGAAAATGCATAAAATCAAAATGATCTCAGACATGGTAACCTATCTAATTAATGACAAACCAACCTTCAGGAACCACAACCAAATCCTGTTCCTGAGTTTGAAAGCAGACCATTGGGGTCATGGTTGATTCTAAGGTTACCCTTCATCTGCTGTTAAGATTTGGTAACCTCAGAGTATATGTCAGTCATCCCTCAAGTGTGCACAATTGTCTTCACATACATGCATTCCCTGCCCTACCAACCAGCCAAAATTAATGGAAATCCTTGGATCGGAAAGGGTACTTTAAATAGGACATTGCTATTGTACCTCATTGTTAGCTATCACACTATTATATTAGACATTCATCTTTAATCCTTGTTCAGCTCCAGTAATAATGTGTCACCTAAGACTCCTGACTCTTAATTAGAAGTCATACTGCTATTCTTTACCTCGCTCTGCTATGCCCTGCTGTGACTTTTCTGTCAGCCTGTTCTTCCCTGTGATATGAAACAAGGTGGGGTAGCATAGGGGTTAATGCAATTATTTACATTTTATAATAGTGAGTATAGCAGTGAATTAATACAACAGTTTGCAGCATTTTGGAGCAAAAAAGAAATTAGATGTCATCTCATCACTGATTTTCTAACTGAAGTGTGCTACATTTAACCTTTAAACTTTATGCTACTTGCACAATTCCAACATCACAGGGTTTTTCTGGAGAAGAATGCGTAATTAGGATTTGGAGGGACTGGGAGATGAGGGACATAAAAAAAATCACAAAATCACAGAATCACAGAATTTCTAGGTTGGAAGAGACCTCAAGATCATCGAGTCCAACCTCTGACCTAACACTAACAGTCCCCACTAAACCATATCTCTAAGCTCTACATCTAAAAATTCCCTTAGGGATTTATTTGTAAATCTCATGGCTTGTTTATGGAATCAGTCATATAAAATTGTCTCCCTTTATATTTTTACCTTTTTTTTTAATTATTATTTTGCATTCCTCCACAGTGGTCACGCTACATAGCCAAGGAAATAATAATGTATAGTTACACTTTTAAAATAACTGCAAATGTTAAGTGCTGAGGACTATCTTAATGGAGAACCCAGACCTACTGAAGTAAGAGGGAAAATTGGACTGACTTGCAGGAGGCCAGAATGCCACCCACAGAGGTGCCTGATTGCCAGAAAATGCTGGGTTCCTGCTCTCTGAAAATCACTGCCATCTCTGATATCCAACACTGGACAGTTGAAAGGTAAGATACTGCAGTTACCACTGCAGACTGAAAAAAACAGATCCTTAGTTCATGTAGAATGGTGTGACTCTGAAAGCAATTGTACAATGATGATTTATACCAGCTGAGGAACTGGATACATATGTTTGCATGCATGATACACGTTTTCTTTCCAGTTATGAGGAAAAAAATGATTGGAAATATGAATATTTATTCCTGATAATGATCTTAATAAACAATTACACTCATCATTTAAATATATTCATACTTAGTTCATATAAATGAATGTTAGAAAAGAACATCAGATAATATTATATAATTATTCCTAATAACATCTCATCCACAGACAAATTAATGTTCTTTCTGATATAGTTAATTTAAAACCTATCAGATTGTAACTGCAAACATAATATCTCAATGAAAGTTGTAATGGAAAGGAATGACTCCCAGAGCTTGGAGCATGTTCTTATCGCTTATCAACATCAAGCAATATCAAAAGAAACAGACAGGAGAGGCAGTCAGTAATGTTTTATGGCTTATTCTCAAAATGCAGGAGCATATGTGGATAGAAACATATTCTGTGACAGAGCTTGTATTAAGGGCAATTCTTTACTAAGAACTTCAGCAAAGAAAATGGAAAAAAAAAATACGTTCTGCTCTCTTTGTGAGTCTAAATGTCTGTCTCAGTGTGGTAAATGTGATTTAGATCAGGATGAAATTTACTCTAAGTTAGATATTATCAGAAAACATCAGGAGTAATTTAAACCCCTGCCGTCCCCCAACTGGATAATTCTTACTTGCAGATGAGCAAGAATCCCAGGCAATTTCACAAAGTAAAAAAAAATAAAATAATAATAATAAAAAAATGAGATTAGCACCCCAGAACACACTGAGGACTTTCTTTCCTTGGGCATGAGATGGAATCTGCCTCGCCAGATTGTTCAAGCTTAAACTGGAATTGAGACGCCAGTGCCAATAAAAATAAGAATTATTGGAAAGCCTTGTCTCAGTTGCACTAGTACTGTGGAGTAGAGCTGACTCGTGTGTGGCATAGGCTTAACAAAAGTGCTGGATTTTAAAAATATAAGAACTTATCAAGAATGCCCAGGCTGAGTACCACTCAGCATCATATCCCTATGCAACCAGAAAAGTCAAAATGTGTTGTTGGACCTGAGCTTGGACAAGGCTGCCCTGTGACAAGGACTGAAATGGCAAAACTTTTGTGCTGTGTACACTGTCTAGATCAACCTCTGCTGCATGCACCCTGTGGGTCTGGGAACACAGAGACCATTACTGTAGTCTCAGATCCATGGGAATGACATTTTCTTAATGTCATACACTCTTTAAATTATGTCCTGCTTGCAAAATCCCTTACTTTTTGAAGACTTCTAGAGAAGAAGATGATATAGCCTTTACAGACCTCTGAGGACAGCTGTAAGTTTAGGCTTTACTTTCTCTTTTGCCTGAGGGAAATCTATTGACTGGGGATGACAGCTAGACTATAGACCAAAATTTCTCATAAATCGCTCTGTGAGTTAAGTGCGTGCTTATTCATTTGCAATCACCTTCTAAAACCCTGTCTCCTTGGAGGACACTGTTCTTCACACAGCCACATCAAGTGCTGAGCAAGAGCAAAGTGCCCCATGGGGGCAAACAAGATCATGCTTTTCCATATCCTGCTGCCTCTTAGGAAGACAGGTGGGGAGCAGAACATGGAGGATGCATACTTCACTACAGCTGAGTCTTTCTTCTGCTAAAAAAGTCACATACTTTGAGAGATGTCCCACTTTTTAAGCAGGTGCCTTGCTGTGTCTAGAAAGCAGCAGTCTCTTATTTTGATTGAAAGATAAGCCTTTAAAAATATTTATTCTGTTCACAATGTGGGTGGCTTTGCTTGTCACATGCAAGCTCATTTCAGATAGACTATCTATTCACTGGCTCAAAATATTTATTCTGGGTAGCTGTTTTATAAACTGCTCCCTAGAAGCTTTTTATATAATGACATACCTATTAGCATGAGAAGAAAAATTATCTCCTCCTACAAAGTTTTTCCATCACGAGCATTTCTGGCTTCCACACAAAATATAATCATTTTATGAAATCATTGTGGTACACAAACTCTTCTGACTTGGTCTTCCAGTGCTGCAAGTCCTGTAATTTTGAGTCACAGATCATTTTTTTTACATATTTAATTCCTTTAAACTTGCTGAGATTAAAATTATAGTGATGTGCATTCATGTGTTAAATGACAGTTTCTGCTTCTTCAGCTGGCTTTTCCATCCCACAGACACCACAGAGCTGCAGGGAGCATGACACTTCAGACTCCTGCCTTGCTTGCACTACACAGTGCAACATCTTGCCTCGTGAGGGACTATCTGTAAATTCCACCTTGCCTGCTTTGATGTAAGGATCCTATACATCCCATGTCGCTCCTGCCATTGGTGGTATGCATTTTCAGTGTGGTGCCTACATACAGGCTAATAAATCCAGCCATGATTGCCCAGCACTTCAGAGGAACAAAGGCAAAACATTTTTCAATCCCAAAGGTTGGAAGTTTTCTTTACTCATTATGTAAAAAATTCTGTATTGTTATCACTTTCTGTTCATGTACCTGTCATGCACGTTAGCTAGTTACCTTACTTTATAAGCTGGATGTGCTCACAAACACTAGCAACTACATATCTTCAGGTTATGTATCTCTGATATATATATCTTCTTAGTTTGTAGCACAATTCCAAAGACATCTCTGAGACATAGGATTTCTGCTTGATGTAATGAGAGTGCTACTTATCAGTCACATTCAAGTTCTTATTACTTAAGAAGGTCAAAGACAATCATTAGAGCTGACATTTTTAAACTTTTTTTTTTTTGCTTTGCTTAAGAGTGATGGTGGTTTTCCTGTTTCCCTCTCCCTCCCTATTACTTTTTTTGGATAAGCTGCTATGGCTCGTGTCCAAATGCCTTTCTTACCCTTCTGTGGAATTGATAACCCTCAGGTCAGAAATTAAGGTTTGTGTTTTCCACATTTTCATTCCTGAGCAAGAAAAATATGCTAAGGAGGGGAAGATTGAATAAAACCCAGAAACAGCACGAAACAGCAAAATCATGTTCTCCAAGTAGTATCTCCAATTATTCATTCACTATTAATTCTCATCTTCATCTTTCTAGACAGCTTGTGAAATGAAATTTTTCAGTGATGTAGCCTTTTTTTTTTTTTTACATTCACACTTGTCTATTTAAGAAAATTATGCACTGCAAAACAGAATATTTGCTAGTTAGCAAGAATAATCATTTATCTTACTGTAATTTCATGTCATTACCCATTAGTCAGTAACAATGATTGGCAATGCAATTTTCTTTGCAATAAAATTAATTAATATGCACCTTATTATCTGATGTTCAGATTCTTCTAAAAGCAGAACTTGAGACTCTTTTAGCAAGCAGGCCATTATAAGAAAAAAAAAAAAATCATATGGCATGTTAAAAATGGTATTTGGCTTTAGAACTGCTCTTTCAATTAGGATATAAATGAAAGAAATAGCCTCCCCTTTTAAGTAGCCCTGATTAATTTCTTCTGGTGAATTAGCAGGCTAGTTTTAGCCAGTCATAATAGCATAATATGTCAGCAGAAGAAGGAGGTAGGTTTATGATTTCTCAACATGTGTACATGGCTTCACCTCTGAAATGGAACACATTTCCTTAATGATACATGTCAGTGCTTTCTCTATTATATCATCAAAATCAGTCTTGTACAGACCAGTCTGAGAAAGTTCCTAAAGGTTTTATGACTACTTCCCTCCGCTTCTAAATTAGAAACATCATAAATATACTATTGGGAGT
Organism: Nettapus auritus; assembly: GCA_011076525.1. Classification (NCBI taxonomy): domain Eukaryota; kingdom Metazoa; phylum Chordata; class Aves; order Anseriformes; family Anatidae; genus Nettapus; species Nettapus auritus. Next base: position 30,913,924 of record CM021771.1, read on the forward strand.
ATCAGGTGATTGGGTGCCAAGACATCTGATAAAGTCCACTTATTTTTCACTTTCTTACTTCTGATAATTGTGATATTCTAACCATCAACAGAGCTCCACAAATCTACAGTAAAAATTTGAAAGGCAAAACAAAAAGGAAAAAAATATTTCCATCCTGAATGGGCAATATATCCATCGCATCACCCAGCCTATGGCACAGGATAAAACTGAAAATTTGCATGTGGGTAGCTGGTAACTGAAAACCTTTAAGTGACTTAATCCCAGCTAGTGACATATTTCATCTTAATGCAAAAACCAGGAAGGACCAGCCTAGATTAGTAGGTCTGGCTATGCCTAAGGTTATGTTAATAACTTGTTCAAATAGTTTCTAGTAGAAAGCGATGGTAATTTGGCCATGTTGTTTTGGACATCCTACCATTCTCATTCAGATCAAGGCTAGGTTTCTTTGCACCATCACAGAATCATAGAATGGTTTGGAATGGAAGAGACCTTAAAGATCATCTAATTCAAACTCCCCTGCCATTGGCGAGAACACCTTCTGCAAGATCAGGTTACCATCCAACCTGGCTGCAATCTGCTATTTTAAGACTCTACATGTAAGGATTTCTATGTGCCTAACTGTGCAACATCCTGTATCTCCAAGACATAGGACATCATGGAGGCTGAATGTTAATATGGCTCCAAGACATGACTGGACGACAGGTTCATGGTAGAACAAAGCATTTGTTACTAAATACATCCAAATGATTTTCAGCTCAGAAAGTTTCTGAGGTACCTGAGGGACCACTTTGGAAAAATACCATTTTTGTTGCCTTGTACAAATACCTAGCGGGCATTCATTTAGTCACTCTCAGAAGAGACTATACATTCAGTGAGCTATTCAGTACTTCTCATCTCATTCATGACCTTCTGGTTTAGATCATGTCATGCTTTCTGTTCTGCTTTTTCTTCTATGGTTCAAAACACTTTGAACATGGTGAATCTTATATGTTTCTTGTCTAAAGTAGTCCAAGAAATTTCATAATTGTTGGTACAGTCAGTGAGAAAGTTCTGCTAGAAATTCCCTAGTATGTAGTTGGATTCTGTACATGGTGAGTGGTAGCTAAAAGACCCCATTAAAACTACATTCCTAAAAACAGATTTTTTTTTCTTTTTTTAACATGATAGTATAAAAAAGTAACTATAAATCCTTTCACATTTTCAGTTGATGAGTAGTCAAAAGTTTCACAGCAATTTATCATGTTGAAGCACAGATGTTATATCATTAAAAAAAAAAAAAGAAAATATTAATTTGTATCTATAACTATGCAGCTGTTGATGCTAAGAATAGATCCCAGAGATCCACGTTGTGGTTATTCAGGCTTTCAAACCTAAATACTGAACACTATGTCTAGGTCAAGTTTCAGAACTTGTGCAACTGATACACTAGAAAATAACTGAATGACATCATGATTCTCAAATTAAGATCTTATATAAGAAAGAAATTCCATGAACTTCTTGGCACTGAACACTTATGTTTTGCTAACTTTCTGAAAGTCAGTTTTAACACTGAAAATAATGCTCAGATGAGGAAAATATTTGATTTAGCCAAAGCCACGTGGTTCTTGATTGAATTGCAATAACATGTAATTCAAGAGGTAGCTTCTCACAACTACCTGTAGGTTCCAATTTACTGAACTCTTCAGGAAATTTGCATATATGCATGTACGATGCAATATAACCCTGGGAAAATTTTAGAATCATTAGAAGGACTACCAGAAAATAAAATAAATCCACAGCAATTCACCACTCTCAGAAATTTTTATTCCAACAGACCGTATTCACTTATATTCTGAGCTTCTGTTAAGATAAGCTTTCAATGAAGAAACAGCATACTATTTCTTTTCTTTCATTATAGCCAATGAATTAATTTATATGAGGAATAATAAAGATATCTGTTCCCAAGTCAGTGTTTCCAACATTAGTATTTTAGGTTACATTGCTTAAGATGTCACTCCATCATAGATATAAATTGTTGGTGTCTGTGTATTCTATTACTACTCAGAAGGGTTATGGGAATAAGTAGCTTCATTATCTAGAGGAATATATTATTTTCCTAAAAGAATGAGAGAAATCCTGCTCTTCCTTCTTACTGTTTCATTGTAGCTAGGGAGAGTACATGTCCTGTCAGGACTGACATTGCTCAGAGGTACACCAGCAAAGAGTTCCATGTATAAAACATCCAGAAAGCTTTATGGTTTTAATAAGGAAAGCAGCTGGAATGTGGATGTACTTATTATTCATGGACTAATTGTGACCCAAAGTAAATTTTTTTAAACATTAGCTAGACACTTGGAGCTACCAAGTTCTAATAAAAGCCTGCCTGAAAAATTTTCACTTTGTATGGTCACAGGGTTTTATTCATATGAATCAAACACCTATATCATGTGGTAAGTGCTGCTTTTGATGTGGTGTGATTGAAACTTATAGACATGAACAAAGGCTAACAAAATAGAGTGAAAAATAACATAAGAAAAAAATCCTTTTTTTTTTTTTTTTTTTTTTTTTTTTCTTTTTGGTTATTTGTAAAGGTTTACTCTATATGGCTATTCAAATATTCCTGTAAAGAAAAAAACTCCAAACTCCAAACATCCATAAAAATGTTCACAAATGGAGAATAAAAAGTGACACGAATATGGTTAAACAAAACAGCTGTTAAAATTCAAGTACATATTGCAAATATTACTTTGTAGAATTCAAATGGATGATCTAGTTCACCATATCAAAGAGATCTAAAACCCTCTTTGTGCTGCATGCTCATAAGTGTACCCACCTGTGATATTCAAGGTGCCTAGCAAAGGGTTTCAGATAAATGCCAACACTAGGTAGATATATTTATTAAAACCTTGGTAGTTGATAAAGAAAACAACAAATATGTTCCCAGAGGCTGAAGAGGTTACCATTTTAAGAACCTTGTTGAAAAAATCAATTTTTTTAACAAATTGTATTGTTCTGCCATTTATTAATGTCTAACAAGGTAGATTTAATAAATGGTAGTCAGTAATTGAGAGACTAGGAAATCATCATCTATCCAGGTGTCAGTGATGAAGTTAATCAAGTCTTTATGCTCAGTAGCCTGCCCCCAAATAGGCACTTGCTCTACAAGGCAAGTTTGTTGTAAACTGAATTTATCTCTAGCTTAAATTTTGTCTGTTTTGTAACTTAGTAGCATACCCGTAATCTTCCTGGAACTGTATTTTAGTCCAATTGTTGTACTAGAAAGCCAAATTTTCCAAACATAGTCATGGAGTCTTAGAAAATCTACCAAGGCCTGATCAGTAACTCCATGTTAGAAATGTTATTTTCATTTTGTTTTTGTTTATCTTACAAGTAAATGCAAGAAATCTGCTTCAGTACAGAAACAGCAAATTGAGATAAGGTCTGTGCTGCTGTAAACTTCGTTTCACTAAAAAGGTAACTTGATGAATATTTATAAATTTAAACATGCAGAAGCACTCACAAAGTATACTGTAATGTCACTTGTCTGCTAATCTGCATTGCAACAAGAGGGTCACTTGCCAGTGTGAAGTTCTGGAAGGAATAAGCAGATGGTACAGTAGACAAAGAAGAAAAAAAAGGCTTTTGATCATAACTGTTAAATGCGTTACCCAGCAGAGCTGCGATTATGTTTCCTTTATAGCAAAGGAAGTCATTAAATAATTTACTCAGCTCTTATGCTATTGAAGTTGTTCCAGAGCCTAACAGCACATTGGTGCCTTTGGACTCTGAACTATTTAGATTGCTTTGTTCAATTGGAGATGGGCTTTCACTCTTTGTATGTATCGTGCACCATACTTGTTCTTTGTAGGTCTCGCTCTGTGGAAACACATAGTCTTGGCTTTAGGGTTTTCATTGCTCAAGGCAAACTGGAAAGAAATCATACTATCACGCATACTAAATCACTGCTTTCGTGAATGATGTGCATGGATACTGTTTCTAAATTATCTAGGAAACTTCATGATTTTCTGTTAGAGATGTCAATGAAAGGAAACAACATCTTAGAATGCACGGCAAATGGATTGATGAAAATTTTGCAGCCCCCCCACCAAAAATAATTAAGAGGACAGAATATAATAATAATAGGGGATAACTTAAGGTAATGAAGTCAATGAAACAAGATTTGTCAAAGTCAGTTATGTCAGTCCAAGCTATTTTTACTTTGACGATCTAACTTGCCTGCTGGATAAAAAGGAGAAAGAATACCTATTATATACATATATTGATTTAGGAAAGAATTTTAGCACTACTCTTTGTCATATTAGCAAAATAGGAAAATACTGATCTGATGAAATCATAGCATTTTGCACCTGGTTACACAGCCCATCAAACAGAGAAAGAAGACAATCACTTTGGAAAACTAGGTAAAAACTCAATGTTTTCTATAAATGGGAAAGTGACACCTGAAATCACCCAGCTCAAATCCAACCCAAGTGCTACATTACAGAAAATAAAATACAAACATAAATACTGTAAAACAAGATGGTGGGCTGCCTCTAAGGTTTTGTTTGTTTGTTTGTTTCCCTTCTTCCCTTCAGTGCATGAATAAGAAAGTCTCGAGTAAAGAGAGATGCATTAATTGCTCTTAAAGTACTGGAATCAGGTCGGGTAAAATACAAGCTCTATTGACATAGCTGTTTGCATCTCATTGTATAGTATTAATAATATGTTTTCCAACTCAGTGCTTGTTATATTGCTTAAAGACTATTTACAACACACTCTTTTCTCTCTCCTTCTAGGTTTAAAAAGAGGTGTATCTGAGAAACACACCTGTATTTCTTCTCCATGAATGGGTTTCCTTTTGTTTCCTATAACTTTTAGTATCTACAATGCACTGCAGCAAGGAGTTCCACTGCTCCACCACATGAGATATAAAGGAAGGTTGGTTGCTGGTGTTTTTTTGTTTGTTTTTGAATGCTCATAGAAATTGCACTTGATGCCTCCTACTTTTTGTTCTGGAAGACAGACTGTTTAATCTATCTCTTTTTGCCCTTGCCAGGCATGATTTTACAGAGTTCTGTCAAATTCTCCCTCAGACATCTTTTCTCCAGTAGGGTAAGTCTTTGTCTGCATAGTCACAGTAAGGAAAGTATTCAATATTCCATCTTTTATGTCCTTCTTTGAACCTTTTCATAGAGGAGAATTAGATCTCCAGGGTATGGATTTGCACAGCAGCATAAATGTTTTCTGTTTATTCTCTGTTCCTTCTCTAATAACTTATAGAATGTTATTTTTTTTTTTTTTTTTCACTCTTTCTAAGCTATAGAAAGTAACTGAACTACAAATCATAACCCCAAGATCTCTTCTCGGCTATAATGTTCAACACAGTTCCCCTTATTTTATATGTAAAATAACCTTTTTTCACTCATATGCTTTACAACACATTCATCTAGATTAAGCTCTATTTGTCCAGTTTCTTGCCCAGAAGCAGTTTTGTAGTACCGTTCTGCCATTCTTTACAGTCACAATCTTTTGTTCTAACAGCCTTGTATTTTCCAACAAATTGGGCATATACATTAAGGGCTTTCTTTTCAAAAGGAAGATTGACTCTTCCCTATTGTATCCTATGTATCACATATGCATTTCCAAAATCCATTCTTTCTCTACTGATTTTCCTGTTTCTCTGTTTTTATGTTATATTTAATGAATTGCATTTCCCTGGATCTTTCACAGAATATATATATATTTTAAATTGTCAAGTTTATTCTATTTGTTGCTTTTTTTTTTCCTTATGTATGAAGGTAGTTTTAAGTGAGACTTTGTATACCACTGACACTTGTTTGCTTTTCTGGTCTTTTAACCCCTTCTGAATTCTTAGGTTGATTAAAGGCTGATTAATGCAACTAGTTCCTGTTCAGTTTTGTTGTTTGCTCTGTAGAATTTACTGACACTTCAATTTGATTCAGATCTTCAGTGAGTACCTAATGAGGGGTTCCAGTGTGGGAATCTCCCCAAGCTCTTCCACAATGAATACAGACACAGAAAATTAATTTAGTTTTCCGCTTTGCTCTTTTTTTTTTTTTTTTTTTTTCCTCTCTGAGTGTTCCTTTTATGCCTTGATTATCTTTTGATTTTAGAAACCTTCTGGAAGGCTTTTTCCTCTTAATGTGTTTGAGAAAAAGTGTAATGAAAGTATAAAAACCTACTAGTAAATAATTTTCAAGCACATTTTTTTTTTTTTCCATCTTACCATGTCTTCTACATTCAGCTTGCCAGCTGAATATAGAAATATGTATTCTACATATTTTTCTCACTTGAACACAACCTCAGATTCCTGAAAAATACTGTTCACCTTGAGTGATTTACCTTCTGGAGCAGTTTAGCCATGCCTTCTTCCTTTTTCTCTTTCTTAGATCGTTTCTAACAAGAGATGTGCATTTGCCTTATGCCTTAAAATGTCATTATATATTTAAAGGCTATAACGTATTTTAACACCAACTCCTTCATCTTACAGGAACTTTAAGATCAAGATTGCAAAACAATTTAAAACTTTAAGAAAGTTATTGTGATCATCATATCATATCAAGTTACAAAAAAAAATGCTTTTGTGTCTGTCTGGAATTCAGTAATCAGCAAAAGTTTAGAATGGTCAATTTTGAACAGTTACGTGCTTAAAATTGTGCTTGCATAATTGGTAGTTCAATGTGCACATGTGGAAGAAGACAACACTTCCTTATTAGTTGGATTTTGTGTTGACTCTTGCTCAATTACTTCAAAAACTTAGGCTAGAACATATGCTATAGCAACCTATTAACTTAAAGCTCCTTTCTCCCTCTGCCATTTCTCCGTAATACTGAGCCAGTTATGTTGATTCAGAAATGTGCAACAATCGTAATTGTAGTCTGTACAAATTTGCATGAGATGATAATTTGGTCATCATTGTTGCAGTTCTGTGCAGAAAAGGTGTACCAAGAGTAAGGTTTTGGTAAAATAATGGTATCTCTAATAACAATTGTAATAGTTAATATGTGTGAGAAACTGGAGATATGGAATTAAGTAACATGGGAGCTACCATCCAGTATAGCCAAAGCCTAATGTAATTTAACTTTGAATTACTATATAAAATTGGCATCCCATAAACTTGGAGCTATTTAAGATTTGGGAAATTTCAGTTTATTGTAACTCACATTAGATTTAAGAGACTGGTATTGAAGATCCATGTTCAAAGCACTCAGGAAAAGGATTCTGCTAAATCACTACCTACTTATCACCAGGACATTGACTACTCCAAAGTGGAAAAAGTCAATTTGTGCATATACACACAGAGAATGAACTTATTTCTACAAAATCGTACCTCATGTAACTAAGATTTCAACACTTAAAAAAAAGAGTGCCAAAAATTGTCCCAGAGCTCCCTCAATCAAATGAAAAGACTGCAAACATATTTCACTCAGTGGAGAAAACTCATTTTGAGGAAGGCAAGGAGACCATTCAAAACCTCCAGATTGATTTCCATTATGCCTATGAGGGTCTCATGGTTAAATCCCAATATTTTGCTTGGAAAATACTTTCCTAGCAGAAAAGCCATTTGTCTTAACACCACATGGCTGCCTACAAGCAAAACATTCAGCCAATGACTGGCACAAACTGCAGCCTGAAATTAAGGTCTTTTTTTTTTTTTTTTTTTTTTTTTTTCATTCTCTCAAGGGCACATCTTGTAGCCTGAATGAGAACATAGAGGAAAGCAGATGGCAACACCATTTGCAGCCTGAATGACAGCAGAGGAAGCCAAAATGCTAGATTAACAGCCTTGTCCTATTACAAATCTTTGTTAACTCAAGTCTACTTTTTTTTGCACAGCATTGTTTGAAGACCCAGAACTGGGGCAGGCACCTCTTTAATAACTGAAGACATGATCCCAAAAGGATCTGCGGACTATAGTCAACATTGTATTTCCTAAGAACATCATAGTGATAGGAAAATGCGGGTGAAGGGCATTGGCTACTGTACAGCTTGGAAATTGCTGGTCACAATTCTTTTTCTGATGTTCAGCAGGGGATAGTGACACCTGCACACTCTTATTGTATTTATCTTGTAAGAAGGAGAATACAGAGCTCATTCATCTGTTTTCTCTTATAAGGGTAATATTTTTTTCCAGACTGTGGCAAACCTACAGAACAGAGACAATTGTACAAGTTTTCTAACTATTTTGCATGTTCTCCAGAGCAGCCTTGATGTGAGAGACAGCACTCAATAGCAATTATATGGGCTGAGTGAAGAGCTGGTACCACAGGGGTCAGAAGAGAAAGAAACACAACCCATTGACATTTGTTCTCACAGGAAGGATGACGTGCAGTCAAATATTGGATGAGGTATCTCTCCATTGGAGACCATGGAATCTGGCACACAAAAGGAAAGGTATTTTTCCTCGTTTACGTGACAAAGGCTTCTATTGAAGGATGGATCTTTCTTTTTCAATTCATAATATAGATCCTCTCAATAAATATAGATTTTTTTTTCAGTGGGACTCCACTTGATCTAGTATCTATTTTTAAATATTAAGGAAGGGATGAAAATAATGAATAACCTCTGAGCCACTTGTTCATGCCTTTTACAGTCAAACAAAATATGTGAGGTAACGACACATGTAAGATAAGTTTGTCACATAGTTTTTGACCCTAGAGTAAGACCAGATCTCTCATGAGCCAAGTGGTATGGGCTTTACGAGGCTAGGTTAACTGATACTGAAAAGGGGGAAGGAGAAAAAATAATAATAAAGAAAAAAAATTCAGCCAGATAATCTTATAATGCTACACATTAGAAGATCTCTGTAGGGAAACATAGTTACGTTACAAAACTTTGCTGATTAACATATGGATCTGAGTTTCTTAATTATTGATAGGCAGTGTTTCCGGAAGCGCCAGGCTATAAACCATGGTGTTGAGCACTTTATGCTATACAGGAATGGATGCTCTTCTACATAGCTTGTGATATCTTCCTATCCAGGAGGTTCTGAATTTCTATACCTTGAAAGTAATAGTCAACCATAGGAGGGCACTGGCAGCACATCAAAGGGCCAGCTCAGAGATGGTGATCCCTATAATTCAAAGCAATATTGCCCTTCATCAGGGGAAAATCATCTAGACTGTTATATTAGAGACTTCCAATGATTGGTTTTGTAATAACTTTCTCCCTGCAGGAGATGGTCTTGGTTTCTTGGGATAAAGGTTTCATATGAAGCTGACTCTTCAAGCTTTCTCTGTAAGATACCTAATACAAAACAAAACCAAAAGAGAATCTCCTACAATCTTTCTCTGTGTGTGTGTGTGTAGCTCTGCATTGATTAATATTTTCATTTCTGTTTATCAGAAATCCACATGCAGTGATTTTAATGATAATTTTCTTCTGAGAATACTTAGTGTGAGTTGCATGGTCAGAAAAATAGATAAAGTTGCCATTTAAAACAGATATTAAGACATCGGACAGAAATTGCACATTTGTGTACTATCATAACCCAGTGGGCAAGTGAAGACATAAGATAATGCAGATGTTTTGAGGTTGTTTGCATCTGTCCTTACCTTTACTCTGTGCTGCAGAAATGTCAGGTAATTTCTCCCATTACGAGAAGGAAAGAAGTTCAGAGGAGCCAGAGTACTTGTTTTGTTTCTGTCTGGGTAAATTTCACATCTGTGGAGTTGGTTGGCACAAAAAGACATTGAGACATCTGAATATGATCACTGAGGACCTGCTTAAATCTTTGAGCTTAATCTCTGAAGTACCCAAATCTGTTGGATTTATAGAGGCACTAGGGAAATTCTGTGGGTCAGGGCAATCCTGGGGGCAAAGGAAAACAAGTTTCCCCAAGTCCTTATAATATGTGAACCTGCTTCACTGACTCTGAATTTTAATGCTGGATTTCTCATCTGTAAGAGAGAACATGATCAATTTATCTCTACTCTGTCCAACTTTCTCAGACCATTTGGTTTCTGTATTTCTGCTGTACAGTCCCTGTTTACTTTCCATAGTCCATCAGATCCTACCACTTGGGCTTTTATTTAATTGTGGTCTGTCAACATCAATGAATTCTTGACTGCTCCCATCTCTCTCACAGCTGATTTTTAGCACATTTTCCTCACAAAATTAATTTAAATCTCAGAAATTCTTCTGCATCCTACCTCCTGTGTCCCCACAGATTCTTAATAATTTCTTTGGAGATAAAATTATCAAGCGTGTAACATGACCTTATTCCTCTCTATTGCTTATTTTATTATTTGCTTATCCTTCATTTCTCCTTTCTCCTTCTATCTTGATATTGAATCAAAAGTGTCTTCCAACATGTGCACTTTTTTTTTTTCTTCCATCACATCTGCTGATCTTCCTTTCATTCAGTCATGTTACTTTTATCCTAAGTTTCTCATATACTGCAAATTTTATTTTATTCCTTCTCATTATACAATCTTGCTCTGGTTATAACCATTAAATTAAATTAAATACCCATTAAAAATCAACAATCCCATACTTTATTCCCTTTACTTCTGTGGAGATTATTTTCCTTTCCTATTTTCATTTATCTTTATTCTTATTTACCATACTGTTTTCAGTTCCCTCAATTCCATGCTCAGACCTGTTAGCTCTGCACCGAATCCTTTGCACTCAATCAATTCAAAGCACTCATGCCAAAATTTTTAATGGCCTATTCTTAACCAGGTCCCAGAACCTGTACTCTGTCTTCATCTCTGCTTCCTGACTGCTGCCTTCAATACTGTCACCATTCTCTTTTTTTCTGAAATATTGCCCTTCCTTAATAATTCAATTTTCTCCTAGTTCTCCTCCAAAACTACTTATTCATTCATCCTTTCTCCACAGGATTCTCATTTAATCCCACAAACTAAAACATCTTTGACTATATGATTAGCTGATCTACACCTCTACTTTTTTTCCTCTCTCTTTCCACAAATAAGTACATTTTCTGTCAGTTTTTCTGACTGCTTAAGGATAGATAGTCACCTGACATCAACCTAAATTTGATTAAGAATAGGTCTTCAATGAATGCTCCTGGAAGCTATGTTGCTATTGTCATCCTCAGTCACGATGGAAAATATCTGTGTTCCCTGTCAGCATGCCTGCCTTTAACTCAGATATTTACATCCCCTATCCAGGATTTGTGGTCTGCATAACAGCTCTAACATTTGTCTTTCCTATCAAAACATGTTAAAAATCTCATCTAAGTTTCATCACCTTGAAGCTTAGCATACAATAATGCTTTTTCCCTTGCCCATTCCCCAATCTTGCCCATTTTTACTGCCCAGATTGTGATTAAGAGATGATTTTCCCACTCACCATTAATGCATGTGAAGAGGATAAAGGGAGTGAAGAGAATCCTCTCATCTTTAAGTTCAGAGATCTTCAGAAGTTGCTTGTGCTTTTACATGCCATTCTGAGCAACCAGAGATTGTGATACTGCACTTCAGAATTCATTTGTGACATTTACAAATTAAGGTGCATCATATTTTTTCATGCTGCCAATCATGCTAAGAAAAAGTCAACAAAACCAATGCAAAAACATGCTATATCCCTTGTAAGTTACTCTTCAAATTCCCCTTGAGCATGATGCTTATAATATCATTTCAGTAGTTCTTAATTCATTAAACCATTTTTTTTATTTGTCTCAGTAGCATCAGTTACTGCTTCCCTCTATACCCTGTCAGTACGTCCCTGCCACCTTTAGTGTTACATGCAGGTTGTAAATGGTTTTGTGTTTGGACCCTCCTCCCCCTACAATGTCTTGCACTAAGCTGAGGAGATGCTTTTAATGTCAATCAGAACAATAATGAAATAATGCTAACCACAAAAACTTCAGTTTTTTTTGTTTGTTTGTTTGTTTGTTTTCAATCTGGTGTCCAGATCCTGAAAGATCAGGGATCTTTCTGATTAAGAATAATTTAGGGGAAAAACTTGAAAAAGTTGTGTTAATAGGTCCTCTTTTGCTGTATTTATTACACCTTACACAAGAGTTGTACGAAGGATGGGATGTCTTTGGTATTTCTATACAATTATATATATAGCCTTTCTGACACACACTTATACAGACTTTTTTGCGTTAGACAACAGCTGTCATTTGTTTGAGAGTTGGGGTTATTTAACATGCAGGATAAAATAATGTACCTACTTTTTTTAAATCTTCTACTTTGTTTTTATCTGAGCAAATTATACCTACATCATAGCAGAAATATAAACTAAGACATAAGTCTCCTACAAAGAATAAATTAAAACTTAAACTCACAAGAGACGTGTGATGTTACTGCATTCACTTGTTTGAATGACCTCTCAGAGAGAAACTCAAGGGTTGTTTTTGTGATAACTTTCAGGTAAAAGTGATGTCACCAGAAATCATTTTAATGGAGCCTCATCTTCACATCCTATTGATTTATCTGCTATGTATGAAGGGAAATCAATAAGTGGAATAATTTTCATGCCTTTTAAATATCTATGGTGGCCAAAAAATATTGTTTAGTGCAGACATGAATCATTGTAAAGAAAAATAATAGACATTGGAGGGCGTGAAAGCTTTTTATTTATTTATATTATAAATCTGATTTTCATGTTTTGTCTAACACCTTTTCTTGATGTATTTCTATTAAAGTTGAATTTCACCCAATGACAGCAGAAATATCATTTTGTATAAAACAAAGGATAAAATGCTGATCTTTTCTAAATTAAAAGGCAAGATCTCAGATAAACCAGTATAGATTCATTGATGTTTGCTTGGTGCAACAGAGTATCTCAACAGGCTTATTAAATTTGCTTTCAAATTAGGAACTTTGTTCCATAAACAGATAATGGAAAGAAGGTAGCTCTGGAATAACTAATTAAGGTAATATAATTTAGAAGCCTGATTCTTACCATGGGTTGTTTAGGGAGAATAATATAAAGTGTTTCTAATATGTCAGAGGTATTTCTCATTCACCTCCACCCAGCCATTTTAGTGGCATCTCATTCACATTATAAAAGAGAACGGAAAAATAAAACAGATAATTAATTAATAAACCCATTTAACTCTAGGACAAAGGTGTGAATTCAAAGTTTGGCATGTTTTATTTGGTTGGCAAATGCTTCTCTCCAGTGCTAGTTTTGATGTAGTAACTGGTGGGAATGTTTCTGGGAAACAGTTAAATCACTGCTTTTCCAGGTAAATTCTAATACCTTATAAAAAGAAATACAGGCTAAATGTTGACTTCCTATGTATACTTTGATTATGTATAAATAAGATCTTATTTTAATTGGATTATTTTACTGATATTTACTTATCATAGAAGTGAAAAGAAATTAATGTTATTCTAAGGGTTTTATTTTTATTTTTTCCTGATTATTACAGGGTTCTGAGGACCCTGTAATAACCCTTACTGCAATTTGAAGATATCTATTTTTAAATGTTTTCAGATGATTCAGTTGTTGGTTCTCTACCTTAGAACACCACATAAAGACTGATTTTAGTTGCTTGTTACTTGACAAAGGTCAGTTCCATCTAAGGTTCCTCACCCATCACAATCAAAATGAAAAGGAAAAGAGCAAATATTTTGATTTGCAAGTAATTATAGTTTGAAACTAATTAATAGAAATTAATTGATACTTTTGCTACTTTTAAACGTGGTTTGCCATCTGACTTAACAAAAGGTTACATAAATCCTCTAAAGAATTGACTATGAAGAAAGTGATTTCCACAGCAAACCGATCAAATCATAGTGATTATATATCTTAAATATATAAGAAGTTTGACAAGTAACAGCAAATACAACAATGGAAAACTATTCTTTGTCATTATCTTATGTGATTAAAAGTTAGATGTTTCACTGTTTTGTGAGCCGATGAAGCCATAAATAAGCATCAAAAGGATTTATAGTATTGGATAAGAAATCCAGTCATTTCAAAAGATTATTGAACTCTTTTCTAAGATAAATTTTGGTGACAGAAAGGTAAATTTACATGTCCTGTCTACACAATTATCTGAACAGACATTTCTGACAGGTCTTTTCTGCAGTCTTTTATACTCTCTATGCTCAGAGGATACAGGCTGTGAATTTAACCATCCACCTTTATAACCAAGGCATCTCCAGGCAGTTTATTTCCTCTTAGCTATTTGCCAGATTAAAATCTTTCCATGGCTCCTCACAAATGCTGACCTTCTCACCAGCTTCCAGCTGTGACTGCTTATCCTGTATCATGATATGGCACCACAGTTAAGGGCTATGCAAAGGATAAAGACAAGGCTTGCTTCTGTTCTGTCTGTTTAAACCCTTTATTTCAATTATGTTCTTCTGGCAAACAAAATAGCTTGCAAATTCAAAAACAGAATTTTTCCATGAAGGACATAGCTTCCTCAAGGCTTCCCAAACGAAATTAGTATTCATTTTGAATCTTTCTTCACCTTCTAATCTTTGAAAATCTAATCATAAATTATTTTCCCTTTCATTGCATTAACACATCAAAGAAAAACTTGTTCCAAGTTCATTGTCTTAGCTTATGACAATAGTTTAATGAACAGCCTTAGTTTCTAGTAAAATTATCTGCACCATTTGTATTTATTTAGTTATTGTGGTAGAAGGATATTGAAAGTTTTTTTCAATTAAACTTCCAAACAAGGACAATTTTGTTAGGACAAAATTGTCCTAAGCAGATCAGGCAATTATATAACACTCTCTGTTTGTATTTACTACTTACCAGTTACCTTTATCAGCCTCATAAAATCTTAATTGTGTATTGACGCGTGAAGAAAACTCAGCAAGGTCAAATTAATTCCAGCTGAAATTTTGAAACTATTTTGAAGATATGAAATCGTGTTTTTCAATTTTATTATCATTTGGTAATATCTAATACACAGACTCAAAAATTTCAATCTGACACAGGCTTTTAGGAAATATAAAACAAGCCAATAATGTCCTAAAATTACTTTGTTAATAGAGAAATTGGTGAAGTTGTGCCTGTGACTGAACTGACCTCAAAATACTTAGTTGGGTTTGTGGAATGGTCCTTGAACTGGGTAGCCTTGAATGGAGAAGGATTTCAAGATTCATTTGTGAATGAATCACCAAACACAGGACGTCTGATGGCAGCCCAGCTGCAGAAGCCACCTCAGATCATCTGGCCTGCCTAAACACTTAGCAAGACACAAGATTTTGACATGCATGTGAGCTTCCCATTGATGTCCTTGACATATACAGGTCTTATATGTTCTAGTTAAATCTCCTTTCAGTCTTGTCATGATCTAATTTTATTCACTCAGCATCAGGTTCTTTCTATGTTAGTCTCAAGGTCAAGGTAAGCAGAGTTACCATGACCACCAGGAATTTCTTAGGTTGAAACCCAAAAAATTAGTGGTCGCCTTTCTTCCTTCAGTATTGTATCTGAAATCCCAGCATACTTCTTTTCATATTCAATAGAGTGCTTCTGGTAAAGGAGTAAAGACTTTTCCTTCCAGCAGAGCTTATGTCAGCTTGGTGGCAAGGCAGGCCATGGAGGCTGGACACTACTAAAGAAATCTGTCCATAATTTTTTAAGTCAGTGAGATTTCATTAAATGTGAGCAGGGACGCCTTCACAAGACCTATCAAGTCATTCACAAAGAAATACTTTTCACACTCTATAACCTGAAAAAAATCATGGTTATAAAGCAAAAGAAGAGGAAATTTTGCAACTTGAATCTTTGAAAACATCTGAAGAAATAAATGTATTTCCACCAGACAACTCATTAAAATGTATCATTTGCATTACTTACCTCTGCTCGTGTGTCTGGGCTGATTGTGCCATGTAACTTCTCAAAGCAGGAGAGAAAAATCTGATTAAACCATGTGTACCTAACTGGCTTTTTCAGGACTCAGTAGCAACTACTGTGCAATGTCTACATCTTTTCATCTCACAATTTGTGAAGCACAGTTTATTTAAATTTCCATTTCTATTTTAGTCAGTCAGTCTTACACAAACAGAGCCTATTTTTCCCTTTATGTTTGGACATATGAGCAATTTTATTATATTTATATGAAAAGCCTTTAAAATGTTACAGAGTGTTTCAGATTAGTGTTTAATTGTAACTGACAAATGTTAGGGTACACTACTATATATTCTTATGTGACTAGATCAATTATGTCTAGTAAGATTTTGGTAAAATTATGGTATTTTTTTCAAATAATTCATATTAAGAAATAAAGCAGAACTTTTTGTATTACAGTCATATTTATCATTTTGTTTTGTCTTGAAGATAATCATTAGCTAGATTTATTTATGCAAGATTTTTACTTTCCTGGGGTACTGAGGTTTAAAAGGTAAGAAGAGTTTATTTCAAAATATTTTTGAAATATTTTGCACTGAGGATTTTGTTGCCATGAGACCAGAATCTCATCTTCAGTGTGTGATTGTGTAACCTATAGAAGTAATTTAATTTCTTAAAGGTTTGTTGGTGTAAATTTGAAAGCAAAGAAGTCCATACTGAACTACAAGGAAAAGTTATAATTAATTTTCTAACTGTTTTATTGTTGTATGATAAAATCAGCAATATAAGCTTTCTCTGCCACTTGGAGGTATGGTTCAGGACAATCTGTTTAAAAGCTGAGATTTTATGAATAGGACATATATAATAGGCAAAATTCATTGTGCAGTGACTGCACAGGTATTAATAGAACTGTACTGTCATGAATCTTGCCTACAAAATGAAGATGTTCTTTCTATTAAAAAGCAAGCCTTTTTTGAAAGATGTTTTTCATGGTCTGTCCTGTCTAGTAGTTAAAATAAATAAATAAATAAATAAATAAATAAATAAATACTGTCTCAGCTGAAATCTCATTCTTGCTGAAATTAGTGAACATCTTGCCTTGACTCCAAGGAAGACAAGTCCACTAGTATAAAGGCCTGAACAGATAGATAGGTTTTACCTCACAGCTAACCTTGCTATGACAATTGTACTGTGGCCCTATATGTAAAATAATTCTCTGGGTCTTTTCTTTGACCATTTTTTAAAAAATAAAATATCTATCAAACTGAACACGTTTGTTCCTCCATTTCTGCACTGAAGAGTAATTATCAGCAAAAAGTTCTTGTAACATCATTTGCTGAAACAAGTAGCTTCATGAGGTTCCCCAGAAGTTTCTCAGGGTTCTCTTGCTTTTAATTATTTTTTTCCAAAGAGCTGTGAACCATACTAGACCACTATACAGTGTCTGTGGTATTCTGTTATCACTCCTTTGTCATGATCCAAATGTGTGCCACCTATTCTCACTTCTTATATTCTCCCTTTTATCCATCTTTTGATCTCTGAGAGTGCTTTGCGTAACCCCAAAACACGTGCTTAGGTTCTGTAATTGCCTCTTGAAGCCACTAGAATAATCATAGGAAGAGTCCATGAAAAAAAATATGAATGAGAACAAAAGAAAGAGAAGGGAAGAATCAGTGAAGAATAAGAAGGGAAAACAAAAGACTACCATTAAATTTGGAGGCCTTCCATAGTGCAACTACCTCCACTGCCAAGAAGCCACAGATGTTCATCTCGTAAGCAGATGAAAGTGTAATTGTGAGGTGTTCGTTTATTGCTAGTTCAGAATCTTAATAATTCATATACTCCCAGCTGCCTTTGTATATTTTTCTCTAATTTTTAATACTGATAACTTTAAAAACATTGAAATAGGAATAAAGAAACAAAAGAGGGGGTATATCTTATAAAAACTTATTTAAAGGCATTTAATACTCAATGGGATGAAGGAAGAGCATATAAATGACTTAAAGAGAATAACTTCCCAATTATTTCCCAATAATTATGTGAGAGGCAGTAATGATCCTGAAATACTTCAGTGGAAAAAAAAAAAAAAAAAAAAAAAAAAAAAAAGTCACCTGTATATGCTGCAATGGTTTCAGACAACAGGATATTTAGAATTATATACTCCATATATGTTGAGAGAAAGAGAAATATCACATTTGCTTATCAGATGGAGTTCTGCCCAATATTCTCATGCTGGACATAAAAGTGATTAGGCTGTGTTTCTTCCCTAGTTGGAACAGATGTGGGGAGTATGACTGACACTCCTTCTATACTATTATCACAAGTAGATAGCAATCAGAAAGTCAGTCTCTTCCTGGCTTTACAATGTGTCTCCAGGCTGTGACGGCACAGACACTGGGCATATTTTAAGCTGCCTGTAGGTTCCAGAATGAATGAGAAATTTAATATGGGAGAATGTTCCCTGATTAAAAAAAAAAAAAAAAAAAAAAAAAAGACTTATTTATTGTCCCCACTCTGTGTGCTGTGTTCCGAAAGGAGCAGATAAAAAGCAAAAAATTATACAAAGTTATAGGTGGATTTATTCAAATGTGATATTTTCTATCATGAGAAGAGTATTTCTCTCATTGCAGGACAGAAAACTAAAAGAAAAGGATGAAAATGTTATGTATCCTGCTAAACAGAAATGATCCTACTCCACTCCTTTCCCTTCCCCTGGGAACAAGCCCAGCATTTGGACACCAAATCTCAATTTTACCTTCTGGAAACAAGCTCTAATAGGTCACTGTGACTCATTGGGTCTAGGAGCTTCCCAGGATGATCATGTACCTGAAAACAGATCTAGGAAAATGTCAAATGGTGGTGAAAAATGATATGCAAAATCATATCAGTGCTTATCAATGAAAACTAGAGGGCTATAAGATTTGGGATGGGAATAGCGTAGTGCCAGGTGGGAAGGGTTAGCTATCTTGTATCTTGGAATGTGTTACCAAAACCTTTACTGTTTTCACAAATATGCTGAATTTACTACTGTAAGTATGGTATCAAAAATGCAATACAGATCACTTAATTTTGTTTTCCAGCAAGACCACTTAACAATGCACATGAAAATATCACATAAAAAAAAGAGTCTAATGCCTCAGATCTTTACAGATATCTAACAAATAACAGTTTGAGAGAGGAAAATATGTTATGCATAAAACATCATCTATATAGGTAGTGTTATTCAAAGAACATATTTATGAATTTGGAACATTTGCATCTTACAGTTTACCATGAAATATTCTCTTTCCTTAGTTTTAAAGAGGCAGACAGCTGGTGGAGCTGCATATGTAAGGATGTTTTCCCATTTAAATATCTTAAGCAGTTGACTTCACAAGGAAGACCAGCTATGAAAAGAAGCAAAGATATTTTTTTTTAGACAATAGCAAAGATTTTGCCAAAGTTAATGTTCCTTTTTAATTTTTAAATGTTGTGTGGAGATTTTTGCTTCAACAAGCACAACACCTCTGTTGTATATATGGTATGTATATACCATTATACCAGTATATCAATACACAAATACAGAGGTCCTGACTAATAAATGATGTATATTCTTAGAAGTACCAAAATCTGTAAAAGTACAGTATTAGACCTGTGCTACTCTTTTTCATGAGTTAAAAAGAAAACTTAGACAAGTTAAATTGTTGGTAAGAGAGGAATGAGCATTATTATGAGCAGAGACTATGACCATACACTTTTAGATGGAATCAAAGATTCCATCATTTTTCCCTGTAGCAATTTAATTCACAATTTGTACTGTTCAGGTAGAAGCATTTTAATGGCAAATTACAGAAAGAAAGTCATTGTAATGCAGTGAATAGCTAATTCCATTGTTGAAATGTATCAGTGATTCTCAGCCAAGGATAAATGGTGTTGCCTTTTCTACTTGTAAGGAAAAATCCTCAGTGCAGCCAGAAAACTGATGAAAGTTAAAGATATTCTGTCTTCGCAAAACTTTCATTCTCATCTGAATAGATCATTCCTACTGCTCCTGCAAGCCACACCAATAAGAAAATAGATTCACAAAGGACAAGTGCTTTTTCCCCATGTTATGTTGTTTGTTTTGTTTATTTGTAAGCACGATGGATATATATATATTTTTTTTCACCCAATTTCTCTGTACGTTTTGTAAAATTAACTTAACAATTCTGTGATTAGGATTAATTAAACAACTGTCAGTTTCTGGAAGGGCAGTAGGAGAAGCTGATCTGTCCTTGCCTCAGTGTAAGCACTGCTCTGCAACAACTAAAATATCATTGTTCTATCACCATTATTTAAACCTAAATCCAAAACACAGCACAATACCTGCTACTAGGAGCAAGATTAATTCTGTCCTAGCCAAAACTGGAACACAAACATATGTAGGAACAAAATAGAATCAGGGAAGTCTCCCGATGTCATAGCAAACTCAAATAATATACTTGTTAATTACTAAAACATGGTTAAATATTTTGTTCTTAATAATGAGTCTTTAATATTGAAAACATGTAGAAGACATATCATATTAATAGAAAAGGAGACACAATCTTACTAGGGAATACAACTATAGCTTATATTTGTATTTTTTCTGTTATGAAAAACAAACAAACAAACAACTTGTTCAGGATTAAAAGACTTGTTGCTTTTTAAGCAAATATCGGGTATGATCACAAAAATGGTTCTGAGGCTAATCTCACAGGGTGTTTTATTTATTCCTTACTTAAAGTGTCAGGTCAAACCTGCTTAATTAAAATATATATATATATATATGGTAAGGTTGATGTCATTTTGACTTCTGTCTCCACAATTTAAAGCTGGGGCTTGAAAATCAGTTTGTTTTCTTTCTCTATTAAAGGTTCTTGCATGAGAGTCTTGCAGACCATTTTCTTCTTGAGGCAAAAAGGAAAGGAAAAACATTTCCCATCTAAAGACTAGCAGTAATTCCCTGTCTTGCTAAGAGGACTCCAAGGACATGTCCCTCATAAATGCCCCCTGATATTTTTCATATTCTCTAGAAACTAAAAACTGAAACAGCTCTCCACTATTTTGTCTTTGTGTACTTATAGTGTAAAATCCTCACAACAACAACATTTTTTTTTTTTTTTTTTTTTCTGGTTGCACATGGTGTAGTTTTTAGTTATTGGTAAATAACTAAATATAGTAAATGGGCTCTGAATATATCTTTACATGTCTGGGGCAGCATACAGGTATCCCAACATTTAGTGCCTTAGCTTTACTATAAGGTATTCTCAATTCTCTCTACATCATTTCTTCTGTCGTGCTATTGTGCAGATGTTCTTGTTTAAAGTCAACAGGATTCTTCACAAAAAATGTTGCTACTAATTGCAAGTAAGGATTATCAAACTTTCACAATAATAATTAAAGCATTAATTCATGACTGCTATTTAAAGAAGCCTTCCTGCATTTCATGGATACTGCTCTGCTGTGCTGTTTTAGATATCATAATTTCAGTTGGCTTTAGTAATTCCAAAATAGTTTTCATTTAGTAGTCTGACTTTCCAGATAAAAACATTATGTGCAGAAGAATTTATGCAGAAAAGTTGCAATGCAGGTTGCAATCTGCTTCAGTTACAATCTATTGTGTTTTTATATACCATCTATATATGGATACACAAAATCTTTTACACTGTATCTGCTATCAGTCCTTGCCTTTTTATCAATTTTGAAAATTGGCAAAGGAAATTTGTCAGCCCTTTACCGACAGGTTATGCATGACTCATCCCATGCATAATCCATCACAGATTTCTCTCTATATAGGGTCAATCACAGGTGAAAGACTGTGGGATTCAACAATGGACTATTTTTATTTCTTATTAATTTTGCTGGTTGGTCTTTCATAGCATAACATGAAGAACTGGAAAAAAAAAAAAAAAAAAAAAAAAAAAAGACAACAAAGCTTTTTAACATGACAAAGTGACGCGCTGGGTGGACGAGGGAAAGGCTGTGGATGTGGTCTACCTTGACTTCAGCAAGGCTTTTGACACCGTTTCCCACAGCATTCTCCTCAGGAAACTGGCTGCTCTTGGCTTGGACTGGCGCACGCTTCGTTGGGTTAGAAACTGGCTGGATGGCCGGGCCCAAAGAGTCGTGATAAATGGAGTCAAATCCAGTTGGAGGCCGGTCGCTAGTGGCGTTCCCCAGGGCTCGGTGCTGGGGCCGGTCCTCTTTAATATCTTCATCAATGATCTGGATGAGGGGATCGAGTGCACCCTCAGTAAGTTTGCAGACGACACCAAGTTAGGTGCGTGTGTCGATCTGCTCGAGGGTAGGAAGACTCTGCAGGAGGATCTGGATAGGCTGCACCGATGGGCTGAGGTCAACGGTATGAAGTTCAACAAGGCCAAGTGCCGGGTCCTCCACCTGGGACGCAAAAACCCCAAGCAGAGCTACAGGCTGGGAGATGAGTGGTTGGAGAGCTGCCAGGCAGAGAAGGACCTGGGAGTGATGGTTGACAGTCGGCTGAATATGAGCCAGCAGTGTGCTCAGGTGGCCAAGAAGGCCAACAGCATCCTGGCCTGTATAAGAAGCAGTGTGACCAGCAGGGCTAGGGAGGTGATCGTCCCCCTGTACTCGGCTCTGGTGAGGCCGCACCTCGAATACTGTGTTCAGTTTTGGGCCCCTCGCTACAAGAAGGACATCGAGGTGCTTGAGCGAGTTCAGAGAAGAGCGACGAAGCTGGTGAGGGGCCTGGAGAACAAGTCCTACGAGGAGCGGCTGAGGGAGCTGGGATTGTTCAGCCTGGAGAAAAGGAGGCTCAGGGGTGACCTTATCGCTCTCTACAGGTACCTCAAAGGAGGCTGTAGCGAGGTGGGGGTTGGTCTGTTCTCCCACGTGCCTGGTGACAGGACGAGGGGGAATGGGCTTAAGTTGCGCCAGGGGAATTTTAGGTTGGATCTTAGGAAGAACTTCTTTACCGAAAGGGTTGTTAGACATTGGAACGGGCTGCCCAGGGAAGTGGTGGAGTCCCCATCCCTGGAGGTCTTTAAAAGACGTTTAGATGTAGAGCTTAGGGATATGGTTTAGTGGGGACTGTTAGTGTTAGGTCAGAGGTTGGACTCGATGATCTTGAGGTCTCTTCCAACCTAGAAATTCTGTGATTCTGTGATTCTGTGATTCTGTAACATCTTTTTCTTAAGGAGCTGCTTGGTGTAACACCCCATGGAAAGAGAATTTGATCTGCTGGCAGATTGAATGAAGCTTGAGAGTCATAGGCTTAATACCTCTGGTCAGGTATGAATGTAAGGGACCAGCTCTGTCAACATCTGGCAACTTCCCATTGAAGAAAACCTTTGGTAAGTGCATGACATTTGATTTGTATGTCCACTCAACATCTTCAGCACAACATTCTTATCCTTCTGTTTGCAAAATGATGTGTTTACTTTATACCAGGCTATTTAGATCAAACATTATGTCTACAAGCACAGTGAAGTACCAGGTAAAGCACAGACCCCAGCCTAATCTGTATTTTAAAAAATGAATAGAATAGAATAGAATAGAATAGAATAGAATAGAATAGAATAGAATAGAACAGAATAGAATTTAAAAAATAAAAAATAAAATAACATAAAGTAATTCACAAGTGGAATGTCTCAGGGTGAGGGGGTTGAAGAGAGCCAACAAATTTAGTTGGTTAGTGTCATGAAGCAGGTACTTTAAAGAATTTCAAACATACGTGCCTTGTCTGTCCTTCATTTCACAGAAAATGTCTAGTCTTATGCTAAAATAATTCCTTATTTTAGACTTCATTACTCATTTCCTGTGCAAAACTACAATCTTTTTAAAAGCAGTAGAACTGCAGTTACACAATCTAATTTCAGGTACTTATTAAAAATGGGCAGCCATGTCAAGATTTTTTTTTTCCTCAGAATACTCTTTAAAATGTCCCTTGTTTTAAAAAAATAAACCTGGGAAATTTTCAAGGCAGATCAGTTTTTGTAGACAAAGTTATTAAGAGCTAAACATAAGGTTTATAATGGAGTTTGGTTGTACTGGAAAGGATTTATGCCCACAATAAATTACAAAAGCTGCAATGTGGCTCTAGAGTGGGAAAAAAAAAAAAAAAAAAAAAAAAAAAAAACTAAAAAAAAAAAACAAAAAAAAAAGCTTTTCTGATTTTCTGATGAACTGAAAATAACAGCTTTGCCACCAAGTTAGGCAAGGAAGAAGGTTAAATATCACAACAGGAAAAAGCTGTCTAAAATACCAGACAATTTTAGTTGAGGGTCCTTAGGGAATATTTATAAAGGGCATGTCAAATAAAAAATAACATCTTCACAGAGGATGAAGAAGCACTTCAGAGAAAACAAGAGAGGGAAAATAAGAAAGAAGCAAATGCCCTCTTCAACATCCTGCAGAAAATAGGAAGGGCCAGAGACCATGGGCTCAGTTCTCGCTTAATTTTTTGGGAGGGCAGGGGGAAGCTAAATTTTTTGATGCATAAGCAGGAAAGGCAAACTTGTTTTCTCCCCTCACCCCAAGGTACTATATTATCATTATATTATCAGATTAATTTTCTAGCTGGGTACTGATAGAAAAATAACAGAAAATTATGAGTGAGAAATAGAGAAGACGTTGTCTGGAAAAGATCTCTGTTATGTGTGCCTATGTGACAGAAAGAAATGCACTGGGAATATGGGTAGAGATGAATTAGATACATTCATGAACTTTTGGACTGCATCAGCATTTTAATAATACCAGGAAAGAATGAAAGTAGGAAAGTGCGAAAGAACGAAAGAACAAAAGAAAGAAAGAAAGAGAGAAAGGAAGAAAGGAAGGGAGGAAGAAAGGAAGAAAGGAAGGAAGAAAGGAAGGAAGAAAAGAAAGAATCATATTAGTCTTAGGGAAGTCACTCTTTGGAAGAGACGTTTTTGTAGTGAAAGTTGTTTCCATATAATGGAATATCTAGATAACAACATAATTGCCTATATTACAATAGAAGAGATGCTTTTGATTTTAACTAAAGGTGGACATTATATATAAGTCTTTAATTAGTGGGCTGTTGCCAGATGGAGCGGTTCCCAGCTGATTTTTCAAGGGGTGGGATTGTACTATAGGGAATTATTAAAAACATAAGCTTTTCTTCTCATCTGGAGAGTCTGAAGTATACTGCAAATATTATTAAAGCTTTACATGCACCCCTGAAGCCCTGTGGTTTTCATAAATGCTGATATGAATGATGTACAGAGCCTTGGTGCCCAAGAAAACTTTCCAAATCATCTGACATGAGGTTAATCCTTGAAAGCATTCAGACCTCTTTCAATACTGTTGGGAGACCCTCGGAGAGAGGTGTCTGCATGTGCTGAGCAATGGAGAGCACTGAGAAGAAATAATGCTCCTTTACTTGTCTATGGATATCGTTTTTGGACATAGTTTTTTCAACTCACAGTTCAGCTCAACATGAATGTTGTGCTCTCTTGGGATGTGGACAGATAACTGGCATTTGTCTCAGCTTATTTTAAGCCTTCAGCTGAGTGCCTGGGGGCATCACGTGCCTCCATTGCCAAGTGTTCCCCACTTCACACAGAAGAAGGAGCCCTCATCCATCTGAGCTCAAAATCTTGTTGGGTGAAAATTACATGAGCAGATACAAGGAGGTTTTTAGATGCTTTATACCAAATTTGATTAACAGCTGGACTTTGTTGGCTTATCTGGATCACCTTTCAAGACTTACCCACCAGTTGCAGGTCCCATACACAGTGGGTGGATGGTACTTTTAGTATAAAGGGCTTACAGCAAAGTATGGAAAGAAACGAAGGACAAATATCAAACACACCCAAGATCTAAGTAGTATTTGTGTTTCCGTACCTGTAAATATTCAAACTATTTACTAGCTTCAGCAGCAGATACGTAACTGTTAAGATTTAGAAGTGTGGCACACAGAATACAGGAGTATAGATACAAATGTAATATTCATAGGTATATTCTGCTATTTTTATTCTAAATTTGTGATTTCACTTATCAGTATGATCGTGATTCTGCAATAAACGCCTTCATAGCACAACTCAAACATTCCATAGATCCCTTTATTTTATTTTGTTTTAAGAAAGATGGGTATTTTAATATCACTGCAATATATATGTGCCGATATCTATAGGGCATTCTCATCATCTTCATTTATCGATGTCAGTAAGATCCAGCCAGACCTCACTTGTAGATTTGCAGTAATGCCTCAGACTTCAGTGATGTAAGGTCATTTTATTCACAACACCTACCTGTGCTTTGGCCTTTACCAGCTCCCTGCAAGCTTCTCCTGAGAGACATAGCCTTAAGCCTTTCCCTTCCTCTGCCTTCTGGCTGAAAGGTAAAGCCAGTCAGAGGAGTCCCTTGCTTCAAAGGCAGCATAGTGTAAATGCCATTGCTGTATAAGCAAAGTAAACACCTTATAGCTCATCCAAAGATGGACTGTGAAATATGGACTATTCACATTCGAAGATGGAATCACTCCTTAAAATAAGACATTTTTACTTAGCTTTTTTAATATCTTTCTCAATTGTATTTTCAGCTCTCAGGGAAGAATGAGTGGAAGCCTGTGTACTTGCAGACAAAGGATCATGGCTGAAATGTCATGCTGAAATATCATCATGACATACATCATTTTGATGCATCAAAACATTATCAACAATAAAATGCCAAAAGAAAGGTTTCACTGATTTCCTGTGAAGATATTTGAATAATTATTCAGTGAGGCTTCAGTGAAATTGTTTGGTGCAACCTCAGTAAACCCCTTCCTGAAATGAAATATTGAACAAAAGCACTTATGGTTTCCTTAATGTGCATATTTGGGTAGAGAGTATTATGAAAGCTTGAAAAAATTACCATGAAGAACCTTTAGTAATTTATTTAAAAATAGTAGCAAACTCTTCTGAATATCATTTCATTTTATTTAAACAAAGCCTACAAGAAATCTTTCCAAAAAGCTGCCAGTATTCTGCAGTGTTCTTGTGAGCTAATTACTGAAATATTACCTTTGAGATTAACTTCCAGTTTATTCTATTTCTTCCATTATACACCCTCATCCCACTTCACAGTTTTTATCCCATCCATACTCTGTGTTCATTTACATCAGAATACAGTGGCAATGTGTGTTCAGATCTGTAAAGAAAACTAAAACTTGCTAAGGAGGGTTATTAGTGTATTTATAGCCAGCAAGAATGACAGCTCGTTCCATGCAATTATTGGAATCCAATGAAAACCTGCCGTGTTTACATTTAGTGGTATTCGGGGGCCAGGCAAGTCAATAGCTTTGGCTAATATCATCAGAGCCATTCATCAGTGTACAAGCAGCCACTCCAACTCAGAGAAGGAAGAGATTTCACTCCGTATTCACAAGCTGCATGACAAGAAAATCATTATGGTTTCCTATTATCAGACAGCAGCAGATAGTTTTGCTGGCATCTGGCAAAAGGCTGTTTAGGAGCACGCTGTGCATCACTTCTTCATGGCATTTATTAAGTGGTTTGTCAGAAAGTGTTGTGCTGTAACAGTGTCCCAGACTGATCCATTCTGGATTTTGAACTGCAAGTTGCAGATGTAATGAAGAAGAGAAAATATTCTGCAGTGAAGCAGCCACAGGCCCTAATGAAATGTGGCACATTAATTTCTGAGCTATGAAATAATATAATTCCAGCAGATTTACATTTCCAATTCGAGGATCCTGAGGAAGACAACAGACAGCCATTTCTGAAATGACTGTTTACTTTGCACATAACTTCTGGCTGAGTTTTTCTCCATATAAGTGTCTGTAGAAGAAATCACATTCTTGAAAAAATAGCACTCATGAATTAGTGTGTGCATTTGTACAAGACTGTCCTAGAAACACCCACCTTTCATGTAACAAGCAAAAGGACTGATAGATAGATCAATGGATTGAAAGATGATAGATAGATAGATAGATAGATAGATAGATAGATAGAAGAGATGCAAGTTTAGCTGATCTGACAAAAAGCCCTAAGTTAAAATATGTTTAATTCATGGCTTGTTTTGTTCCTATACTGATCAGTGGTGGTGGGAAATGAGTTTAATTTAATTTTCTTGAGAAACTCAAACACCTCTGATTAAAAATCCATTTTAAACAGGATGCATTTGCAGGCTTATTTGTAATATTGCCATGGAGCTCTCAGCTGTCTTTCTTCACACCAGGTTTATTCCAAGGTGCATGATACACAGTCATGAAAAAAGAAGTGGTTAATTCCCATTTGAGAGACTGGGTACAGTAAAAATGAAGGATATTACCACGAATAAGCTTAACTTTTCAACTCTCTGTCCCAAAGACTCACAGCAGGCCAGGAGCCTAGAGGAAACAGAGGTCTGGGTGATGGGGGGTCAGCATGGCAGGCCAACAGGTAGCTACTACTGGAGGAGTAGCAAAATGCAGCAGTGAATTTCTGTGATTTGGGGCATGGAGGGGCACCTGTGTGAGCTACCCCTGAGCCACCCCTGGGGAAGGGGTGGATTTTATTTTGGTACACAGAGTTAAAGATTGCTAAAATGCAGCTGGTTTGGGGCAGGCCAGCTGGGAGAACAGGAAGAGAGAGATTGCAACAGAAAAATAATTCAGCCACAAGCCTGTGGGATGACCAAGTGTCTCTGGTAACTTGCCTTATAAATTT
This sequence comes from Nettapus auritus, assembly GCA_011076525.1. Taxonomy (NCBI): domain Eukaryota; kingdom Metazoa; phylum Chordata; class Aves; order Anseriformes; family Anatidae; genus Nettapus; species Nettapus auritus. Next base: position 30,942,309 of record CM021771.1, read on the forward strand.
ACGTATATAGGTGGAATTTACTCCGCAGCATCCTGAAGGTACTGCAGACCTCAGTACCAGGGGAGCCCTTGGGCCTTTCTAAACTAAGAAAATTGTCATCTTAGTCTATCTTCTTGTTTGAAAACAAGAAAACAAAATTAGCTTTTTCTCCATTTGAATTCCCCTTGACTTAGCTGGTTATCACTACTGAGTGTGACAGATTTTCCTCAGACAATATAATTTCCATATTTACTTCTGAAGGTTGCTTTTCATTATTCGTTTGCAGTGTATTCAACAAGCATTCAAAAAAAGCAGCAGCTTCATCCTAAATATTACAGGTAAAAAATATTTCTGACTAACAAATCAAATTATTCAGGTTACATATTTATAATAAAATTACATATTATATCATCATTTTGACATAATGTTCTCCCAGGACCTGTGTGAAGTCAGTTTTATGTGCAAAGTTGGGCAGCTATAACTGTATTGAGTTGCTAAGTTTCATTCCATTAAAAAAAAATAATTAAAAAATCTGCAGTTTGAGTTGGTTATAAGATGATAAACTTATTCTGAAAGCTTCTCAGAACAATTCTTATTTTCCTATGTATTAGACTGGAAACACAATCTATGCATTAAAAGCAATCTATTGTGCATGCCAATGAAAGCAGTTTTTCTGTTGGCATACTGAGGTTCACTTGTCGGAAAAGATAGCACAAGAGAGTTCTTTGAAGAACTCCATGAAGAAATAAATACTAAATTCCCATTCAAAATGCCAGAAAAGATCCTTAATGTAACAATTAACACACCAATGTTAAATGACACCCTTTGAGATGCACTAATTTTACTCTTCTTTCTCCTCAGAAACATGAATTCTCCAAAGCTCAGTTCAGATATTCACACAAATCCATGTTACTTTTCAAGAATTAATCGTTTTGTCTCAATTTTCCTCCATTTTAAATTCACAGTCAATTTCAACCTCACCTTTTTATTTGTTTTGACTTAAATTAGAAGGAAATTGAGATTAAAAAAAAAAAAAAAAATCAACTTATTTATAAGCACCTGTTTTTAGCAGAATAATGGAGAGTTGAAATTCTTTCCGTAATATATTTCAGCTAGCACTGCGAGTTTTTCAATAGAAATGATGGTATCTATCAAGTGATTCTCAGTCAAAAATGAAGAAGGATGGAAAGAGAATCACACTAGGAATAAAAACTAGTAAATACTATATCATATACATCTAGAAATCCTTCAGCTTTATACTTTTGCTTTTGCCAAGGCTTGATTTATAATGCAAGGTCTTCCACTCAAACATATAAGTTATACATATATATATATATATACATATACATAAATCTATCTATCTATCTATTGATTGACCTGTCGATAGGTATGAGATCATAGCCTACTTCTTGGACGTTACCTAACGAAAGCCAGCTGAAGTTGAACATTAATAATTCATGCTCAGGTACAGATCAATATCTTGTGAAGCACTTTCATCTTTTGCTTAGAAATAACATTCAGATATCTTTCAGCCTGCCTGATGTCTGCAAGAACTCCAAAGATACTAGTAGAGATTAGTCTTTGTCTATTTTGATTTAAATTCATGATGTACACTATAATTATATTATCCATTGACAACACTGTATGAAATGTTTGCTTATTAATTATGAATAGCAACACAATACCTGTGAAGTCAGTGATAAAGCTCCAAGAGCTGAAGATTAAAGTGCTGGAGCATATTTTGCTCTTAAGGGTGCAGGCTACACCTTGATTTTCCTGTTTGATGAGGGGTCTGGAAATTGTAATATATCTAATAAATGTGGGATGAACTTGAAATTATAAAATTAAAAATACCTATTTTTCTCCCACAGTTATCATCCCATAAAATAAATAAATAAATAAATAAAATAACAACACAAAGAGTTCCATGTTTAGCCTTGACTATTCACTGGTGCTTGCAATGCTATTTGGAAACAGTTATTCAACATGCCTGAATATCAAATCCACGTTACTGATTATTCTCAAAGTATTTAGCAGACTCACCAATAGTCTTTCCATACAGGTATTTTCTTTGCCATTTAGCAGGTGGGAGTGTTTAAGAAACCAAATCCAGACACAAAACAGCAAAACAAAATTGTGAAATGCAGCTATTCTCTCATTAAAATGTATATAGATATAGATTACATCTAAATACATAGAGATAGAGATAGAGATAGAGATAGAGATAGAGATGATAGAGATAGAGATAGATAGAGATAGAGATAGAGATAGAGATAGAGATAGAGATAGAGATAGAGATGATAGAGATAGAGATAGAGATGATGATAGAGATAGATAGAGATAGAGATAGAGATAAGAGAGAGAAATAGTGATAGATAGATAGATAAACAGATAGATATGAAAAAATACACCATATGTTTTCCTGGGTTCAGGACTTTATGTTGGATCAAAATGAGAGAGTGAACACACTAGTCTGACTCAGACACCACATGAGATCTGTGAAAATTTGTCTTGCTCATACCAACTTTAAGCACTAGCTGTGTATACAAACACGAACACCCTTTCCAACAAATGGAACACTTTTTCTTTAGGGAGATGGAGATTTCAGTTCTGCCATTTGTACTGCTTTGTTCTCAATAGAAATGAATATTCTTGTCTAGACTTGCAGTTTTGTGTCTTGCTTGTTAAGGCAATCTTCTCTGGCCTCCTCTAACACACTTCTTCTCCATTAGACTCCTGGACAGATGGCTTTCCTACCTTGTTGGTTTTGGTACGCCACTTCTCTCCAGGCATTATCCTGCTAGCTCCTAGTTCCCAGTTACTTCAGAGAAAAGTCTCACTTTCAAAGACTTCACAAGTTTTCTTCCTTTTACTCATCGTACCTGCCTTGGGGAGGATGCTTTTCCCGGCATCAGCTTGCAATGAGAGGGTCACTGCAATTGCCATGAAGCATTTCCCTGACATCTTCAGTGTCACAGCTCAGCCCAGCAGGAGCAAACATCCATTGGGTTCCTATTTGAAGCTCTCTGTTGCTGAGAAGCCAAATAAAAAGCGTTTGAGCTGCTGGGGTGGTATAGCTGGCAAAGCTGATCAATAATACAGCACTTTTTTTGTTACTCTCCAACTTTTTAATCTACACTGTACAGCGCTAAGCAGCCCTTGGTCCTAGCCATGCCTAAGGACTCTAAATGCTTCAATAATACAAATACCAAGAATTATTTCTAATAAATTTCACTCAACCAGAAATAAATGCTCTGAAGTAGGCAGGCGGAAGGAAGGCAAGAAGTCATCAGATTTTCAGATCTCTGCAAGTCATTCCAAATTGTTTTGCTTTTATGATTTGCCCAGCACAATATACTACATATTAGAGCAGCAACTACTCCAGTATGGAAGGGTTTCATGACAGATTCAAATTGAACAATTAATAAATAATTTTGTATGAAAATTGATTATTGTAAATACCTCAGGATGGGCAAACCCTTTGATTTCTTCAACTTCTTGCAAAAAATACTCTTAGAAAAGACCTTTCTTCGTAACATGTATTGATTTCAAAATTCCATTTGCAAGAAGATTAATCCAAAAGTATGCCAAAAAAAAAAAAAAGCGCCATATTTTCTAGCGATAATGGAGAATGTTCTTTGACTAAAATTAGTTTTTTGCTGCTCTGTCATTACTCCATTTTATATGTGCCCCATGGCACCTATTGTCAAACTAATATGACCATTCAATATTTCATTGCTTAATTGTAAATTTTTAAATGAGATCATTTATTTTTATTACTGATCAATCAAGCAGAATTTATAGCTTGTATTCCCCTCACCATCCCCAAACACGCTTACCCCCAAAGGTAAAATAACTTGAAATGGATATAAAAATTGAATTAAATCAATATGTTTTTATTCTGCTCCAGCTCTTTTTTCACTGTTCTACAATTAAAATTCTATGAGGAATATAATATTGAAGAAATAAATCTTACAGTGTTTAATCAGACTAGATTCAAATAAATAAATCACAAAGGAAACAGTGAAACATCTTCCAGTGAATGCATAAAGGAAGAGGGGAATCTTAAGATGAATGAATGGTTCTGTAAAAAATGTTTTTCTTATTTTAGCATGTCAAAATTATGGCCATTTTCCTTTCATATTAACCAAGCCTGTAATGAAGTATATCTTTTGGTGTACTCAGAATGCCTTAAATACAGTCAGTTGTGCATATGTTTAAATTCCTTCTGGAGCCAATCCACAGAACTCACAGTCTTCATCACTTACTTTCTACCTTGCTAGTTTAACTGTTAGTCGTGTATTAGCATGATGCAGTACAAAAACACTCCCCTAAGATCTAATTGACACAGAATTTTCCACTGCTGAATGCCTGACACTGAACACAATCTTATTTTCTCTCCTGGTGTCACTGCATAGGTTCAAGATGTTGCTGCATCCATCCATAGGCTGCACAGGGAAGCTGAAGACCTGGAGGCAAAAGAAATACCCAAGCTCATGCGGTGCTCCTGTGCATGAGCTCTTGTGACACAGGTCCAGGGCAGAGTGAGAGGTATTGATAGTGAGGATATAGAAAGATAACTTGTGGGTTCTCTAGGCCTCCGTCCAGCAAAACACTTAAGCTCCATTAACCTTTAGACACCTGAGTCATATGCCTTCAGGGGATTTTCCTTCAGGTTTGTATAGAACTGCTGTAGGTTTGTACTGAAATCCTCTCTATACTGAGACTTTAATCGCTGTTCACAAAAAAGATGAACTGTAAACATGGAAAGAGGAACATGGAACAGAAAGCCATCTGCAGACAGGAGACAACGTTACTATTTCTATCCTTTGGACTGGGAGACTGAGGGGAACATGGATCTGATATTGTAATGCTATAATAATTGTGCTACAGTGTGAATGATGCTGTAAGAGTCAAAAGCAGCAAACACAGTACCTGTATTTAAGAAGAGGGATGAGTGAGGGAAGTGATTCAGAAAATAATTTCTGACCTTGGTCTATTAGTCTGAATTTGATCCACGAGTCTGAAAGAACAATGAAAAAAGTGAAGGTAAATGGAAGATAGCAGAAAAGGCAACAGGACTGGATGGAAAAAGATACAGCTAAATGAACTGAAATCTGTTAATATTATGTTAATTGTCTGAAGGAAATGTAGTAACTCATCTGCATCTGAATTTCATGAAGCATTTGATGTGTTCCTATGTGATGATTTTTTTAATTTATTTTTTTTTAATATGCTGGGGAATATGGGATTTAGTTGAAAAACAAAAGAAATAGCAAAAGGTGAGGTATCAAAGGGAAAGTATCCAAAGAGAGAAAAGGTTGAAACTGAGTTTGCCAAGGACTGTTTTCATGATGATCTAGCTATAATATGACTTTCATTAATCTGTATTTACCTCATCAGCACAAAAATAAGAGTACATCTGAGTTTTGCTGATGATGAAAAGGTGGGAGGCATCATCAATACTGATAATAATCACTGTATTAAACTTACTATACAAAAAAATGCACAGCCATGAGGAATGAGATCATAGAATTGGGGAAAAAAATACAAGTTCAAGCACACAGTAACCAACAGTACATGCTTCAGCTGTAAAATGAGACTTTATCAGTTGGAAATGACAAAGAGCGATAAAGATATGGGAGCACTAGCTCGAGGAAGGTCTGCAGTATTAGTGGCTTATAGGATGACTCTGAGCCTCAACTTCATCAGCCATGAAAGTGCCACCCATCAGGTGATAAAGTGTCAGAGAAGCACGGTGATATATCTTGTCCCCTACAACACAGGCTGTCTGTAAAGGTGAGCTTACATGGGAAATTGGACAGAAAAGAGAGATGAGAATGATCTGAGAAATGACGAGATCATACGAAGATGGAAGATGGAAGGGCCACCTATCCTGGGTTTAGCTTAGGAATATAGGAATATATCAAAGAGGATATGATTATTGGTTGTAGAAACAGATGACATAAACATTAAAAAAATTAACAAACAAAAAACAACAAAGCATTAGTTAACCTAAAAAATAAATCAACAAATTAATATTATTTTTCTTAGTGTTTTTAATCTGGAAATCAGTAAAAAGAAAAACACCTAACTATCAAAGCAGAAAGACTCTGTCATAAGCTTACCATTTCAGTGAAAGTAAAAAACTTCTGCTGTAAAGGAGTAAAGAGAATTTTTGATCTGTTTATGAAAAGGATTATATATCATGTGGTTGTCTGGATTTAGGGATTTAAGAAGCCTGTGTTAATCTTGTGTGTCTTGAGAAAGTGCTCTGAGATGGATGTGCTACTATCCACCTGCTGATCAGGCCACTGAATTTGTCCCAGTATTGAATGGATCTGTGTTTTTTTGTTTGTTTCTTTATAAGGACTTCACCACATGTGGAACAGCCCAGGAAAGTGCAAAGCAAACTGGTGTTTGGCAAATGCCAAGGACAATGTGTTTAATTATTAACAAGTGAACAAAACAATGAAATAAATTTTGCCTATGAACTACAAATTATGATTTTTTTCTTCAAGGACAAACCAGTAGTGTTTTATTATTATTATTATTATTATTATTATTATTATTTAGAGAGGTTTTTTTTTTTTTATTGCAACAAAAAGAAAATTTGGATGATGGCTTTTCATTTGTTGTTGTTGTTTTCATTTTAGGAGTTTGATTTTGTATGGCTAGGTTTAGAAGGCAAATGGTTGTTCAGACAATAGATATTTTCTCTAATAAAATGTTTCACAAATAATTGTGAAACACTAAAACTTTGATCTCAGTAACTGAATATAATCATGACTTGCATTACACATTGTTTGTAATTATTGGTGTAATTAATATTAAGTATTAATTAAAGATTCATGTAGATATAAGTGCCTCCTCATCATTGCACAGAGGTAGGCATGACCAACAACTGGAATGTTTTATTTCAATAATTTCCTTTAAGACTTTGTTTCAAGCCTTTTCTTTAAGGCTTGATTTCTGCATTCCTATTTCTACTATTGCAAATTAACATGATTTATAAAATTTCTGCTTATACAACTTCTGCTTATACACACTACAGGATTTTGCCCAGAAATTTACAGCTGAGAAGTTCTGTATGGGCCATAATTAGTTGGGAGAAACAGCGTGACTCTATAAGCTTGATTCAAATAAGCTGAAAATATTCTTTACCAATAAAATTGTTTAACAACTTTGAGTAAAAGAGTCTTTACAAAATGTAGAAAAAATATCAGTTACAGAGGAATTAGCTCATTCATAGGGTTGATTCAAGGATACCAAGGCTTAGCATCAGTACCTGACGAGCCCAGACATAACATGCTTTTCCTGCCCAGATGATTACCTTCTATTATTAGACAATAAAAAGTGGAATGGCTCTCATTTCTTGCCTGCTGGTTTACCCTGAATTCAAAGAGATGACTTCATTTCTTCCCTATTTTGTTTCTTTACATATGAAACAGTGATAAACATATATAAATTAATGAAATTAAGATGGCATAATTTACTGTTGTCTAGCTGAGACAATGAAGGTGTAAAATAACATGTGAAAAATAATCTGTAATGTATTTCAGGTTCCACTTTTTTTTTTTTCTTTTTTTTTTTTTTTTTTCCTAAGCATCAACAAAACCTCTCTTTCTGACAGAGTTGCTCTTTAAACAGAGTGACGAGTGATTGTTATTATGTTGACTAGGGAATGGGACAACAAATAGACCTAAAATCATTTTTTTTTACAATAAAACAACTCATCTTCAAATCATTAAAATCTGCCATCATGAAATACACTGTCTAGAATTTTGTGGGATGAAATGTACCTTCCCAGCAAGAAACACTTTCATAGTGCGAGTTATGTTATTAAAAACACTGTTATTATAAATAATCAGAAAATGAGAAACCAAATATCATTACATCAACAACAAAGAAACAAAAATCTAATACATCCTTTCTACTCATCTTGCATGTAGAAAATAAATACACAAGTTTAAAACAGTTTCATAGTAACTTTGAACATATATAAAGGTCAAAACTGCTAGCGTTTAGGAATAAACATTTGTTGGAGGATTTATTGGTCAGTAAATCAAATCAAAGCAAAAAAAAATAATAATCAAATAAAGATCAACTAAGGAAGGACTGCCATAAGTACACTTCACTGTCATATAGCAAGCTCTCTGTGTATCTTTATTTTTACATTAAAACAAACTGTAACTGCATGCCTGTCTGCCTGCTCACCCCTGGTCATAGCAGTAACCCTGTCAACAATGAATTACAGCAGGCATTTTTCTCCAGCTTGGCAATTCCAAGTCTTTAATGTTTCGCACTTTTTAGTTTCTCTATTTTAACAGCTGACAGTAATCTCAAATCAATAAAAAGGATGTTTTCCTCCTAATCATTTATCCTTTTTTTCGTAAACACAGTTTTTCATCTTGCTGGGAATATGGGATATAATTGCTCAGTTTACTGAAAATAATAATAATAATAATAATAATAGTAATAATAATAATGAAGTCCATTTGGTCCCTGAGTTAAAAAAAACACTTAAGTATGTACTTAAGCTTAACTGACTTAAGTAAAAACAAAGTGGCCTTTGAGTTGCATGGAATGGTGAAGTCTAAATACATCAAAGTTCATTTAACATACAGCTCGGGTTGCACTGAACATGTAACTGGTTCTCTCTTGGCAGGTCACAGAAATTCCACCTACAGTGGCAATAGCTGTGACAGAGTTTTCATGAGTTTTATTTATTTATTTATTTATTTTTATATCCAGTGAATAACAGAGTCTTTATCTGCTTTACACTCAGGAACAGAGCCATTTAACTGTAGAATTTCAAAATCTGGGCTCTCCAGATGCAAAAGAACAATATGGTATTGGTGGAAATTAGTGTGTGGTTTGGTAAATCATTGCCACTAATAGCTGTGCATCTTTCCTGATTTTTTTAAAAAGACCTTGCATACCACCTGAGATGAAAGGGTCAAATTTCACATCAGAACTCCTTCTCCAGTTTAGCAGCCAATAATGGAAAAAATAAATGAATTTCAACATTCAATGAGAACATTAATATTGTCAGTTGATGAGTAATTTTTTTTAACTAGAGGTTTATTTAAAATAATTTAGAATAGTGATCATTATAATTTGCACTTGTATTTCATTTTTCACCTGAGGATTTTAAAGTTCTCTGTAAACATTATATCTTAGCTTCATATCTTAGCTTCAAATAATAGCCAGGCTGCACAACCTGTTAGGCAGGTAGGACACAGGAAGCAGCTAGGGGGAAAAAAAAAAAAAAAAAAAAAAGTGAGCAGAGAATTGTGAGTGACTTAATGAAGGTCACAGAACAGATCAGCAAATCCACGCTTGCACTTATCATCTTCATTGCAAGCAAGCATAGACTCCATATAACTAAAATTCGCAGTGTTCTAGATTAATATATAAAAAATATCCTGAAATAAGAATAGTTTATTATAGTTTATAATAGGAGTTTTGAACTTTTTATTTTCCCTACAGAAGCAATGGAATTAAAAATCTGAAAGGTAAAAGTGGAAGGTGAACATCCAGAGATTTGTCAATATCTGCCTAGCTGGCTGCCTTTGAGCCTTAGAAATTAGTAAAGTAATACTTAAAATACTTTAAAAAGAAAGATTTAATTTCAAAAGACTGGGAAAACTTAAATCAGCACTGAATCCTATTTCCACACGTTTCCAGCTGGAATTTTTATGAAGATTGCACCCTAAAAATAATAAAAATGTTTTTGTTTTTCTACAAGCATGCTAAACAGCATCTGACAAAAATAAAACCTGATTGATTTGATGTAACAGATACATCAATGAAGGATCACTAATGGATCTCATTTCACTTTAATTGCTATAAGATATATTGTCAAATGACCTTTGAATATTAAGCCTTTGTGGAGTAAAACAAAATCTTATTAATTTTTTCTTCTCTTTCACATGCAAATTAATGTATTTATGAAGCTAACCAACAGCTTTTACAAAGAGTATTTCAGGAAAATACATTCCAATTTACCTTTCTTTAGCTAAAGACTAACTTTCTTAAAGACACACACTTTCTTCTTTTTTGTCATCTTAACTTTTCTCAAAAAAAGTATTTTTTTTCAAGCATTCTATATCTCATATGAACATCTCCAAAGATGACAATTGGAATCTTCTTGAAAGTTCCTCTTTATAACTTATTTTGTTGTAAACTTTTTTTTTTTTTTTGGTAATGTTCCTCAAAAAATCCATAATACTTCCAGTTGTTGTTTGTTGTTGCTGTTGTTGTTGTTTAGCTTTGATTTGTTTTTCTCCTGCCAGAATCTGGCAATACTCTTCCTTCATTTATCAAAGCTTCCTTGACTATTATGTATGAAGGCTCTCTTTCAAATTTTGCCTTTTCTTCAGTCAGATCTTGTATTTGTTGTTGATTTTTCCATTGTTGCCAGCTGGAAAAGGTTACAGATCAACATAGATTTTAGTTTAGTTTTTAGTTCAGTATATATCTGAAAGTGAATTAGTAACTGTTGCATTTTCATTGGTAAAGAGAGTGTTGCTTTTGATGGAATGATTTTTTTTTTTTTTTTTTTTTTTTTTTTTTTTTTTTTA